>OY757923.1:88517437-88592437 GCA_963585895.1 Sepioteuthis lessoniana | reverse complement strand
AAAGAAAGAAAGAACAAAAAGAAGAATAAAAAGCATGGAAATTATGAGATATAGGGAAAATATTAACTAAGGATGGAATATATAGTAGCTATTTAAAATGTGTTTGCTCAAGTAAGGAGAAATATTATAAAAGCCAGGACGAGTATTTAGGGAATTAAGGAATGAGATAGCGGCGGCTTCGAAAATCCGTCTAAGATTTTTATTATGGATGTAAGTGAGCATCTTAGCAGAGTTGAAATCAAAGTTATGATTGTGTTGAGACATGTGTAGGAATAATGCATTGTTTGAGTTGCCAATTCTTATGTCTCTTTTGTGCTCTTTCAAGCGAACATGAAGGTTTCGGGATGTTTCGGGATATATATATATATATTTGTGTGTGTGTGTGTGTGTGTGTGTGTGTGTGTGTGTGTGTGTGTGTGTGTGTGTGTGCCTATTTTAGTCTTTAAAAAAAGAGAAATTTTGGATTTTTAGAAGCATGAATATCAATTTTATATCCATAATAGCCACCGTGGCATTTAAAAATATATATATACTCACAAAAATTTCGTAAATGAGATTTTACTGAGGTTTCTGAATATTTTGCGTATTTCCTGCTTCTTTTTATAAATATCTTCTCCTTTTCACCCGGCTACTACTTAATGTGAAACCTGCGATATTAACGATAATATTTTTAAAAATAATACTGTATAACTAATCCCAACAAAGGGTTCAATAGTATGTCTCAGCCCAGTCGGGGGGTGTGTCCTCGTGGTGTATTGGTTAAAGCGACGGACTGCGGAATCGTAGTAAGTGAGTTCGTATTCCACTCACGCTATTACGTTCACTTTCGGACAAATACCCTTGGGAAAGGTATGAACCCCCTTATCCTCCCAGCTATGGGTTGAATAGTACCACTACTATTCTTCTAGGAGAATAGCTTTGGCATTAAATAACCTACAAAGGTTGATATGCCATTAAACAAAGAAACCAAACCATCAGCCCAGTCGGTTGGAGCCATAGAATGCATCGATTGCATCTCTGCAGAGGGGTATGACCCCTTGCCCAACGAATATTCGGGATATGACACTAAATCTGCTGCTGAGGCTGTAGTAATGCTGGAACCTTTGGGAATGCGGCGTGCCCCTTTATTGCCATTGCCGCTTGGTCCTCTCTGACCCGAATAATAGCACCTGATAATTTCCTATCTATGTGTCAAATATAACTGTTTGACATTTAAACTGTGTGAAAACAAATGACTTATGCTAAATTGATAGGTTAGAAATAGAACTGTTTGATCATTTAACTGTGTGTAGGCAAATGAGTGATGTTTAATTGAATTTTTTGTGTTACATTGTAATTTTAACCATTTAACTGTGTGCAAACGAATGAGTAATGTTGAATAGAAGAATTAGTGTTAAATAGCAATATTTGTTACCACTTCCATGTCTGCAAACAAATTATCAATATCGAAAGGAATTATTAGAGATAGATAGAAATAATTGGAGTCATTTAACTGTGTAGAAACAATAGCAATATTAGTGTGCAAACTAATTAATTCTAACTCATTTGAAAATTAAATTACCAACAAATTATTCACATACAAATCATATGTATATCCATTTAAATGTGCGCAAACAATTGTTAATTATACGCAGTAATACTTGAAACAATTTAACTATGTGCAAACAAATAATTAATGGTAAATAGGATGATTTGTGTTAGATAGAAATACTTGAAAGAACTTATCTGTGTGTAAAAAAAAATGAGCACTGGCTTATTTAAAATGTTATGTATAAAATGTGTTTACTAATGTTTAATATATAAGCCTGAAGAGAATTTGGCATTAAATAACCAAAAATGGTTGATATGCCATTAAACACAACCAAATCAAATTTCTTATATTTGATATATATGTATAAAGAGAATTTGGCATTAATGCTAAATCGTCTTTATTCATATATATCAAATATATTGGATTTAGTTTGGTTTGGTCTGGTTTTATGGCATATCAACTATTGTAGGTTATTTAATCCCAAATCCTCTTTATACATATATTAAATATATAGGACTTGGTTTGGTTAGGTTTTATGGCATATCAACCATTGTAGGTTATTTAATCCCAAATCTCCTTTATACATATATATTGATATGCCATAAAACCAAATCAAACCAAACGAAATAGTATCAATGCTCTTCTTCAACAAGGATGGCTTTGGCATTAAATCAGCCACAAACGTTGAGATGCCATTAAATTAAGAAATCGAACTAAAAGTATATAACTAAATATATATTTTGATCTTAAAATTTCAATCATAAAATTATCGTTGGACTCTTAGTTTTTCGAAAAACCTAATTCAAATATACATAAATATTCTTGAACAATTTTTCATATTTACTAGTATATATATATATATGAAGAACTTTATAACTTAAGAAATCAATATAATTTTTTTCTTTCAAAAAATTTTAGTTTTGATTTGGTTATTAAGTTTAATGGTTATTTCAAGCCAAATTCTTTTTATACCTATGATTTTAAAGTAAATAATTTCCAGGTAACATTATTAGTAAAATGAGCCAGAGTTTTTTTGTATGCACATAGTTAAATAGTTTCAAGCATTCTTATCTAACTATAATAATTGAATTTAATATTAATCATTTGCTTTCGCACAGATAAATGGTATCAAGTATAGTAAATGATTAAAAAGTTCTATTTGACCCTTCGATGAGATCCCAACCGATGCAACTACTCTCTATATATATTATATATACTTAAATATCTTTAGCTATTGACGCTATTTATAGAAATAAATTCGAAAAATAAACGCTACACAATACAACAATACAAACGCTCATTCTTACAAAGTAGTAATGTACATAAAAAAAAGTTACATCACTTTTGTAATACATTCTCCTCTGACGGTGGCCAAAAGTCGTGGAAAAGTACTTGGGAAATAACTTATTATGGAAGGTTTATCAACTAATTCCCGCCGAATATCATAAGATCAATACAGCAATTCGAAAGGATTAACAAAAAAATATGTCGACAAAAAGCGTCTATTATGTTCAATCAAATATATATATATATATATATATGAATTGGTTACCTATTTCACTCATTTTTGGAATTGATGTGAATGGAGGGATTGAGAAAGCTGAGAACAACATCAGATGCGTCTTCTCCGAAACATGGCTTCGAAGGTGGTAACTGATGGGTCTTATCTTGTGGATTATCGTATCTCGGCTGACCTGAAATCTTCGCGGCAATCGTAGAACGGAAGTTACCAGGATTTATGAAGACTTGCACACTTTCATATCTAAGACTTTGCTGTGATGGTAGCGATAAACATATCGCCGTTGAACCCCCATAAAAAAAAGTGAAAATGAAAATACTCATCTTACTCGTATCGTCAAGAGAGGCGTGCTTAGAGCAACGGTTTTTCGTTGCACGAAATTGAATCGCTTATTTGAGTTCAAATCATGGAAAAGAGCGTCGGCATTTTAGTTTGAGCTAATGCCCTTAGGAAAGACTTCAATCTATCTCTTAACGTCTTCCTTTTAATGGGTAAATAGTAGACATTTTTAGATTCTGAGGGGGTTGAGTAGATACATAACTTATATAATCATACGAGGTTGTGCTGAAAAGTTCTCGGCCTAACGAAGAAGAGAATAATTATATCTTCAAAAAAAATTATAGATTTTTAATGGATTAATGACTCCTTTGGTTTCGTTTCTTTCTTTTAATGGCGTATCAACTTTCCTGGATTATGAAAAGTTAAACCCATCATTGTAGAAGAACATTAGTACTATTTATAATACTATTTAGACTTGATAGTACTATTCAACCCAGTAATTCCCAACGTGGGGCGCAGGCCCCACCGGTGGGGCATAGAAATATTTTGATAGATCTTGTTTAAAGACCAAGTTAATTATCTTTGGGCTTCGTTCACACCGTTCGCTTACACGTTGTACGTGGATACGCCTCCTTCTAGCATGCTACCCACGAAATTTACGTGGCACTTCTCATTGGGAACAACCTGCATCCTATTTACTTTAGGAAACGAGTGCACTACCTGTTATGCTACCCACACAACTTATGCGGCATTTCCCCTGGGAAACAAGCTGTGTTCTGTTTACTTAAGGATACAGGTGTACTTTCTGTTAAGCCACTCACGTTGCTCAGGCGGCATGCCAAAGGGATCTTCCGGTCAATATTCAACACATATGCTTTTGAGGACTTTTTGGAGGACCAGGACACCACCTTCTTCCGTGGTGAGATTGAAATGTTCGGGCATCGTTAAACTAAGTGCATTGATGTCCCGAGGGACTGTTTCGAAAAGTAGTGAAAAACTATCCCATTTCTCCAACTACTTCTTGGTGGGGCTAAGGACTTTTTAAATGTCCTACGTAAGTGTTGTTTTTCCTTATACAGGCCTCTTGCATAGTGCATGATTTTTATTATTATGCATAAAGAAAACCACATTGAAGACCAGTTTTCATACTTACCAGTCTTCGATACTTAGGCTCCGCATCGGGTGAGTGAAGTAAGAATTATTCGTGTGGTTTCAGGGAGCATTAACCCCAGGCAGCACATGCCCCAGTCAAAAAAGAGCGTAGGCTAAATTAACTGCTCAGTACCTGAAGAGCCACTGAAGGGAATAGCAGCCGCCATGCATGAACCTCAATTTACTCCTCATAATAAAATGACCTTGGTGTAATGGTTATCGTCGTAGGAAATGGACACGGCGACATGTGTTCAAATCCTGGACGAGACTGATTGCATTTCACAAAGCACTAATACCCTTGGGAAAGGTATGAATCTAATTATTCTCCCTCCAGCTATGGGTAAATAATAGGACAGACTGGGTTCTTCAGCCTTGGTTTGGCAACTAGTCTAGGAGAGGGAATACTCTGAATTCAAACCTGTTAAACTCCACTTAAAAACTGACCTGAGCAGTGGGGGTTAATATGATAAAATGACCTTGAGCCTATCAAAGATTCCTGTGAAGCAGTAAAAAATATCCTACAATATCAGCTTTAAAATGGTATCACGTACCAAATGCATTTAATATTTTAGAATATTTTTTTTCTGTCAGTCTATCAGTCTGTCTGTCTATCAATCTGTCTCTCTCTCACACACACACACACACACACGGGCACATATTTGTATACATAGTCCACTCCTTGGACGAGCCTACTTGAATTTCACATCGCGCTTATACCCTTAAAAACGGTATAAATCAAACGATTCTTCCTTCAGTTATGGGTAAATAGTAGGTCAGACTGAACTCTTTAACCTTGATATGACAACCGATCCAGAAGAAGAAAAGCTCAGAATTCAAACCTGTTAAACTAGGCTTCAAAATTGAACTTTTATAATACCTTGCTCGTGCATATATATATATATATATATATATATATATATATATATATATATATATATTGTTTAGTTAGAATTAACAGTCAGGAAAAAAGCAAAAACCTTTAATTCAATTAATCATTTTAATGTCACTTGCTTAAATATTTCTAGAAAACTACCATCTCGTAAAAATATTTTTCTTGGTAAGACAGTGCCTGCAAGCAATCCACTTCGATGTCTAAAACTCGCAAAAGAAAGTAATATTACCAAGCTAACGATATTTGCCTAACAGTAAAAACTTTTACAAATACGACGAATATATTCAAGTGAAATAAAGGTTCCTTTTTTTTTTCAGTTAGAAAATTAAGATATTTGAAATCAATAGTCCTTCTTTACAGGACAAAACGGAATAAAAAATATTCTTTTTACAAAGGAAAAAAAATTATATCTTTATTCATTTATTTATTTATTTTTCAACTCAAAGATATTTTAAACAAAAATCAAAATTAGATCAACAATAATTCAAGCAATCGTTTCGATGAAAATAATCTGGGTTATATGGGATGATATCTTTATCAAAATAATTTTCAGTGTTCTAATCATAGATTATGGTATTCCATATTGAATAAATAATTAAATGATTCATAATCAATACACCGAGGCTGACATAAAAGACGAGAAAGAGGAAAAATTTGTTATTTTGTGCTTCCATACAAAAAGCTTCTTTTTTTTTTTTAAAGTTGTGTTATACAATATGATAAAAAAATATCATTTGGTAAAAATATCATGAGGTAATATAAAATATAATTAGTAAGGTTTTTTTTTTCAGCTCGTGAGAAATCCCTCTGATGTAGCGGCTGACGTAGTGGACAGCTGCCGCAAATTAAACGGGTTCGATCTTCAGTCGATGTATTACGTTCAATTTCGAAGTAATTCTTGTGGAAAATGTATGAATCTCATTATCCCTTCAGTTATGGGTTAAATTTTATGACATGTTTATTTTATTTTATTTTTTTTTAATAATAAAAGCTTAGGCATTAAACAAACCAAAGAAACGAAATTCGAATTTCCTATTTTGTGAATAAACTTTTACTGGAATCATTTGCCGTCTGAAGTCGCTCGGTGTAAATTTTTAACTGAGGAATTCATCCATTGCGGTCTAAGTGTTCCTCTTGTCCCCGGTGTTGATGTTTGGTTTGCTTGGGTTTTATGGCATAAGTGTGGAAACTTATTGAAGGCACCACGTACTCCTCTTCCAGAGATACAGGGGGTATATTCTACAGCCTCAGCTGACTGGTACATAACGTGTTATGTGGATAAATAGCAATCCTATTGTGTTGTATAGTCATAACCACGATACATATACAACTATGCACATATACATGTACATGTGGAAACATGGTCAACACAATAATGACGAACGAAACACAGTTCTTTAGAAAAATATGCCGCTCACACTTTATTCGAAATGGTACGAAATGGTGATGTGTGAGAGGTGAGTTGGAGACTGAACAAAGACTGCAACATAGTGACCCCCAGCTCCTTCGTCTTTAGCAGCATTTCTTTCTCGTTCTGCTGGGTTGCTCAACCGGGGGACCTGAGGGCCAAGCTCTCTGCTGGGTCTGGTTCTCACTGCCTCGAGCTGCAACAAACTGACTCCAACTAACTGAATTTCCTGTCGCACCGGGTTATATCATTGTTTGACGTCAACCTGCTTCCCGTGAGCGTCACATTTGCACCGAATTCAACCCGTTCGATCGGATGCACCTGTTCCCTGATCGATGGCTGGGTGGGAGGTCAATATGTTATAATATTCTATAAAGAAATCAATAGAAACCTTATTATGCAGTATGCAACGAATGATGTATCATAATCAATTTCAAGACACTAAGTACTTCTAATTATTAAACAAGAGATTAATATGATTATGACAGATTATCTTTAGAGTGTTATATAGCCAAATAAAGGAACAAAGAGACCATAACAAAACTATATCATTATCATCATCGTGTCATGCGGCTAGCACGGATATCCATGACCCTCTCTCTCCACGTCTCCCTATCATTCATCGTCTCTGGCAGGTCTTCAGGGTTACATCCCGTATCATCACATAGCTGCTGTATGAATGTTCGAGCTGGTCGTCCTGCTTTTGCTTGGCCATATGCGGGGGTCCACAGGAGTACATCACTTACGAGCTCGTCCTTGCTTCTCCAGCAGTGTCCGGCATGTCTGGTTCGTCTAGCTTGGATAGTTTTCGTGATAGGTGGTAGGCGGCCGTACAGTTGGCGCCGTGTGGGGTGTTGCTGCCAGGACTTGTTCAATATTGCTCACAACATTCTTGTATAATTGTCGTCTAGCTTCTTCTCCAGCCGTTTAGTCAGCGTCCAAGTAGTGCATCCATGTAGCAGTATCGACACGATCGCAGCCTGGAAGAAAGTGCGTTTCATTTTATCGGTCAGGTTTGATTTCCATATGATCGAACGGCTATCAATAGCTGTCCATGCCTTCGTTAGCCGTGTGTCGATGTCTTTTTCGGTTGATGAGACGCTGCTTCCTAGGTAGGTGAATTTGTCAACCAGTTTCAGGGAGGTTCCGTCTTGTGTGGAGATGCCGCCTTTCTGATTAAAGCACATAAATTCAGTTTTATGTGCGTTAAAATGGAGTCCAATGCCTGCAGCGGCTCGTTCCAAACTATGCAGTAGTGTTTCGGCTTTATTTACGAAAGAGTCGAAATGCTGTAAGTAAGAGAGAAATACAAACCAAAAGACGGACACAAGACTGCTATTATTTACGCCATGTGGAGACATATTCAGAGCTTCACCACGGCTTTCCGGCCGGGGGTCCAGAGCCCTTCCTTCTGGGTACTCACTGAATGCTATCCGAATATAGCAACTTCTCCTGTCTGACAGTCTGTCTTGTGAGGGTTGAAACCATGTGATTATATAATATCTATAACGCTCATGCATTCCACTTCCGGTTCCCAACTCACGCCGCCCGTTTTCGCCCTCCCCCTTGACCATACAGGTGCCTTTGCTTACGAAATCTCCAGCTGTCAAAGGTCAGAATGTAACACGTGAACGCTTTATTTATATGTGAAATACAATATATATATATATATATATACATTAGGAATTAACGGCTGCCACTCGCTCAGAGAGCGAAAAAATCAAAACAAACGAAAAGTTAATACTTATATGCGTTAAATTTCTAAGCTAACATTAGGTCACCAGTTGGATGAGCGGTATGTTGTCAGTTTAACGAAAAGTTAGGCGGCTTTCGATCCCAGCTTGAAGTGTCTAGCCCCACTGAAGAGTTGTGATACAATGAAACAGTCTGTCGGTGGATGACACTATATAGCCCCCCCCCCCGAGAGGTTGAGCACTCTGGCAGTGCTTGATGCAAAGCTCTTCTAACGAGTTGAGCGCTCCGGTATCAGAGAGCGAAAAAATTTAAACACACGAAAAGTTAATACATACAGGGTGAAACGATAAAATTGTTGTCCGAAAGAAAACAATACTACAGCTTTATTTTAAAACTTTTATTGAAAAAATCAATTCAGGTAACTTGATTATGTAGTAGAGCTGACCTCTACAGGGTGAAACGATAAAATTGTTGTCCTAAAGAAAACAATACTACAGCTTTATTTTAAAACTTTTATTGAAAAAATCAATTCAGGTAACTTGATTATGTAGTAGAGCTGACCTCTACAGGGTGAAACGATAAAATTGTCGTCCTAAAGAAAACAATACTACAGCTTTATTTTAAAACTTTTATTGAAAAAAATCAATTCAGCTAACTTGATTATGTAGTAGAGCTGACGTCTATTCAATGTAGCAACCTTCAGCCTCAATCACCGCCTCGATACAGATCCAGAACTGCGAGCATGCCTTTTCCACAAACGCCGGCAGGAGCACGGCGAATATTCGGCGGGTGGCGGCGATCAGGCTGGCTTTGGTAATGTGGGAGGTCATGTTGGTGATGTTCTCGACGTATGACCAAACGAAGTAGTCCAGCGGGTTCCGGTCGGGGGAGGAGGGGTGGCCAATGAGAGAAGGGCACAAAGTCGTTGCACAACTTCTGAAGCCAAGCCTGGGTCTCTTTGGACTTGTGGGCCGGCGCCGAGTCCTACTGCCACACATTGGGTCTGCCACCAGCCACCTGATTGCACCAGGAGATCACCACATTCTTCAGTACATCCAGGTAGACTTTGGTGTTGACTTTCAAGCTAACTTTGAAGATGTGAGGTGGCATGATGTGGCCCTCACTTGAAACCACACCAACGACCATAACCGTAGCCGGAAACTTTGTTTTCATCACCCTGGACACGTCCCTGTTATTCGTGGCAATCCAGATTTGCATTTTGAGGGTGTTGGCAGTGGTCCTGTTGTCATAACTTGGATCAGTAGAGAGCATGAGTTGTACAGCGGCGCATCTCTGATCTCGCTCATTGAACATTGTGTCACTTTCAGACATGATAGAAGGCTCCTATTGCTCGTGGGATTTGTACACAACTGGCCAACTAGTAGATGGTCTGCAACAACAAAAAAAAGAAAACCGGTTTTCATTAAACGGAAATGGAACCATGTCCTCTTTTCTAGGGCGACAATTTTATCGTTCCACCCTGCATATGCGTTAAATTCCCGAGTTGACGTCAGGTCGTTCGAACTCCAGTCGCGCTAATACATTTGCATTCGGACTTGTAATACTCTGAGTATCATTGTTGCTTTTCTAACAGTATGGCCTTGGCATTAAATAACCCATGAATTTTGCTATGCCTTAAAACAAATAAAAGGAAACCAAACAATCAAATCCTGATCAATACTGTTTGAATTTCTATTCACACACTTGCAAACGGCATGAATCCATTTGTTCTTCCCCTGCTTTGAGTAAATAATCGGGCAGATTGGGATCTTTAGATTTGGTAAGATAACCAATCTCGGAAAAGGAAAACCGAATTCAAACTAATTTCTGTGAATTGAATCACCACGACCAGAAAATCCGCCGAGCACGATAAACGGGAACACTGAACAGCTGTTTCAACCTTATTAGGTCTCATCACCAGTGTATACTGTAATCTCCAACACTGGAGATCAAACTGCAGTGCCGAAACTGTACAACTGAGCTACCAGTTCATATCGCACAGAAATGACGCCGAATCCACTAGTCATGGTAATTGTGCGGGTGTTCAGTATTCCCGTATATCGTGCGTAGGTGTTCGGCGGATTTTCTGGTCGTAGTAATTCAATTCACAATATTAATTCATCTACTTAAAAAAAAAAATATGTATAGCTAATTTCAGCTTAAAAATTGACCTTGTCTTACACACTACCCATGCTGGAGGGCTTGATTACGTACATACTTGTTCCAGTGAGTTGTTATTGGTCGAAGAACCTCAGAAATTCATCTTTTGATATGGTAGGAAGATGTACAGTTGTATTTCTACCTAATCTTACTTCTGAGATGAATTTTCAGTTTGGGAAACAAGAAAAAACTTGTATGGAATTGGAGGTCTGAAAAACATTTGTATAAACAAGTATTTCACCAAAACCTGCCGATCAAAAAGTATCGAAACTGACACTACCACCACCACCGGACATAAAAGATAAACTTCCGGTTAAGGCTAGTTGAAATATATTAAAAATGGCAATACATGATATTTAGAAATGACAGATTATAACATCTAATGTTAATTGTACGGAGAACAGTGTTGAAGTAGCCGTCAGAAAATAAGGAATATGGCTTTAAGGATTATTTCAGTGACGCCTGCCGGAAATGCTGTTGTCAGGAAAAGATCGGCCCCCGAGGATAAGGAATGTGGGTTCAAATCTCACCGGAAACTTATTCTTTATTTCCGCCGGCATTACTTTGTTATTCTTGATTACGTCATAATTTGCCGCGGGTGTATCCGATAAAATATTACAAAAAGATGCAATAATTTTTATAATAATGATAATAAATCCGTCCTAGAAAATTCTTTAGCGTTTTGAGACACAAACGGACCATTTAATCTCGGTCAGACCACCAGACAACTGATTATAACAGAGCCAAAATACTATATATGCATGTGGAATCCCGAAACACTGACGACTCTCTTTGTTCAGGTACGAAACGTTTATTAACTTCTTGAGTTTTGGTTTTCTACACGAGGAGAGAGAGACACACAATTTTTACTATGCTGACTGTTTCTACATCGTTCTTCAGTCAACCTCCCAGCTAAACTCTCGGCCCAGAGTCAAAATCTCAACTATCTAACCCAACAAACGCGCTGCGCATCCCGTAGCCCACATCTGGACTCGCCTCGCCCAGGTCTGAATCTCGACAAACCTCGCCCAGAGTCTAATCTCAACTAACTGCTTTTTTTCAAAATCGTTAAGAATCCCATCCCATCCCATCGCTTCCGGGCATGACTTCTTTCACGCCCCACTCCCATTTCCTATCTGGGGTTTTTATTATGACATTTGTGATTGCCACATCCTCGGCGCACGCGCGTGAACACCTGCACTAAGAACCGAATAGTTCAAAGCCTAACCAAACCTAATGATAAGATATAACTAACGAAAATCATTAATCAATAAAAAAAAAATATTTCCGTAATTATATAACATGATAATCACCACAGTACAGAAAAGATTCCTGGAGACCTGAAGATACTTGCTGTCACTTAGTCTCCACTGAAAGACCATTAACTAAAGCTGGTATGAAGAACTCTCAAGATTTGAAATAATAATTATAATTATTATTATTATTAAATATAGCGAATAAGTAGATAATTATTTGGACCTCACACTGGGAGCATAAAAAGTTGTTGAATACGGATATGACAGTAGTACCAATCATAGCACTGAAACCTGGAAATACTTAGTGTTTCATAATAGATGCAACCCATTAATACCATAATTATTTATTACTGAGACAAGCGCAATGGCTGACGTTTTGAACACGTCCTGTAAAAAATGCATCCTTTGAGCTAGAGACATCAAATCAACGTTGTTTTTTAATTGTAATTATATAATCTTCCAGGACATTTTTTTAGTTTCTTGTCTCAATAAATCATTAATTAGTAATAAATCATTATTATATTAATGGAGTGTATCTATTTTGAGACAGTTTTGAATGATTTTGTCTCCCAATAAGTAGGGAGGCAAAATATTTTTCCTTCCTTGTTCAAGGAATTTTGATCAAGGATTAATAGTTGATATAGTATACTATTTTCAAATCTGAAACAAAAAAGAATACAGCAGTATTATTAGTAGAGTTATTAGCAGTCTCATGGACCCCATGTATATTGAGACACTCTGTATATGTACATACACTGAGTGGGCAGAAATAATAGAACAGTCATATGGGTCCCATGTATTTTGAGACATCCTATAAGACAGAGGGAAATTGAAATCTGATGAATGATTGAGAATGTCGAGATCATAGCACTATTGAGATCAGCTAAGATACTTTGGAGAGTCCAAGGGAGTTGAAGAGCCTTGCTGCCGCTCGGACTTCAGAGAAAACTGTGTTACTATTGAGATGGAAAACTTGTGAAGAAATAGTAATGCAAGGTAGGGAAGGTAATCCACTGAGAATTGTTCAAGAGGCTGAAATTTCGCCATACGGACAAATGTAAAAATAAAACCAATTGATTGATTTTAATGGCATGTTAGTCCGTCTTGGGTTATTTTATGCCTAGAGGTTTGGGAATTGCGTTCATTGTACGTCCATATTTATATTTTTTATGTTGTTGTTCCTTAAGAGGTTTTTTTTTTTTGCACATTGTCCTGTCGTCTTTACTTTTGTCCAGTCGTTTGGAGCGATAGAACACACCGACTGCTTCTCTGCAGAGGGTGGGGTAAGACTCCCCACCCACCCAACGAGTGTCCTGATATGACACTAAACATTCTGATGGTGAGTTCCAGTTTTGTGTAATATGGAGTACCCCTTCATTGCCATCACTCCCAGGTCCACTCTGGTCCGGACTGGTATCCCCTGACTGGGACCTATCTAGGGGTCAAATAGAACTAAACTGTGAATTGGCCTAGTGGGTTGAATGTTCGCAAATGGTCAAGGAGACCTGGGTTCAATCCCAGGTCACGTCATACCAAAGACTTTAAAAATGGTACTTGATACCTCCTTACTTAACACTCAGCAATATAAGATACATATCAAGGGTAAAGTGGAGAAATCCTGGGAAAGGAGTCGCGGCCTCTCCTACACCTGGGTGTAGTAGCTATTGAAAAGGGAGCCTTCTGATCGCCCTCGACTAAAGGGAGACAACTTTTCAATATGTATAGAAATGGATTTGGCATTAAATAACTTACAAAGGTTGATGTGCCATGAAACCAAAGCAAACCAAACCAAATCGTCTATAATTTCGAAACGGGTGTCTTTTGACACATAGGTAAATCCCTAACAGGAACTACGACTCAGCCTCAGAGTGAACCTGGGAGTAATGACAGGAAAACAAATTCTAAGCCTCGCCAACCGACCACTGGACAACTTAGATTGACTGGGATCCTCAGAAAAGTCCAGGAGAGATGATGAGGTCTGCTGTCACTCGGGCTTCAGAGAAAAACTGCCAGTTAAAAGATGGTGAGGGAAACTCGCTTGAAATAAAATAATAAGGAGTCTTTCTTGACTACAATGCCGCAGAGCGTCTGCCAGGATACGGAAGAAGTTGCATGAGATTTGAAGTGACTTGTCTTTTAATCTCCAGTAATAAGCCCCAGACATCTGGTGTACACATGCCAATGCAAGTATAGGTAGAAATAATAATAATAATAATAATAATAATAATAAATAAAAACTTATGAATACGAGATTGCGCCATCGCTTCGCTAAACCAAACTATAAAATACTCCGCATTTCGGATTTTCGCACGATCAAATTTTTCATGTAAGTTATATCTTGCTTCCTTTTAGAGATTTAATTTTAAAAAAAATAGACGATGCGTAAACCCGTTTTGTCCAGATTGTAACTGAGGTCCATGATGATATTAGCGCTTCGATCTAAGAAAGAGTGATAGAGTTCAAAATTAAGTCTGTCATTACGAAATGTTGGTTTATCAAAAAAAAAAATAATGAAATCAAATCAAATAAATATATATTAAAAAAAAATCTTTAGCACGAACGCAGACCGCACAAAATCACTATAGATGGCCATGTATAGATGCCATATAACCCCCCCAACCCCCCAAAACCCCAAAACAAATGGCTAATTTGAAAAATACCCCAGCCATGCTTATAAAATATCTTCCACGTGTAGATCTTACTGTCAGTTGTTCACGATAGCTAGGATCATAAAATGGTCAATTCCAAACTCTTTGATCTCCTAACCTAATTGTGACATACTTTTAATTTGTCTTATCACTTTTGTTTCCCCCACACAATATATATATATATATATATATATATACACGGACAGATTGTTCCGTTGAATCACAACTCAGCCTAGTCAGCTTGGGCAGTTGAATACACAGACTGAACCTCTGCAGAAGAGTAAGTCTTCCCCAACGAGTGTCCAGAATATGACACAAAACAATCTGATGGTGAGGCGCTAGTAATGCTGGAGCTTTGGAGAATGCAGAGTCTCCTTTATTGCAATCGCTTGAAGGTCAACTCTGGCCTGGAGTGGTAGCACCTGATAGGGTTCAATTTATGGGCCGAATAGAACCTTTTGACATTTAAACAGTATTCATGCTAAACTGAATTGTTGGAAAAAGAACTATTTTCACATTAAACTGTGTGTAAAAAAATATACTTATGGTAAACTGAATTGTTTAAAATAGAACTGTTTTTGTGTATAAAAATGGATTTGGCATTAAATAACCTACAATATTTGATGTGCCATAAAACCAAACCAAGCCAAATATCACAACTTTTCTGTATAGCTAGACACAAGAGATGCTTCAAGTTGGGATCGAAACCCGGCTGAGTTTACGTCAGTCGGATATCTTATACCTAAGCTATCGTTTCTTTCAGCGTTAGCAAAGGAATTTTTAATGCATATATTTATTTATATATACGCCTATCAGCCACCGGAGAGCTCAGTTCATTAGAAGAGCTTTGCATTTATGCGCTTGTGGTAGCCAGCAATTCCCCTCTCCAGTGCTCAACCCACAGAGAGGGGAGCATATATATTGTCATCCACAATCAGACTATTTCGTTGTATCATAACTGTTCAGAGTGGCTAGATACGCAATTTGCTTCAAACCCAAAGCTCATGGTTCCTCTTGTAGTATATTGACCTCCGACCCGGCCAAACATGCCATTCCAAAGACGGTGGAAGTGCATATTCCATTGGCGTGGGCGAGCTTGGCTGACAATATGAGACAGGGTTAAAATCGCACGGTACAGTCACAAACTGATGCACCGGAAGAGAGTGACCTGTGAACTGCATGACAGTTATTTTCGCTCGATGACGATCAAACATGCCACTCCAAAGACGGCGGAAGTGCATAAGATATTGAGTGGGCGTGAACTGTTATATAACTGAGTGCAAAGAAAATTCAATCAGTTGGAGACAAGATGCGGTAGAGAAAGCCAGCACCCAGCAGAGGGAGCCCTCAGGCTCCCGATTAATGAGTTTTGGGGATCAGAAGAGATGGAGAAATGATGTTGTAGTGAAAACAGCACCCAGGAGATAGCTGGGTCCCCGGGCCTCCGGTTGAGCAGCCCACGAGAACGGGAAAGAAAGGCTAATGGCCTTAAGAGTGGGGGTCAATGTGTTGCAGTTCTAATCGGTCTCCAGCTCCCTCTCACACACATCGCTTTCAAATAAAGTGAGAGGTATATTTTCTGAAGAACTGTGTTGCTCGTCTTGGTTGTGTCGTCGTTGTGATTCCGCATGCATGCATTTGTGTTTGTATAGTTGGTCATGGCTATACAACACTCTCAGCGTTAGCGAATCTGTGGCAAGTTTCGGTCACCAATATTGCTCGGACATAATTCAATCTATGTGCAGTTTAGATTATAAAAAGAAGTTGAGCTTCCAAGTATATATATTCTTAAATGAAATTCATCAAATGTCTGCGTCTGTGCTGTTTTGCACAGCTAACACTCGACAACTGATCATTCTATAAAAACCCAAACTATATTTTCTCTCAATCTGATGTATTTTTCAAAACAAATGTATTTGATTTAGTTCAAGCACCTGTCTGAGTGGTCACTAAGATCTTTCATATCAACCGTTACTTGTATTGGTCAACGGAACAGATCGCACACATACAAACACACACGCACAAATACATAGACGCACAAACACCCACAGACAGACACACAAACACATACATATAAACTCACAAACACACACATAAGCCAAAACTTTCTCCTGCCCAATTTTTTTTCCGATGATGGTCGAAGATTGGAGAACAATTAAAAAAATAAAAACTTAAAGAAATACGTCAATTCGTCGTATCACTTTTGTTCATTATATATATTGTCATCCACAAACCGACTGTTCCGTTGTATCCCAACTCTTCAGTTTGGCTAGACATGGTAGATTCCCAAGCTGGAATCGAAACCTGACTGACTCAAACGCCAATTACAACATTCTACCACTCAGCCACGAGGAAACCTGCGAAACCGAAGGAAATTTAAACGGTTATGTATCACATTTGTTTTGTTTACATATATCCGCTTAACGGCTACTGAGAGCTCAATTCATTTAAAGAGCCTTGCTTTATGCTAGTGGCAACCATTTACTTCCCTCGCTAGAGAGCTCAACCCTACGTGGGTAGGGGGCAGCAAGTTGTTACTTAGGCATATTCTGTTAAAGACAGCATAATGTTTTCTCTTTAATATCGTCAAGTGAAGACATTCAAGTGTTCTTGTTATTTTCCTTATGTTAGGGTTAACATGATAAAGAAGGTGCCCCACACTAGCCCAGGTGCTTTCGCTGGTCATCCTCAGATATACTGTATTGTTTGTCGCTGTGAGTTGCGGTGAGGTTCTATATTTATTTGGATTTTTTATCATATATATTTGCCTAATTCTGTTCGAAGCGCTGGTCGGGTTAGTTATTGAATATGTTAAATATGTTAATACCCGTGTTGAATGCTATTTTATCAATAGTAGTTTTTAAAAAATTTTTTATGGTTATTGCATCGAGGATTTGTAAGCCGATTTTATTGTTATTTTTAGATATGATTTCTGTATTATCAGTTAGGATCATTTTTATATCGGGGGATTTAAATCTGTCAGCGTTTTTGTTATGCTTTGTCATTAAATACTGTTTTATAGCTTTTATGTCAGAGAGGTGGTACGTAAACCTCATTGAACCTCACGGCAACTTACAAAACACTATCCCTGAGGACGAACAGGGACATGACCTAAAGTACTTGGGCTACTACGGAACACGTTCTTCGTCACCTTGACCCAGACATAAGAAAAATAGTCTACGACAATTTTAAATGCCTATACAAAAAAAGGCTGGAAACTTATTGAAGATACCTCGTAATATTTGGATCTTATTTGAATAAACAATTGGTTTTAAAGATGTCTCAATGATAATAATAACATCCTCTTTATGTCACAATTTTCAAGGTTAGATTGTTAATATGATGGCTTTTTCAGAAAATTTGATATGCTTTTAAAATCTAATAACTTGAGCAGTTCACATTCCAATGATCTCACATTTTTAACAGAATGCACAGAAACAACTCAAAAACCAATGTTTAATATTTCCGGCTTTTTTTCCTTTTCAGTAGCACAAATGCCACTCACTGGAAAAGAATAGCCGTTTAAACATTAGATTTATATTGTCATCCAAACACCGACTGTTTCGTTGTATCCCAACTCTTCAGTGTGGTTAGACATGGTAGATTCCCAAGCTGGAATCGAAACCTGACTGACTCAAACGCCAATTCCAAGAGTCTACCACTCAGCCACGAGGAAACCTGCGAAAACGAAGGAAATTTAAACGCTTATGTATCACATTTGTTTTGTTTACATCTATTCGCTTAACGGCTACCGAGAGCTCAATTCATTTGAAGAGCCTTGCTTTACGCTAGTGGCAACCATTTACTTCCCTCGCTAGAGAGCTCAACCCTACGTGGGTAGGGGGCAGCAAGTTGTTATCTAGGCATATTCTGTTAAAGGTCATTTAAGTCCAAACCCATTTTTATGCATATAAACAGTTCTATTTCAAACAATTTAATTTTTGAATACAGTTTACATATCAAAAACAGTTTTATTTTGACAAAAAGCAGCAGATTATGTGAAGACGCTAAATGATTTATCTCTTGTACAAGAAGGGCGTCGTCTGTGTGGAGAAGAATGGATTTTTCAGCAAGATAATGTTGCTACCTATAATGCATCAATAATAATAAAAAAAAATACTTGCTTGAAAAAAAATTAGACTTCTTGACCACCCAGCGTGCTCTCCAGACCTCAATCCTATAGAAAATTTGTGGGGATTGATTGTTGCAAAAGTTTATGAAAGAGGTCGACAGTACTCAGCAATTTCTGAACTCAAAAAACGCAATCTTCGACGCATGAGAAAAAAATACCTTCGGTTCAACTTCAGAAACTAGTTGATAGAAGGCCTAGCCGAACTTCAGAAACTAGTTGGTAGTAGGCCTAGCCGAAGTCTTGAGGTTATCAAACTTAACGGTACTTTTACATTCTATCATTCTCATTTTAAAATTAAACATAAATGCTAATATACATATAAAAATTGAATTAAAATTTCTCCATATTTTAAATTTAATCATCTTTATGCTTTATCTTTCATATACCTGATTTTCAAAATTTAAAATTCTAAACAATATATTTTTCTTCATTTTTGATGGTTTTCTTATATTTTTGTCTTGGGGTATATATATATATATATATTAGATTTATATATTTAATGCCAGGGAATTTAGTCTGCGACCCCTGGGTTTCATGAAGTTTTTACGAAACAACAATCATCATCAGATTTCATTTTGTTAACTGCTAGATGATTGTTGTTTTGTAAAAACTCCATGAAACCCAGGGGTCGCAGACTAAATTCCATGGCATTAAATATATAAATCTAATATATATTTATTTATCATTATTATGTAATAGCTCTATCCTAGATATTGAGCACTCTCCATATTATATTGCACTTGGTTCGACACAAACCCACATTTAGTGACAACCAACACTGTTATAATATATATATATATATATATATATATATATATATATATATATATATTGTAATCGGATAAAAACTCAAACTTGGTTAAGTTGTCATAATAAATATTACTAATAATAATATTACTACATTGTCCGTCTCGTCAGATGACTTTTTACATGCTTTTCTCGCTGTTGCAGAACAGCAAAATTTATTTCGGCAGAGAATATTACTTTACTCTCCTTCTCGTCAGATGACTTTTTACATGCTTTTCTCGCAGTTGCAGAACAGCAAAATATATATTTTCATCATACATCGTGTGAAAGCACGTGCGATACTCTGTCTTCATCAGCCGCCAACCAGGGTAATAACACAGTTTCGGTAGATCAAGGCGGTACTGCCACTCCTGGTGCTGCCAAGCAGCTTTTGCCACCGGACAGGGTATTTAAAAGAAATATATATCTATATATACACCAGATCAACTAAAAGCAGACATTACATTGGACGTTCGTTCATCTTCATTTTAGTGCAGTTTGTGATTTAAAAACACGTTTACTTTCGGCCGTTGATGTCATAGCATCCGTTTCTTGATTTTGCGTAATCACACGGGAATGGTAGTTCCGCGTGCATATTATTCATGTTGAAATCCTTTCTATATCCGTCATCTATTCGGTTGGTATTTTTGTATAGCTTGATGCAACTATACGTATACATATACATGCGGAAACATAGTCAACAATAATGACGAACGAACACACTTCTTTAGAAAACTATATCTCTCACACTTTATTCGAAAGGGTTGCGAAAGGGTTGTGTGTGAGAGGTGAGTTGGAGACTGAACAGACTGCAACATATTGACCCCCAAGTTCCTCTGTCTTTAGCAGCACTTCTTTCTCATTCTACTGGGCTGCTCAACCGGGGGTCCTGAGGGCCAAGCCCTCTGCTGGGAGCTGGTTCTCACTACCTCGAACTGCAACTCAAACTTCAACTGCAACTGACTCCAACTAACTCGAATCTTCTGTGGCACCAGGTTATATAATTGTTTGACACCCACCTGCTTCCTGTGACCGAATTCAACCCGTCCATGGTCAAGGTTATATTTTGATATTTTCGACCGGATGCACCTGTTTCTCGATTGACGGCTGGGTTGAAGGTCAATATGTTACAGTTTTCCTTCAGTTTTATCTATATATTAATATATATATATTAACAGGTTTGGTTAAATAAAATGGAATCTTTGTTATTTTGGATTTTTTTCTTTTTTCTTTCAAGAGTCCTAATGTTTTTTTGTTTTTTTATGTTACGGTCTTGAAATGTGGTACTGTGGTACCTTCCGTTTTTCGCAGAACGATTATCAAGGTATGTTTATTACTGAATTAAAACTGTTTAATATCTAAACTAAATTATCATTTTGTTTTTGTTTATTTATCACTAAATTGATGCCAAGCGGTAGTGGAAGTTTATTTTTAGATATTTCTATCACGTGAAGTAGAAAAAAAAAATATTCAATCGATCCATTGTTATATAGATTGTTCTTTTTAAAAATATTATAACTAGTTTTAAAGTTAATTCTGTTAATAAATCTTATATACAAAGCTTCTTGGATTTTTAATTTTATATGCAAAGCTTATTGGATTTTTAATTTTATATACAAAGCTTCTTGGATTTAATTTTATATGCAAAGCTTCTTGGATTTTTATTTTTATATGCAAAGCTTCTTGGATTTTTAATTTTATATGCAGATTTTTAATCTTATATGCAAAGCTTCTTGGATTTAATTTTATATACAAAGCTTCTTGGATTTAATTTTAAATACAAAACTTCTTGGATTTTTAATTGGTTTGGTTTCTTTGTTTAATTGCATATCAACCTTTATAGGTTAATTAATGCCAAAGCCATTCTCCAAGAAGAACAGTAGTGGTACTTTTAAACCCATAGATGGTAGGATAAAGGGGTTCAATACCTTTCCCAAGGATATTAGCCCGAAAGTGAACCGAATAGTGCAACTGGAGTACGAACTCGCTTACTACGATTCCGCAGTCCATCGCTTTAACCATTGCACCAGGAGGACGCCCCCTTAAATGTTTTGATATCATTGTCTGTATTATTTACTAATATATATATATATATATATAAATGAATTCGTCTTTATATATATATATATATATATATATATATATATATATATATATATATATATATATCCCGACTAGTCGGGATTAGGTACCCTGATGAGGCGCTTAGGCGAAACTGTAGTAGGTTAGTTCCTGACTCACGGAATAATTTTTGTAACTATTTCCCTCTATTTAGTATTGAGCACTTTTTTGCACTTGTAGCTAAGCAACAATTTACGGTGTTTTTTTTCTTTTGACTTATTGATTGGAATGACAAGGTTGGCATTTTCTTTTTTTTTCCAATATATATACATAGTTTTTTCCCTTAATCAGGGATTCGTTGTATACTTTTATCTTCGAATGACTTATGGTTTTTTTCCCTTACCGTAAGAGGTATTATTCAATAAGTTATTTAATTATATATATATATATGTATAAAGACAGATTTATTATATATTTATATATAAATTCATTATATATATAAATTCATTATATATATATATATATATAAATCACAAATGGCCCACTAAAAATGAAGGTTAACGTCCAATGTAGTCTCTGCTCTTAATTGATATGGCGTATATATATATATATATATATATGATTCTCTTAATACCCGGTCCAGTGGCAAAAGCTGCTTGGTAGCGCCAGGAGTAGCAGTACCGCCTTGAGCTACCGAAACTGTATTATGACTCCTGGTTGGCGGCTGATGAGGACATGGTATCACCCGTGCTTTCACACGTTGTATTATGAAAAAAAAAATTTAAAGACAAATTCATTTACAGACCTATTCATTTATATATATATATATATATATATATATATATATATAAATGAATAGGTCTGCAAATGAATTTGTCTTTAAATTTTTTTTTTTGTATCCTTGGTTTTTGACTTTATATATTTACTCTACACATCTTTGCCAGAATGTGTTTTTCCTCACAAGATTAATAATGCCGAAGGTCGTCTTTACTTCAAGCCTTTACAGAGAAGATTGTTTTAATTGGTGTTTCTTGCACGAATATATGAAATAAGTAAAATAAGTAAAGTTGATGACTGTAGTCGAGAGTGACACGAAGGCTCCCTTTTCAATAGCTACTACACCGATCATAACCTTGTAATACTAAGTGTTAAGCAAGGAGGCATCAAGTACCATTTTTTGAGTCAGTTGTCGAAATTTCTGAGATGAAGCTGGTTGATTTTTATCATTAAGGGTTGTCGGACTATTGTCTTCATCTTTATTGTTGTTTCCACAACGTTTCGGCCGATATGTCCACTGGCCTTCTTCAGATGTTTGTTGAAATCGGGAACCTTCACGGAACTTCGAACTACGTCGTTTATTGAAACCACGGGGGTCGCCTGTTCTGATTCCGTTTGCCATAACCGGGTACAAGTGTTAAGTATTCCTGTATTGTTACTCGCCTGTAGTCAGGATTGAACCTGCAACCTCCAGATGATTGTTTCCTTAGAAGCTTAGGGAACCAACGCCTATAACCGTTACGCCATGTGTCCTGCTGATTTTTTGAGTCTTTGTTATGACTCCAACTGGGTATTACCAAATTGGGATTCATTTGTGAACCTGTTTATTTAAAAATATTTACGTTTCTCTCGTGGAACCAGCAGCAATATATATATATATGTATATATATATATATATATATATATATATATATAAAGTTGGCGGCCGCAGTTGAGGGTGACTCGAAGGCTCCCTTTTCAATAGCTACCACACCGAGGTGTAGGGAAGGGCGCTACTCCATTCCCTGTATTGCTCCACTTTACTCTTGATCCTTACCTTATAATGCTGAATTTTAAGTACCATATTTGTGAGTCTTTGATATGACTCTACCTGGAAGTGAACCCCGATCTCCTGGTCCATTGGCGAACATTCTACCCACTTGGCCAATACATATATATGATAATGATGATGATTTTAATGATATATAGATACGTTACATTCCTGAAATACGTAAAACTATTGAATGAAATAAGTCAATTGGGAATCGATGATCAATCGACCGAAAAAAATCAATATTTTTCCCCAAGTGGAATCATTAAAAAAAACAAGCAATCACAGCACATCCGATACTTTGAAAAATCTTCGATCCATTCGATGAATAGCATCTCAGAATTGATTTTATGGCGCGCAGTCAATTTTATAAAGAATAATGATTGGCCAGTCCTACACTTAACGAAGACAGTTATTGGAATATTGAGGCTTTGGTATTGATTCCTCAACGCCCCACCTCACGCACACACACATACATACACACGCACAAATGAAAATAGAATTAATAGCATATGCGTTACTATTGAGCACAGACTATACAGGAATAATGTTATGTGAAAATGAATAATAATTGCGTTTTTTATTCACTGAGCTGCTGTCAACCTATAAAAAGACTTAAGTCTGGGTTTTTTTTTCATTATTCGAATACATACCGATTTTTTTTTTCACAGTGAATAATTAGTTAGACTACCCTACTTAGTATCTCTCCTTCTCTCCGTCTCTTTGGCTCTTTCTTATGTTTTCCTCTTTTACAGTTAATTCTTATTCTTCTGTCTTTATTGCCATGCGTATCACTTCATGTTTCATTCTTTTTTTTTTCAGTTTCTCCTCGGGGGAGACCCTGAGGTTTGGTTTGGTTTCTTTGTTTAATGGCATATCAACTCTTTTTACGTTATTTAATGCCAAAACCATTCTCCTAGAAGAACAGTAGTGGTACTATTTAACCTATAGCTGGGAGGATAAGGGGGTTCATACCTTTCCCAAGGGTATTTGCCCGAAAGTGAACGTAATAGCGCGACTGGAGTACGAACTCACGTACTACGATTCCGCAGTCCATCGCTTTAACCATTACACCACGAAGACATCCCCCTACGGAGGAGACCCCGAGGCGTTACGGTTAAAGTAATTGATTGTGACATTGTAGAAAGAGTGTTCGAATTCTAGTCGTACTATTGCGTTCACTTTTGGACTAATGCCCTCTGTATGGGTAAGAACCTCCTTATCTACTCAATTATTGGTTAAATAGTACTACTATTACTGTTTTGACTTCGAGAATAGTTTTGGCATTAAATAATCAACAAAAGTTGATATGCCATTAAACAAAGAAATCAAGCCAAACTAATTTTTCTTTTGTTTCAATTGGTTCACTTTCAGCTTCTTTCTTTCTTTCTTTCTTTCTTTCTTTCTTTCTTTCTTTCAGATCAAATAAAATTCTTTCTTTTTCTTTTTTTTTTCTTTTTAAACTCCGTCAGATCAAATTCATATTCTTTGTTTGCTTCTTTCTTTCTTTCTTTCTTTCTTTCTTTCTTTCTTTCAGATCAAATAAAATTCTTTCTTTTTCTTTTTTTTTCTTTTTAAAGTCCCTCAGATCAAATTCATATTCTTTGTTTGCTTCTTTCTTTCTTTCTTTCTTTCTTTCTTTTTAAAGTTCTTCAGATCAAATACATATTATTTGTTAGCTTCTTTCTTTCTTTCTTTCTTTTTAAAGCCCTTCAGATCAAATACATATTCTGTGTTAGCTTCTTTCTTTCTTTCTTTCTTTCTTCAGATCAAATAAAATTCTTTCTTTTTCTTTTTTTTCTTTTAAAATCCCGTCAGATCAATTACATATTCTTTGTTTGGCTCTTTCTTTCTTTCTTTCTTTCTAAAGTCCTTCAGATCAAATTCTCATTCTTTCTTTCTTTCTTTCTTTATTTATTTGTTCATTATTTTATTTATTTATCAGCTATTCTTTCTTTGTTTGGCTCTTTCTTTCAGATTACCCAAATATATATATAGAGATAGATTTAGCAAAGTACATTATATATATATATATATACATATATATATACGGGCAACATTACCACACTAGACGGAGCCTCTCTGAGACTAGTGGACAAATTCACCTACTTAGGAAGTAGCGTCTCATCAACCGAAAACGACATCGACATACGACTGACGAAAGCATGGACGGCTATCGATAGGCTCTCAATCATATGGAAATCAGACCTGACCGATAAAATGAAACGCAGTTTCTTCCAGGCAGCGGTCGTATCGATACTGCTATATGGATGCACTACATGGACGCAAACTAAACGGCTGGAGAAGAAACTTGACGGCAACTACACAAGAATGTTGCGAGCAATATTGAACAAGTCCTGGCGACAGCACCCCTCGAGACGCCAACTGTACGGCCACCTGCCTCCCATCACGAAAACTATACAGGTTAGACGAGCCAGACACGCCGGACACTGCTGGAGAAGCAAGGACGAGCTCGTAAGTGACGTACTCCTATGGACCCCCACATATGGCCAAGCAAAAGCAGGACGACCAGCCCGAACTTACATACAGCAGCTATGTGAGGACACGGGATGTAACCCAGAAAACCTGCCGGCGGCGATGAATGATAGGGAGAAGTGGCGAGAGAGGGTCAGGGATATCCGTGCTGGTGGCACGACATGATGATGATGATGATGATGACTTTGCTAAATCTTTAAAGAAAGGTGCTCAATGATAGAATGTATGTAGTGTATGTAGATAAGTTTGAATAGAGTATGCACGAAAACAATCGCGCTTAATGGCCTTAATTTTTTGTTAGTTTATCATCCTCCATGCTGGGGGTGTCCTCCTCGTGGTGTAATGGTTAAAGCGATGGACTGTGGAATCGTAGTAAGCGAGTTCGTACTCTAGTCGCGCTATAACGTTCACTTTCGGGCAAATACCCTTGGAAAAGGTATGAACCCCCTTATCCTCCCAGCTATGGGTTAAATAGTACCACAACTGTTCTTCTGGGAGAATAGCATTGGCATTAAATAACCTACAAAGGTTGATATGCCATTAAACAAAGAAACCAAACCAAACCATCCTCCATGCTATCGACAATTCCCCAACGCAAACACTAATATATAAATTAGATGGTCGACCGAAGTCGAGAGCAACCCGAAGGCTCGTTTTTCAATAGCTACTGCACTGAAGTGTGAGAGGAGGGCGCTACTCCTATTCCTGGATTGTCCCACTTTACCCTTGATCTCTACATTATAATGTTAAGTGTTAAGCAAGGTGGCATCAAGTACCATTTTTTGGGGTCTTTGGCATGACTTGACCTGGGATGGAACCCCAGTTTCCCGGACCAATGATGAACACTCTAACCATTAATCCAATAGTATTATTAATTTTATGCTAGCGGTCTTTTAATCAATAAAATGTACGTTTGGTCCAACCCTTCTTTAGTCAGAATCGTCCTAATGAATCAGTTAGGTTAAACCTAGATAGATGTTTATTCTGACTATAGGCATCTCTCTCTCTCTATCTTTCTCTACATACATATTTACCCAACCCCTCCGCTCGGGCAGGATATGACACAAGGTCAATTTTTAGCGGAGTTTAACAGGTTTGAATTCAGAGTTTTCCTTCTCCTAGACTAGTTGCCTCACCAAGGCTAAAGAACACAGTCTGCCCTACTATTTACCCATAGCTGGAGGGAGAATAATTGGATTCATACCTTTCCCAAGGGTATTAGTGCTATGTGAAATACAATCAGTATCGTCCAGGATTTGAACTCGTGTCGCTGTGTCCATTTCCTATAACCATAACATCACGGGTACCTCCTCCCTCTCTCTCTCTCTCTCTCTCTCTCTTTCTCTCTCTCTCTCTATATATATGTACTTCTTTTCATTACTTTTTTAGTTGTTTATTGCATTTACGATTCATATTTTTTTCCTTCGTTCAGTCTTTCTTTCTTTCTTTCGTCCGTATATCTTTTTTCTTCTTATCTTTTGTTATATTTCTTTCTTCCTTTCTTTCTTTCTTTCTTTGACTTATTTTACTCTCACCGCCTACATTTTTTTCTTTCAGACTTTCTTTTCAAATACATATTTTTCTTTCTTTCTTTCTCTCTTTCTTTCTTTCTTTCTTTTTGTTTACTGTGAGATTGAGTTGAAAAGATTTTTGCTGACTGAGAGCTTTACGTTCTCAACTCTCCGATAAAACTGATGCCACCATCTCCGACTCATAAACAAGAAGTCTCTGGCAAAAAGTATGGGATTAAAACACTTATACGATTGTTACTTAAGGTCTTTTTTTTATTTAGCAGTAAATAAACAAATAACAGATAAGCCGCAAAACATTTTCTATTTAATATCTGAACATTTTAGCTTCATAAAATATTGAGTTATTTAAATTTATAGTATTTTTTCCTAACCATACAAAGGGAAAAAATTATGAAATGATCTTGTAACTTGAATTCCTAAAAAAAAATACCATGAAGTACATTCTAATTCGAGGTTGAAGTATCCTTGGCAGAACGCACAGATACTACACTATGATTCTTGACGGGAAGCATGCGACTTTAATAATTAGACATTAAGTCAAATTTTTCTTCATTCAGCTAAATTTAAGGGAGGTATACCCCGTTGTGCAGTGGCTAATGTTAATCCTATTTACCCACCCCTCCGCTTGAGCATTTAAGGGAGGTATACCCCGTTGTGCAGTGGCTAATGTTAATCCTATTTACCCACCCCTCCGCTTGAGCATTTAAGGGAGGTATACCCCGTTGTGCAGTGGCTAATGTTAATCCTATTTACCCACCCCTCCGCTTGAGCATTTAAGGGAGGTATACCCCGTTGTGCAGTGGCTAATGTTAATCCTATTTACCCACCCCTCCGCTTGAGCATTTAAGGGAGGTATACCCCGTTGTGCAGTGGCTAATGTTAATCCTATTTACCCACCCCTCCGCTTGAGCATTTAAGGGAGGTATACCCCGTTGTGCAGTGGCTAATGTTAATCCTATTTACCCACCCCTCCGCTTGAGCATTTAAGGGAGGTATACCCCGTTGTGCAGTGGCTAATGTTAATCCTATTTACCCACCCCTCCGCTTGAGCATTTAAGGGAGGTATACCCCGTTGTGCAGTGGCTAATGTTAATCCTATTTACCCACCCCTCCGCTTGAGCATTTAAGGGAGGTATACCCCGTTGTGCAGTGGCTAATGTTAATCCTATTTACCCACCCCTCCGCTTGAGCATTTAAGGGAGGTATACCCCGTTGTGCAGTGGCTAATGTTAATCCTATTTACCCACCCCTCCGCTTGAGCATTTAAGGGAGGTATACCCCGTTGTGCAGTGGCTAATGTTAATCCTATTTACCCACCCCTCCGCTTGAGCATTTAAGGGAGGTATACCCCGTTGTGCAGTGGCTAATGTTAATCCTATTTACCCACCCCTCCGCTTGAGCATAAGGTCAATTTTTTTTATCAGAGTTTAACAGGTTTGAATTCAGAGGATTCCTTCTCCTAGACTAGTTGCCTCACCAAGGCTGAAGAACACAGTCTGTCCTACTATTTACCCATAGCTGGAGGGAGAATATTTGGATTCATACCTTTCCCAAGGGTATTAGTGCTATGTGAAATGCCATCATTCTCGTCCAGGATTTGAACTCGTGTCGCCGTGTCCATTTCCTACGACGATAACCATTACACCACGGACACCTCCATACTACAACATGTTAATGATTGAGTTCTAACTCCAATCACGTTATTACATTCACTTTTAGGCTAATGCCCTTCCGAAAGGTACGAACCCTCTCATCTTCCTGAACTATTGGTTAAATAGTATCATAACTATTCGTCTACTAGGATGGCTTTGGTATTGAATAACCCAGGAAGGTTGTTATGCCATTAAACAAAGTTACCTATACCGAATGAAGATGAATGAAACTGATGATGACGGCCTTTTTCCGTTTTGTGTTTCTTTTGCTTTCCATGTCACTTTATATGGCCCCTTTTTCATTCATTTTTCTTTGACCCCACTTTTTTTGTTTAATTTCCTTTCTTATATATCAATATTTGAATTTGTGGTTAAACGGAGTTTTTCAATCTTTCTTTCTTTTTATAATATTTTGATATTTTTCTTTCGACTTGATTTTTTTATCTCCTCTTTCTTTCTTTCTTTCTTTCTTTCTTAACTCCTTCAGATCATATACATATTCTTAGTTTGTTTGTTTGTGGGCACCTCTGGTGGTGTAACGGTTAGCTAGCTAAACTAGCGAACCTTCATGAATGAGTTCGAGTCTCAATGGGTGCCCCATTCATTCGGCCTTGTGCTACATCGAAGCAAAGAGCTTTGTAAATTACCTTTGATTATTTGTTTGTTTCTTTTTAAGATCCTTTCAGTCAAATTCTTATTCTTTCTTTCTTTCTTTCTTTCTTTTAAAATCGTCCTTTGTTGACTTTTACAGCTTTCAACGACATCACAATGTTTTACTTGAATGCCAATCGAGAAAAGACGAGATCATGTCAAATCTCGTTGACACATCCCACACTTCTGCAGCAGGCTGAATAATACAAATTGTTGTTCAGTTATTGTGAAAGAAAGAAAGAAAGAAAGAAAGAAAGAAAGAAAGAATAAAATAAACAAACAAACAAACAACCGTAATAAGTAACAAACAATAAACAAAAAAAGACATAAAGAAAATGACACAAAGAAAGAAAACTGATGAAAAGAGTGAAAGAAAAAAGAAAGAATGAAATAAAAAAAAAACGATGCAGAGAATGAAAGACAAGAACGAGAGAAAGAAAGAAAGTGTCAAAAACACTGAATATAAATAAAGAACAATTGAAAATATCAAAAAACTAAAAGGTGAAATCGATAAGAAAATCAGTTGTCAATTACTGAAAAGAAAAACATTTACAAAGAAAGAAAGAAAGAAAGAAAGAAAGAAAGAAAGAAAGAAAAGGACATCCTAAGGAGAGAAGGTTAGAAGAAAAAAACGAAAGAAGCCAATCAATGAAAGAGAGAGAGAGAGATAAAAGATGCTATAAATAAAAGAATCAATAAAGGAAAAATAAAGAAAGAAGGAAACTTTTTCAAAGAAAGCAAGAAAGAAAGGAATATAAATAAAAAATAATTCGTCGAAAAAAGTGTTTAAAAAATTTTAAACGAAAGAAAGAAAAATGAAAAAGTGAATATTAGGAAGAAATTAATATATATATATATAAATATATATAGAGAGAGAGATAGAGAGTGAGAGAGAGAGCGAAATAGAGAGAGAGTGAGTGAAACAAAGAAACAAAGTATCAGCAAAGGAAGAAAGAATATTCTTAAAAAAGAAAAAAAAAAAGGAAAAGAAAAGAAATGAGAAGGAAAAATGATATAAAGAAAGAAAGAAAGAAATATAAATAGATCAATAGATAAATGAATAAACAAATAAATAAATAAGAAAGAAAGAAAGAAAGATGAGAGAAAGAAAAAAGAAAGAAAGAACTAGAAAAAAAGAACTAGGAAAAAAGAACTAGGAAAAAAGAAGATACATTTTCTTCTTTCTTTCAGTCGCGAATTTGCTGGCTTCGATAAGTTGAAAAGAAAAAAGAAAAAAAAAAAAATTATTTTGACAGAATCAGTAAAGACAACAAAATTCTATGGTGACCTTCAAGTGAAAACAGTTGCCGCCAACAAAGGAGATGTTTGCAATCCAGTTGACGTTTACACCGTCCAGTCTTCCGTAAGTTGGTCTTACAGTCGAGCTGAGATTAATCAGAAATATTTCAGAGAGTTGTGCGTAGGTGGAGCTCAACAATTGACACGACCTTTCCCTTCCTCCCCCTTTTCCACCTCTCTCTCTCTCTCTCTCTCTCTGTCTCTCTCTCTCTCTCTTTCTCTGTCTCTCTCTCTCTCTCTATCTCTCTCTGCAAGTCACATGCCCATACTCTTTCTCTGCTCCCATCTTTCTCTCTCTCAGTCTTTTATTCAGTGTTTTTTCTTTTCAACTTGGGCTGTCTTTATATATATATATATATATATATATATATATATATATATATATATATATATATTTTCTTTAAAAAAAACCCAACAAAACCAATCACAAAGGATTATAAATTTATTTCCATCCTGTTACGCATTTTTGAAATTTCCAAAAACACGAAAAAAAATTAACAGGACTTCTTCAGATCTTTTTGATAAAAGATCTGAAGAAGTCCTGTTAATTTTTTAAAGGTTTAACAAAAAGATCTGAAGAAGTCCTGTTAATTTTTTAAAGGTTTAACAAAAAGATCTGAAGAAGTCCTGTTAATTTTTTTTCGTGTTTTTGGAAATTTCAAAAATGCGTAACAGGATGGAAATAAATTTATAATCCTTTGTGATTGGTTTCATTGTTTTTTCTTAAAGAAATTGTTGCTCTGTATTATTGGTACATTGAGCTCTTTACCAGGAAAATTTAAATATTCATTCATGAATAATTTCTTGTTCTGATGGAATTACTCATAACTCCGGTTTAACTGGACTAAGTAAACTATATATATATATATATATATATATATATATGCACATTATATATATATATATATATGCACATTATATATATATATATATATATATATATATATATATATATATATGCACCTTATATGTATATATATATATATATATGCACATTATATATATATATGCACATTATATATATATATTTATATATATATATATATATATGCACATATATATATATATGCATATTATATATATATATATATATATATATATATATATATAACTCTCTGACATAGCATATTCCTTTCTATCTATCAATCTATAACAATCACTCTATATCTTTCTACCTCACTGTTCTTATCTATCATAGCATGTTATCAATCTCTCTCTCTTACTCCCTCTCTCTCTCTCTATATATATATATATATATATATATAAGATATTATTCAATCCAGTAAATCCGGAATAGGGGTTTGACGAAATCGAATTGCTTGAAATAGAAATGTTTTCGCCAATTAAACCGTACTTACTTATAACTGCGTGTTCATGCTAAACTGAATGGCTTGAAATGGAACTGTTTTTTTATAGTCAAACTGTACTTACACTAAACTGAATTGTTATATATATAGAACTGTTCTGACAAAAATGAATAAAAATGGATTTGGCGTTAAATAACCTACAAAGGTTGATATGCCGTAAAACCCAACCAAGCAACCTTAATAAGGAATAATTTCAGTCAGAGCAAATGAAATATTCAAAATTAGAATATCAAATTAAATAATCCTGGTAAAGAACTCAATGTAAATAAAATCCACAAAGCAAATATCTTTTCTTGTTTTTTTTAGAGCATTGATTTATATCAATGCTTTTTTAACAGATATATATTTAAATAAACAAAAACGACAATCGGTCACATAAGGATAATAAATTTATTATCTTAATGCAACCGATTGTCGTTTTTGTTTATTTAAATATATATATATATATGTGTGTGTGTGTGTGTATATATATATATATATATAATGTGCTGGACTACGACATTATGGGAAGTGAGTTCGAATTCCAGTCACTTTCGGAATTATAACCTTGAAGAAAGGTATGCACCTCTTCCCCACCCCCAGTAATGAGTTAAATAGTACACCTACGGTTCTGTAAGGATGGCTTTGGCATCTAATAACCCAAAACAGTTGATAGGCTATTGAATGAAGATACATATATATATATATATATATATATATATTTCAATCATACATCTTAGATGCATCAGGGAGGTCTTCAGTGATGCGCTGTCTTCATTGCCGATTTCGGGTTATTTCTGAATCATATCCGCTCCGACAGTAACCCCAGCTTGACTCTAAAAGAGCCAAGCCGCCTCCGTGATCGCGACGTGCTACGCTCGTGCCTCTACCAAAGCAATATATATATATGTATATATATACGTGTTACTTATCCTCCCAGCTATGGTTTAAATAGTACCACTTCTGTTCTTCTATGAGAATGGCTTCGGCATTAAATAACCTACGAAGGTTGATATGCCATTAAAAACAAAGAAACCAAACCAAACCATACGTGTGAAAGCACGTGCAATACCCTGTCCTCATCAGCCACCAACCAGGGGTGATAACAGAGTTTCAGTAGCTCAAGGCGGTACTGCCACTCCTGGCACTACAAAGCAACTTTTGCCACCAGACAGGGAATATAAAAATGTTATATATATATATATATATATATATATATATATATATATATATATATATCTTGCACGCATATCACAATCAGTTTATACTTATTTACTTACGTGTTCGTAACTATCTTAGCATGATCTATCTATCTATCTATTGACTCTGTTCATATCTTTGTACGTTCGTATCAATCTTTCTCTCTGTTTATCTCATGGATATGTCGAAGAAGCTCCTTTTTCGATAGCTACTACACCAAGGTGTAGGGGAGGGCGCTACTCCTTTCCCTGGATTGCTCCACTTTACCCTCGATCCGTACCTCATAATGCTGAGTGTTAAGCAAGGAGGCATCAAGTACCAATTTTTGAGTCCTTGGTATGACTCGACCTGGGATTGAACCAAGGTCTCCCGGGCCACTGGCGAACACTCTAACCGTTAGGCCAATGTCCGGTATGTAATAAGCCATAAATGTTTTATTCCGATATTTAACTTAAACCTATTTACCGACCACTCCGCTCGGGCAGGATATGACATAAGGTCAATTTTTAAGCGGAGTTTAACAGGTTTGAATTCAGAGTTTTCCTTCTCTTAGACTAGTTGCCTCACCAAGGCTGAAGAACACAGTCTGTCCCACTATTTACCCATAGCTGGAGGGAGAATAATTGGATTCATACCTTTCCCAAGGGTATTAGTGCGATATTTAACTTAAACTTGAATTAGATGTTTACCACATGTCTGTCTATTGTTTTGGAGATGTTTTATTTTGATATGAAATCCATTTGGTTTAAATGCAAATTATTAGGTTTAATGACGTATCAACGCTTGGGGGTAATTAATACCAAATCCTTTTCATACATAATTTGTAAGTGAAAAATTTGAAAGTAAATTTATTTTTAAAATAATATCAAGTTAATTTGTTTACACACTATAAAATGTTTCCAAGTATTTTTATTTAATACGAATAATGTTCCATAACCAGATACGGATATGCGAAATGGACATAGAATGTTCATATATATATATATATATATATATATATATATATATATATATAGAACATAAGAATCTCGAAACACGAAAAACACTTACGATTTCTTAGTTCAGGTACGAAACTTTTTATTACCTTTGAATTTAAAGGTTCTTCAACATAAGGAGAGAGGTACACATTCTTTCTATTCTGTCTTTTTCATCTGCCCCCCACCCAACACGTGAGGCACCAATCACAAGGCCTCGGCGAGCAAGCGAAAGTCAACCGTCTTCTCCCGAGGCAGGACTCAGCTCAACTCACTTTCTTCAAAATTCCCCAAATCCTCCGCGCGCTTCCGGTGCGTGACGTCATTCGCATTGTGTAGCCCCGTTTCCCATCTGGGCTATTGTGACATCTCTGAGTGACATGTCCGCTCCTCGCACGCGCGTGGACACCTGTGTTAATGTTGCACCTAAGTAACCCATGCACTGAGCCGAAAGGTTCTCAGCCTAACTAAACCCAAAGGCATAAAACGAAATCTCTCGGCCATTATATTACAATAATTTTGGAGGTGCCCGTGGTGTAATGGTTATCATCGTAGGAAATGAACACGGCGACACGAGTTCAAATCCTGGACGAGACTGGTTGCATTTCACAGAGCACTAATATCCTTGGGAAAGGTATGAATCCAATTATTCTCCCTCCAGCTATGGGTAAATAGTAGGACAGACTAGGTTCTTCACCCTTGGTGAGGCAACTAGTCTAGGAGAAGGAAAACTCTGAATTCAAACCTGTTAAACTCCGCTTAAGAATTGACCTTGTGTCATATCCTGCCCGAGCGGAGGGGTTGGTAAATATATATATATATATATATATATATATATATATATATATATATATATATATATATTACACTAATTCTATTTAATATACTTGTTTGCGCACGGAGGTTTCTAGTATTGCTAACAGTAATCGTTTCGTTAGAACATAGTTAAATGGTTTCAAGTACTCCTATTTAGCACAAATAATGTTATGTTTTGACCTTTTGACCCGGCCAAAAATGCCATTCAAGGAAGTGACACATTCCAAATGCAGTTATGAGAGGAAATCGCGTGGGCGGAAATTGGCTGATGAAATGGGACGAGCTAAAAAAAATTCCCATGGTACACTACAGAGTGATGCACCGGAAGAGAGTGACCTCTGAATTGCATGACAGTTATTTCCGCTTGATGACGATTAAACATTCGATTTCAAAGATCGAGTGGGCGTCGAACGATGATATAACTCAGTTGAGTTCGACGAGCCAGTTGAATTGAGTTCCGGTTCCAGTTGAGTTCGACGCCCAGGGGGCCAGTGGAGTTGCAGCCAGTTGGAGAGAGATGTGGTAGGGAAAGCCACATCAGGCCGAAGGGGCCTTTGAGCCCTGATGAGTTGAGGTCCGAAAAAGATGCTGATAAGATGCAATAAAGAAAGCCAGCATCCAGCAGAGTGGGCCCTAGGCCTCCGGTTGAGAAGCCCTAGAGAACAAGAAAGACAACGTGACGGTCATAACAGTGGGGTCAAAATATTACAGTTTATGTTCGGTCTCCAGCCCCCTCTCACACGCAAACCCTGGGCAACCCTTTTGTACCCTTGCAATAAAGTGAGAGGTATATGTTTTTATAAAGAAGTCTTACTGCGTCTTTCTGTCTTTGTTACTGCGTCTTTATTATTGTGTCGTTGTGATGCTGTAGATGATGATATAACAATAATCATATTTACCCAACCCCTCCGCTCGGGCAGGATATGACACAAGGTCAATTTTTAAGCGGAGTTTAACAGGTTTCAATTCAGAGTTTTCCTTCTCCTAGACTAGACAAGGCTGAAGAACCTAGTCTGCCCTACTATTTACCCATAGCTGGAGGGAGAATATTTGGATTCATACCTTTCCCAAGGGTATTACTGCTATGTGAAATGCAATCAGTCAGGTTCAGGATTTGAACTCGTATCGCCGTGTCCATATCCTGCGACAATAACGATTACACCACGGGCAATAATTTTATTCTTCACTATATATTCATTTGGGCATACACTTAAACGGTTAAAATTATTGCAATGTAATCCCAATAATCCGATTAAACTTCAGTCATTCGTTTGCACACAGTTATATGGTTTCAAGTTTAGAAAATGAATAAATATTTCTATTTGACCCACAGATTGAATCCTAATACGTGCAACTACTCTGAGTCAGAGTGGACCAGGGAGTAATGGCAATAAAGGGTACTAAATATTCCTCAAATTTCCAGAAGAAAAACCTTACCATCGGAAGCTGTTTAGCGTCATTTCAGGACACTCGTTGTGGATTGGGTGGGGAAGTATTTTACGGCCCCACCCGACTGGGCTGGGTTGCGGTTAGTATTGTGGGAAAATAAGGCAAAATAAACGAATAAGTAAAATAATAAAAAGAAGTAAATAAAAACAAAATAAATCATGGTGGGAAAATAAGATAGAGTAATAGAAAGCATTTCAAGTGAAACCCGGACAATTGACCTTATGTCACATCCTGCTTCTGCGGTGGGGAGGGGTTTGGTAAATACACATATACACATGGGGCCTTCAATATGTTTCCAGACTTTTTTTTGTACAGGCATTTAAAATTGTCGTAAACTCTTAAAAATTCCCTATGTTATTGCTATACAACTTATGAGATGCCTGACTAATTTTTATGATTTCAGCTTCAAATGAACAGCTACAGCAGTAATTGGAATACACCCTACTAAAGCTTGATTGTCACGGCTGGTGAATTTCAAAAATGCAATCTGGACGTCAGGACACTTTAGAAGAACGATATGCAATAAAATTCTGTTTTAAACATGGAAAAAGTGCTGCCACAGAAACGTATGGAATGCTTCAGACTGCTTTTTGACCATCTTGAATGAATCGGGCATCAGTTTTTGAGTGGCATAAGAGATTCAAGGAAGGCAGGGAGTCTGTGAGGGATGATGAGAGGTGTAGGAGGAGTAACGAAGTCAATAGACCAGAGTTGATTGGCCAAAGGGTTAGGGTTAGTATGTTGAGGTTTTAAGGGAAATCAGGAAGAGATTCCTTGGGAAGAGGCCAGCACTCTTCAAATCGGGTCAGTGGCCTTTCCAGCTGGACAATGCACCATTCCACAACTCCATTGTTGTCACGGACAATTTGACCAAGATGGGCATAAAGACAGTTAATCACCCTCCCTATAGTCCTGACCTTACTCTCTGTGACTTTTGGTTATTCCCTAAGCTCACAGGCTGTCGTTATGAGACTATTGAGGAGATGAAAGAGGCTGTGACGAAGGTCATTGACACGCTCACACATGAGGACTTCCATGGAGCCTTCCAGGAGTTGTTGGAACGGTACAACAAGTGCATTGCAGCCGGGGAAGATTACTTCAAAGGGGACTAGAGTTTCATGAGTGTACTATCAGTAAAACTGCCCATACGAAAAACGTCTGGAAACTCATTTAATGATGCTCGTATAGATAGACTAAGGTCGATTAACATTGTATTTTATCCAAAAGTGTACATGGCCTAGTCGGCTGGGCCAGCAGAATAAACCGATTGCATCTCTAGATAAACACTAAATACTCTGATAGGGAGGCTTCAGTAATGCTGGAGCTTTGGGGAATGCGGAGTACCCCTTCATTGCCATTGCTCCCAGGTCTACACTGGCTCGAATGGTAGCACCTGATAGGGTCCTATCTATGGGTATGATAGAGCTAAACTGTGTTGGTTGAGATTGAACGGTTATGAAATTTGAACTGCGTACTTATGCTAAACTGAATTGTTTGAAATAGAACTGTTTTTTGTATAGAAATTGATTTGGCATTAAATACATACAATGCACTCATACAGGCACACAGATAATACGTATATATATATATATATATATATATAGGGTGTCCCAAAAAATGTATACACATTAAAATTAATAGCGTTTAATTAGAATTTTATTATTTCAAAAGTGTAAAAACAGCGACTGTTGCTGGTTTTGTAGCGTATCCCCATAAGAGAAAATGTAGTGGTGTGAGGTCTAGTGAACGGGGAGGATATTCAACAAAACCTCTTCGTCCAATCCACTTGTTTGACAAGACCTCATCGAGGAAGGACCTAACATCGCTATGGTAATGTGGGGGTGCCCCATCTTGCTGAAAATAAAACACTTGATCTTCAAAGTCTTCTCTATGCGACAAAATCTGAATTAAGAGAGGCCATTGAGCATGAATGCACCTAAATACCAAGGGAATTGTTTTATGATGTGTGCGATTTCATTGCTTGGCGTTGTCAGTAGTGTCTGGATCAAAATGGCAGTCAGTTTGAGAACAGGCAGTGAAAAAACAATAAAATGATACTTGTAAAATAGTTTTACTCATTTAAAATCATAAAATTCTAATCAAACACTACGTTTACAATTATTTTTAATGTGTATACGTTTTTTGGTCACCATATATATATATATATATATACCTAACTCCAAGTGCAGAAGGCGACACAAGGTTAATTATCAAGCTGGGATTGACAGATGTGCATTCAGAGTTTTGCTTCCCCTAAAGAGGTTGCTCTACCGAGATTAAAGAGCCCACCGTGTCCTATTATTTACCCATAGCTGGTGGGTGAATAATTGGGTTCCCATGGTTCATAGCGCTTTATGAAATAAAAACAGTATGGTCCAGGATTTGAACGTGGGTCAAACTGAGAATTAATTTTTATTTATTGCGTACTTTTTGTTCTCATCTTAGTAGTTTTTGTGTTGTTTCTTCTTTCACTACGTTTCGGCCAAATTTCACCTCTGGCCTTCTTCAGGTGATTTTTACCGCGACCTCGGATAGGAATGCTGAGTCTTGTAACCGTATCCCCAGTAATTACTGCCTTCCATAGTGGTTGTCTATCGCACCACGTTTTACTGGGGATACGGTTACAAGACTCAGCATTCCTATCCGGGGTTGCGGTAAAACACCTGAAGAAGGCCAGCGGTGAAATTTGGCCGAAACGTAGTGAAAGAAGAAACAACACAAAAACTACCAAGATATGGACAAAAAGTCCGTCATAAAAAAAAATTAATTCTCAGATTAAGAAGCCTCATCTCAAAATGATTCCAATTAAAGACAAGTGGGTCAAACTGTCTATTTTTACACGACAATAACTATTACACAAAGAACGCCTCCATATATATATATATATATATATATGTGTGTGTGTTTGTGTGTGCCTATGTTTGTGTGTGAGAGATGGTATGAAAGGAAACAAGAGAGCGTCGTTGTAGTGTGGCCAATGTAATGTAATACCAATAATCCAATTTAACACCAGTCATTTGTTTGCGCACAGTTATATGGCTTCAAGTTTAGGAGGTGCCCGTGGTGTAATGGTTATCGTCGCAGGAATTGGACACGGCGACACGAGTTCAAATCCTGGACTGATTGCATTTCACATAGCACTAATACCCTTGGGAAAGGTATGGATCCAATTATTCTCCCTCCAGCTATGGGTAAATAGTAGGCCAGACTAGGTTCTTCAGCCTTGGTGAGGCAACTAGTCTAGGAGAAGAAAACTCTGAATTCAAACCTGTTAAACTCCGTTTAAAAAAATTGACCTTGTGTCATATCCTGCCCGAGCGGAGGGGTTGGGTAAGTATGATGGTTTCAAGTTTAGAAAAGGAATAAATATTAATATTTGAGCCACAGATTGGATCCTAATACGTGCAACCACTCTGAGTCAGAGTGGGCCTGCCAGTAATGGCAATAAAGGATACTCCATATTCCTTAAAGTCTAGCGTCAATTTCTAGAAACACTTTCGAAATGAGTATTTACTGAAGCACCATAGTGAACGCCCCCACCACCAAAAATAGAATAGCCCATACAAAAAACTTAATTCATCGAGCCTATCTCATATCTTCATCTACGACAATATCTAACAAAAAAAAAATCGTTAACTGTTGGGTATCACCCACCTTTCTCCACACAATGAACTACTCCATCTGCCATATATAGCAGTAGCTACTAATACCAAGGCAGACTAGAAGGTAAAGAGCAGCTTCTTATTGGAATAGTATTAGAGCGTTGGAAACTGGAGATCGCACTAGATCACCTTACTTGCTACCGTAATAACGGAAGCCAATACTATCGTTGGACTATATCTTTATTCTGTATTCACTAATCCTATGTTCTTTTCTACTAATAGTCTCTCTATTGAATATACTTTTTCCTGAGAATATATCTCTATTTCCTCTCATATCGAGGTTTGTACTTTATTTAATATTACAAGCGTTCACTAACCAAAACGCAACATTAACATTAAATAAACCCTGGTTAATAATAACTTCTCTATTAAACTAATCGACCAACAAATAAAACTGCATCTCCGTATCATCCACGAAAATAATAACAGCATTAATAATACTAAAAGAAATTATTTATATTACAGGAACCAAATACATAAAAACTACAAATTAGACGAGCAAGTATTAAACATTATGCAAACATATTAAACACATCAAGCACACCCCACAAAAAAATTATAATCTGATCGGCTTATTGACTAAGTGGGTAGAGAGTTCGCGTAATGTTCTGGGAGACATGTTTTCCGTCCCAGGTCACGTCATACCAAAGACTTTAAAAATGGCATTTGATACCTTCTTGGTTAATACTCGGCAATATAAGGTACGTATCAAGGGTAAAGTGGAGCAATCCAGGGAAAGGAATAGTACCCTTCCCTACACCTTGATGTTTTAGGTATTGAAATGGGAACTTTCTGGTCGTCCTCAACTACGGTCGCCAACTTCACTTTTTTACTCTAAATTTAAAACTTCAAATATCATAATTATAAATAACACAAACTGACCGAAAACTTTCCTAAACCATGCCAATGTAGTTTATAAATAGATAAATAAATGAATATATATATATATATATATATATATATAAACTACATTGGTTTGGTTGCCACTTATATATATATATATATATATATATGTTCCCCTACCCCTGTGGGGTTGAGCTCTCTAGCCAGGCAAGTAAATGGTTGCCACTAGCGTAAAGCAAGGCTCTTCAAATGAATTGAGCTCTCGGTAGCCGTTAAGTGGATATATATAAACAAAACAAATGTGATACATAAGCCAATAAATTTCCTTCGCTTACGCTGGTTTCCTTGTGGCTGACTGGTAGAATCTTGGATTGGCGTTTCAGTCAGCCAGGTTTCGATCCCAGCTTCGGGAATCTAGCCAGTGTAGCCACACTGAAAGAGTTATGATAGAACGAAACAGTCACTCTGTGGATGACAATATATATAAATATATATATCAGTGGCAATACTTGGACTAATATTTCTAACGAATTTTACAATAAATTCGAATATACAAAGAAGTTTAGTTTCTAACAACATTTTTGTCAAAATACAGTTCATTAAGTCTCTGTGTTTGAACAGGTTTGCATAGATGATACTTAACAACAAACCAATCTACCAACAACAAAACTATATCTTATCGTTATTGTATTTTTCAAAACAAATGTGTGTGAACAAGGCATAGCCCTTTTCACAGTCGCCACTAAAATCTTCGATTTTAACGATTTAATATCCGGTTCCCTGAGCAGACTACAGTCCCACCCTTGGTACACGAAGACAGACACAAGCACGCACAAGGCTTTTTCGTCCTAACGATATCCAAAGGTCTAACCAAGTTGAGAATGATTCGAAAATGAATAACTAGTAACGGATATACTTATTGGTCTTATCTGTTTTGTTTAACTATATATATATATATATATATCCTCATCATCAAATCGAGCTGACAGCATGGATTTTCCTGACTCTCTTTCTCTCTCTTTCTCTATCCGTTCCTTTCGTCCATCGCTTCCGACAGTTCTTCCAAACGACATCCGGAGTGCATACAGAAATGATGTGAATAAGTTCTTGCTGATCGGCCAAAACTGGCACGTTCATGTGTAGGGGTCCATCATCATCATTATCATGTCGCGCTGCCAGCCCGGATCTCCCTGACCCTCTCTCGCCACCTGTGTCTCTCATCCATTGCTCCCGGAAGGTCCGCAAGGCTATATCTTGTACCGACACAGAACTATTGTATATAGGTTCTAGCTGGTCTTCCTACCTTTGCTCGTCCATGTAAAGGGGCCCACAGGAGTATATTGCTTATGAATTCGACCTTACTTCTCCACCAGTATCCCGCATGTCTGGTTCGTCTAGCTTTGATAGCTTTCGTGATGGGTGGTAGGTGACTGTACAACTGCAGTTTTGTGGAGTGTTGCCTCCAAGACTTATTCAATATTGCTTGCAGCATTCTTGTGTAATTACCATCAAGCTTTTTCTCCATACGTTTAGTCAATGTCCATGTAGTGCATCCGTATAGCAGTATTAACACGACCGCTGCTTGGAAAAAAAATTCGTTTTATTTTATCGGTCAGGTCTGACTTCCATGTGACCTATAGCCTATCGATTGTTGTCCATGCCCTTCCTAGTCTCGTATTGATGTCTTTCTCAGTAGAGGAGACACTGCTTCTTCGGTAGGTGAACTTGTTCACTAGTTTCAGAGAACTACCATTTAGTGTGAAGATGTCGCCTCTTTGATTAAAGCACATGTATTCCGTCTTGTCTGCGTTGACCTGGGGGCTTATTCCACCAACTGCTCGTTCCAGACTCTGTAGCAGGGTTTCGGCTTGAGCGATAGCACTTAAAATGATAAAATGGCTAGCGTTCTTGTGATACTGGAAGCCAAAAACTAAATATACTTTAACACCTCAAAAATGTCTTTCATTACCAACCAGGAATCTATTCCGGCCTCAAACGAGAGTTGTAGACTTCGAAAAAATATTTCTCATGTAAGGAGGCATCAGAAAGTCATGTTGTCTTCATTCAACAAGTTGCAGGCACTCAGTGGCCGGGTATTGTGGATGACCTGTTCAAAACATATTGAACTACGACACTTCTCCAATATATATATATATATATATATATATATATACGAGGATCATTAAATAAGTTTCCAGAGGTTTTTGTGTGGGCACTTTTATTGATAGTGCACACAAGTAACTCTAGTCCCCTTCAAAGTAATCTCCCCCGGCTGCAATGCACTTGTTGTACCGTTCCAACAACTTCTGGAAGGCCCCATGGAAGTCCTCTTGTATGAGCATATCAATGACCTTCGTCACAGTCTCTCTCATCTCCTCAATTGTCTCATAACGACAGCCTCTGAGCTTAGGGAATAACCAAATGTCACAGGGAGCAAGGTCTCGACTATAGGGAGGGTGAGGAACTGTCTTTATGCCCGTCCGTGACAAGGATGGAGTTGTGGACTGGTGCATTGTCCTGGTGGAAATGCCACTGACCCGATTTGAAGAGTGCTGGCCTCTTCCGGCGGAATCTCTTCCTGAACTCCCTTAAAACCTCAACATACTAACCCTAACCCTATGGCCAATCAAGTCTGGTCTATTGACTTCCTTACTCCTCCCACATCTCTCATCATCCCTCACAGACTCCGTGCCTTCCTTGAATCTCTTATGCCACACAAAAACTGATGCTCGATTCATGCAAGATGGTCAAAAAGCAGTCTGAAGCATTCCATACGTTTCTGTGGCAGCATTTTTTCCATGTTTAAAACAGAATTTTATAGCATATCGTTCTTCTAAAGTGTCCTCACGTCCATATTGCATTTTTGAAATTCACCAGCCGTGACAATCAGGCTTTAGTAGGGTGTATTCCAATTGCTGCTGTAGCTGTTGATTTGAACGTGAAATCATAAAAATTAGTCAGTCACCTCATAAGATGTATAGCAATAACATACTAGATTTTGAAGAGTCTACGATAATTTTAAATGCCTGTACCAAAAAAAGTCTGGATACTTATCGAATGCACCAGGTACATGTTAAATATATAGAATTTTCGAACACATTTTGTTGATAACATTTTTAACCGAGCCTGAACTTACTTGGTTTACATACAGTTAAATGCTTTCAAGTATTGCTATGTAACGATAAGGGTTTAATACCAGTCATTTGTTTGCACACATTTAAATAGATATACATGATATGAAAGAGATTAATTTGTCGGTAGTTTTATTTCTAAATGATAGAACTTACTTTTTGTATACAACTATTGGTATCGTTTCTACATGGTTAAACAGTTTCAATTATTGCTTTCTTATACTTTCAATATTCGTTTAAATACTAATCATGTGTTTGCACACAGTTAAAGGATGAAACAGTTCTATTTCTAGCAATTCTATTAACCAGAAATCAACAAGAAAAATGGTTCCATGTATTGCTATGTATCACTAACAATTCAATTATATATAAGTCATTTGTTTTTGCGCAGTTAAAGAATGAAACAGTTCTATTTCTAGCAATTCCATCTAGCATAAGTCAACGAAGATAAATGGTTCCAAGTATTGCTATGTATCACTAACAATTCAAATAAACATCAGTCATTTGTTTGTATACAGTTAAAGGATGAAACAGTTCTATTTCTAGCAATTCCATCTTGCATAAGTCAACGAAGCTAAATGGTTCCAAGTATTGCTATGTATCACTAACAATTTAATTAAGCATCAGTCATTTGTTTGTGCACAGTTAAAGTATGAAACAGTTCTATTTCTAACAATTCAATTTAGCGTAAGTCATTTGTTTGCACTCAATTTAAATATCAAAGAGTTCCATTTGTCCCATAGATAGGACCCTATCATGGGCTTCTGCTCCCGGCCAGAGTGGACTTGGGAGCAATGGTATTCAGCATTTCCCAAGTTTTAGTTGAAGAAATATAACCATCCGGCACGAACACCAGGAAAACGGCCCGAAGGCCCACGACCAACTTTTAAGAGTACTTGATCTTTATTCGTTGATGTCACGTCTTTATCTTTTAATTACGGGATACATCTGACGGGTTATTTGTGGAAAGTTTACTTTTATCCCACCGTAATCCTTTTGCTTCCTTCCATCGTGCCCTGACACTTGACAACCCTTGACAACCGTCCGTACGGGGCCCGTCAATCAACGGTCTTTGCTGGCTGATTTAACGTGAACATCCGTTCCACTTTGGCTTAGCAAAAATTTTTTGAAGTCAAAAGGTTTCAGAAAAAAATAAAGCGAGGGCTTGTAAAGACGGTTAGCTTAGGTTATATGATTTACTGGCATATCAATCCTTCATGGTTATTTAATGCTAAATCCAATAAATGCATGACTATATGTTTATACATTGTCCGGGCAATTGGTCTATTGGGTCCGGGAGACCGGGGTTTAATCCTAGGTCATGTCATACACTCAGAACACTCAGCATTATTAGGTACGTATCAAGGGTAAAGTGGAGCAATCCAGAGAAAGGAGTAGCGCCCCCCTACACCTCAGTGTAGTAGCTATTGAAAAGGGAGCCTTCGGTTCGCCCTCAACTACGGTCGCCTATTTTCTTAGTTAATACAGAATAAGCATCAAATCAAACATTTAATAATAAGTTAGTGGTATCTGTTAATTGTAGGAGCTATTGAAAAGGGAGCCTTCGGGTTTCCCTCGACTGCAGTCACCAACTTTACTTTATATATATATATATACATATATATATAGTACCACCTGCCTCCCATCATGAAAACTATCCAAGCTAGACGAACCAGACATGCAGAACACTGCTGGAGAAGCAAGAACGAGCTCATAAGTGATGAACTCCTATGGACCCCTGCATATGGCCAAGCAAAAGCAGGACGACCAGCTCGAACATACATACAACAGCTAGGTGAGGATACGGGATGTAGTCCTAAAGACCTGCCAGAGGCGATGAATGATAGGGAGAAGTAGCGAGAGAGGGTCAGGGATATCCGTGCTAGCGGCACGACATGATGATGATTCTTCTTATTATTATTAATCATTTGTTTGCACACAGTTAATTGCTATTCATTGTTTGCACATAGTTAAATGGTTTCAAGTATTGTTATCTAACGATAATAGCTTATGAAAAATCAGATTATTTCCATTCTGAAAAAAAGGATTAATTTTTAAAAAAAAATTGTTTCGACAACTTGTAATTTTTGTAAGCGTATTTTTGCATTTATGAACCGATCGACATTTACGTTTTAAAAAAATGTTTTTGAGATTTTCAGACGACAATATTTGACATGCCATAAAAAAAATGGAAGAATCTCAAGCCAAAATGATTTTAAGAAATCTTTTCTATCCCAAATTGTTTAAAATACTTATTTCAACCAATTAAAATCATAGATTAAGCACCAACTTTTTTTCTTATTTCGAGCCTCCCTCAATCTTATAAATAAGTGGGGAAATTTATAAACTTGGAGGAGATTTACAGATTTATTCAGTAACTTACACAAACTTTTGACTTTTTGAACATCTAACATTCTCTTTCTTCAAGTATACATTTAATTTAAACATCACTTAGTTATTCTAAATTGAACGAAAATATTGTTTACACATATTTAATCGTACTACTTTTACAGTCTTCGCTTGCTGATCAAAATTTCTGTTGCAGCTGCTAACGTATTGCTACTTTCTCTCCTACATAGTGACATACTCACGCAAAGACCTTTACATACACAAAAATATATCAAGTCGAATTAGTCAACGCAAATTGCTGCATGAATTTTTTTCTTTTATATTCACCCTCTAACCAATAACGTCTTTACTTAGAAGAAAAGAGTTCGTAACTTATATTTTTTAACAAACTTTCACCCAATTTAAAGAAATAGAATTTAATAACTTGTAAATCTGTGTTTTATTTAATCATTTAGACCTTTGTACGCTACAAGTTCCATTTGCACACAGTTAAATGGTTTCACGTATTGCGCTTTAACGCTAATAATTCTATTTAATATTTTGCCCAGTCAGCTAGGGCTGTAGAATACACCGACTGCTTCTCTGCAGAGGGGTAAGACCCCCCCCCCAAACGAGTGTCCTGGATATGACCCTAGATAATCTGATGGTGAGGTTCCAGCAGTGCTGGAGCTTTGGGGGAATGCGGAGTACATGCGGAGTAACAGCATACTTATGCTAAAATGAATTGTTTGAGTCAACTGAATAGCTTGAAATAGAAATGTTTTTGACAATTAAACCGTACTTACATTTAAACTGTGCGCTTATGCTTAATTGAATTATTTGAAATAGAACTGTTTTTCGACATTAAAACTGTATTTACACTTAACTGAATTGTTACATATAACTGCTTGAATAGTTTGAAATGGAAATGTTTTTGATAATTAAACTGTGTACTTATGCTAAACCGATTTGTTTTAAATAGAACAGATTATTTACATGAAAATGGATTTGGCGTTAAATAACCTACAAAGGTTGATGTGCCATAAAACCCAACAAACCAAACCAACCATCTATCTAATATTAATCCTAATTCCTAAAAAAGATTGAAAAGTTCTATTTGAATCATGAATGGGACCCTCACAGGTATAACTACCTCGCCAAGGCAATGCTCTCGATGGACGAGACATGATGTCTGCGGTAATTTTGGAAAGTCAACATATTTTAAAGAAGAAGAAACAGTGAGTTATTTAATTCTCAAAGTGTTTGAAAAGCCTTGCTTCCAAGATTTAAAGAGAGTTGATTCCCCAATTTTTTTTAATAGTTGTTGACCAATATATATGCACCTGTCTTTTGGTGGAAATTCACGTGGGTTTTACAACGAACGAAGAACTGTTTTAAAACATATATGGACTTCAAAAGAAAAATATTTTAACTTTTTTGTCGTTATATAAGTGGATATTTAACTACGCTTTAAAAATAAACGGGTGAAGAGAAATTCTGTAATTAGTTGAATGAGGTTTCCTCCAACAGAATGAACAAAAGAAGGATTATGCTGGATTAGCAAACTTAATTGAATAAATACAAAAATGACATGAGATGCATAAAACATTTATAAAAAGCGCAGGTGAAGGAATGTCCTTAGCATACGTACGTATAAGAGAGATGGAAGTTTAAGGTAAATACGTATTCAAGAAGTATATTGTTCTAAGGTGTTGTATTCAATTCGTCACAAGTTTTGTTGGGGGTGAAAATGTCTCCTATTGTGGGGGACAGAATCTAGTATTGATTTTAAGGTATAATGCGAGTCAAAAAGAGGCTTGCTCTTTTTATATACTGGTTCGACAACGCCAACTATTGGCCATTGATAGAATTTTATGGCCGGCAAGAGACGTAATGAACTTTTGTCGTTTATATCTCCAGGCTGCTGTGGCTTTTATGTATGCATTTACCAAACCTCCGTAATTTTTAAGCGGAGTATAGCAGGTTTGAATTCCTTCTCCTAGACTGGTTGCCATACCAAGGTTAAAGAGGCTAGTCTGCTTTACTGTTTGCCCATAGATTGAAAGAAAATAATTGGATTCATTCCTTTCCTAAGGGTATTAGCGCGATGTGAAATGCAGTCAGCCTTGTCCTGGATTTGAACTCGTTTCGCCCCGTTTATTTCCTACTGTAATATACTAGCTTAGCTATCGACAGAGTGCCGTGGACGTACTTAGCAGATACAATGCTGTCGCAAGATAACATCAACAAAGTGGCTTCACAGGAAAGAGAAAAATACTGGATGATGGCGAGAATGTAATTTATTGCCTGTGGATAGAATGACAGATATTTCCGTTCGCAGATAAGATCAACAAATTATCGGAAAAAAACGGAAGTATGAAAGTTCCGATAATCAGCCATAAACAGAAAAATACGTGGGCGAAGAGGCGTGTTCATGGGACTTGAAAGACAGTGTAAGCTCTGTTATTTTGGATTCCCCATGTGTGTTCTCCGGCCGTCGCACCACTTCCCAAAAAGGGTCCCCGCCACAGAAGAAAGATATGTGCGAACTCTCTCTGGCTGTATTCCTACTTCACTCAAACATCGCCGTCAAAGAATAAAAGTATAAATTATATTTCTATATATCAACGAGTTTTTCGTTGTTTGTCAGCGGTGGAATATGCTACATTATAACCATTACACCACGTGCGGGGCAGCACTCCTGCAGCAATTATGCATGTGTTAAAACACTACTCGTACAAATAGCCGCGCTGTTTGATTTCTTTGTTTAATGGCATATCAACCTTCGTAGGTTATTTAATACTAAAGACATCCTTCTAGAAGAACGGTAGACGTAATATCTAACCAATATGGGAGGGATAAGAGTGTTCATGCCTTTCCAAAGAGTATTGATCTGAAAGTAAACGAAATAACGCGACAAGAGATCAAACTGGACCAAAAGGTTCAGAGCTATACTTGCTGGTCAATGACCGCCCACCCGAAGGTGGCACAGTCAAAAGGCTGAGAAGCGTATAGGAATTAAGTTCTATAAATCAAAGACAAAATTGATCTCAAGGCAAAGAGACTTTTAAGTGTATGAAAACTGAGAGTCCTTGTATAATGTGTACCAGAAGCTTTCTGTTTATTGGAGAGTTTTTGTGCCTCCCACTTGCTATTTCCAGCTTACCTGATATTCGTTATGTGCTTAAATTTCGATTACGTTTGCTTTCTTTCTTTAATGGTATATACGTGGTGCCTTCAATAAGTTTCCAGACTTTTTTTTAATACAGGCATTTAGAATTGTTGTAGACTCTTGAAAATTCACTATATTATTGCTATACATCTTATGAGATGACTGACCAATTTTCATGATTTCACGTTTAAATCAACAGCTACAGCAGCAATTGGAATACACCCTACTAAACCCGAGGAGCTGACCTAGATTCCTTATTCCTCTTTTAACGGTCAATCTTTGGGGCCTGTCAATTCAAACACGGAGGGCTAGGGGAAATTGATCTTACCTCTCTCCTCTCAGTAGCAGACCACGTGAAATATATATAACACATATTGCAAGTTTTTCGGGGCGTTAATAACACAATCCTGCTTGGCGTTCACGCAGGGGTGATGTTATCAATTTGTAATCGCCTGGTCTCACAGGGCCGTCTCCCAGGCACTACCTGCTTTGACGGGTGTAAGTTCTCTACTAGGCGCCCCAACAGGGGAACGGTGAAGGGATCGAGCATTTTTTTTTGTACCTGCCACTCACAATTATCGATTAGTGTGCAGTCCCCATATTAAAATGACCTTGTGTCAAATCAGGTGAGAGGTTGGTTAAATATCAATAACAAGAGCCTGGGCGCCTTGGGTTGTATAATGGCTAGCAAACTAGACTGTCAAACTTTTACGAGTGAGTTCGAGCCTCATTGTGTGCCCCTTTCATTCAGCCTTGAACTACATTTAAGCAAAAAAACTTTTTAAATTATTGATAATATGAGCCTGCCACGCGTTCGCACCAGTGGATGTTATTAATTTATAATTGCTTCATAACATTCATGATGTTATATAATTAAGGAATGATTTTTTTCATATTAATCATTTTTCCTTAATTATATTTTATCATTAAGTTTGGTTGGGCTTTGAACTATTCGGGTTAAGAGTTCAGGTGTATATTCAATTGGTGCAGTTTACGTTCGTGCGCAAAGGATATGACAATAACCATTGTCATAATAAACCCCCAGACAGGAAATAGGGCTGGAGTGTGGATGACGTCATGGCCGGAAGCGATGGTCCTGAGAATTTGAGGATTTTGAAAAAGAGTGAGTTGAAGGTTGACATTGGACCTGGCAGGCAGATAGATGTGTTTCTACCATAGGGGAATAGAGAATTGAGTTTTCTTCCGTTGCGGCCGCGGTTAAGATTTTCGGATGTCTACCGAAAGTGATCTTTAACACCACAAGATGCGCCGTGCGTTGGGATGGGATTAGTATTGTAAGAATTGTGTCTCTCTTCTCATGTCAAAGAACCGAAGTCAGAAGTTAATAAAACTGTTCGTACTTGAAACAAAAACGTCGCCTGTATTGTGTGTTTGTAATTGCCTGTTTCCGCCTGTTTATGAATATGTATTTGTAGCAGTGGCGACTCTAGCCAATTTTTGCTACTCGTGTCCCCCCTGCCCTCTGTCAACTTCAGTTCCGAACCCGTGGTCCATGGACCCAAAGTAAATCATCATAATTGCTATTGCGTGATTCTCCATTGTATAGCACAGATTGACAAACCTACCTTGCATGGTGTTTTTTTTTTTTTTGTAAACAATCAAGATACTATATAATTTGTAGTCTTCCTTTCAAAAGTATAGAAGAAAAGAGAAGATGTTCATTACTATGACGAAAAAAATATGTTTATTAGAATAAAGAAACTGATGACAATATACACAGACACAGCTAGTAGTTTCAATTTCGCTTAAAATGAAGATTATTTGTTGAAAATGTATTCAAATAAACAAATTTTAGTTACAGAATGTAATATATGCAACATTAATTAAAGAAACTGAGATCTGTTAGTGAAAAACCGAATTAAAACACGCCGTTTAACCAACATTTACCATAGCGATGATGATGACGTCGGCGACTGCTCTAATCTGCTATCCCCCCCTCTCTCTCTCTCTTACCCTCTCCCTCTCTCTCTGTCCCTCTCCCTCTTCCCAATATATCTATCAACAGTCACACGTGCTAACATTTTTGAGCACAGTGTAAGGGTTGCTCTTGCTATTGGCTACAGTCAAAAGCGTATTTCTCTAACATTACTGTTATTATAAGGGTCTAGTGCCTGGCACGGATCGGGCGTTCAACTTTCTAGCCGATTTTATGGAATGTTCAATGAATCTGACGGTGGCCGGACAAAGACCATCCGTTCAAAACAACATCGTTGTATTATTCCCAGATATATTTATGAACTTTTGGCTACTTAGTTATCGAAACTTGAATAGATACGTAATTTAATTGAGATCAGACTAAGTATGTTTGCTTGAAATTAATGGATGATTTTTAATCCATTTTGAATAACATTGACCGAGTTATTGGTCGTGCCGGGCACGAGTAGCACTAGTCCCGTCTCCGCCCCTGATTTGTAGTACTGTTGTTATTGATATCACCAAATTATATAACAATGACCGAGGCAGCCCAATATGGGGAATGCCGTTGAGGGTAAGCATTTTTTGTGATGGCTGCGGAGAAGTCTCCTATTGGAGCTTCTACCGGGACAGGTCAACAGTTCAGTACACCGATTCAAAATTTCTGGAAGAGTGAATTGCGCCAAACTCTAATTTGCAGCACTGTAGAAAAAACCTGAAATAAAGTACATGCGCGAAATTAATCCAATTCTCCATTATAAGCAGAATACAGCTGGTTTACAGAGATTTCCTTCTCCAAACGGTTGCCTAACTAAAGCCTTGCCCAGTCGGCTGGGGCTGCAGAATACACCGACTGTTTCTATGCAGAGGAATAAGACCCCCCCCCCAACGAGTGTCCTAGATATGAAACTAAACAATCTGATGGTGAGGTTCCTGTGATGCTGGAGCTTTGGGGAATGCGGAGTACCCGTTCATTGCCATCGCTCCCATGTCCACTCTGCCCCGGAGTGGTAGCACCTGATAAGGGTCCTATCTATGGGTTAAATAGAACTAAACCGTGGTTAGAGTTTACTGGGGGGGTGCATTTAAACTGCGTATTTATGCTGAACAAAATTGTTTAAAATAGAACGGTTTTGACATTAAAACTGCGTACTTATGCTAAATTGAATGGCTCGAAATAGATCTGTTTTCACAACTAAACTATGTACTTATGCTAAACTGAAATATCTTAAATAAAACTGTTTTGACATTTAACTCCAGTGATGCTGGAGCTTTGGGTAATGCAGAGTACCCTTTTATTGACATTGCTCCCAAGTCCACTCTGGCCCGGCGTTGTAGCACCTGATAGGGTCCTATCTATGGGTTAAATAGAACTAACGGCATACTTATGCTAAACTGAATTGTTTGATTAAACTGAATAGCTTGAAATTGAAACGTTTTTGACAATTAAACCGTACTTACATTTAAACTGCGTGCTCATGCTAAACTGAATTATTTGAAATGGAACTGTTTTTTAACATTGAAACTGTATTTACACTAAACTGAATTGTTATATATAGAACTGTTTTGACATTTTACTGAGTAAACAAAACCTGTACTTACGCTAAACTTAATTAGCTGAATTAGAATTGTTTGAATGAACTAAATAGTTTGAAATAGAAATTTTTTCGACAATTAAACTGTGTACTCATGCTAAACTGAATTGTTTGAAATAGAACTGATCAATTTATATAAGAATTGATTTGGCATTAAATAACCAACAAAGGTTGATATGCCATAAAACCCAACCAACTAACTAAAGCTAAACAATTCAATCTTCCCAATTATTTGCCAAGAGCAATAGCGTGAACAGCTGGAGTACAGCTGGTCTGAATCTAACATTTTCCTTCTCCAAACGGCTGCATAACGAAAGCTAAAGAATCCAATCTGCCCTACTATTTATCCTCAGCAGTGAGGAAAACAAAGTACACTTGGTTCGAATTCAGAGACTCAAGAATGAGGGCTTCCAATTTCGACCTATACACGATAATTTTCATCTTAATTCCTGAAATACGCACAGCAATTTTTTTATTTTTTATTTTTTTATTTTTATTTTTATTTTTTGTTACTGAGCTCTGCTGAATTTGGTAGGCAGGACTCATGATGCTGGCAGCGCCTCCTTCTTCATCTTTTCTTATTTCATGGCATCGTTTTCGACTTTTTATTAAATACTGAAAATACTGAAAATGTTTTATGTGAGAAGAATATCACACAATTATTTCCACCAATAGAAAAAAAAAGATGAACGGTTTTATGCCAAGTTTTTTCTTTCTTTTTTTTTTCTCTTGTGAAAAGAATTCCCAGAATATTTTTTCTGATTTCTCACCTGCCCTCTATTTCCCGGCCATTGTTTCGTTCCACACAAATGCTTTTAATCATCTTAGCTCATCGCAGCTCCAAGTCGCTAGTTTACATTTCCGCTTATAGTACTTCCTTCCGGTCTCCTCTTTCTTTCTTTCTTTCTTTCTTTCTTTCTTTCTTTCTTTCTTTCTTCCACTCTGTCATTCTTCTTCTGTTTTTTCGTTTACTGACCAGACTTTTCTTTCTTTTCATATCTATTTTACTAGGTTTCGAATTTCTTTCTTTCTTTCTTTCTTTCTTTCTTTCTTTCTTTCTTTCTTTCTTTCTTTCTTTCAGTCCGTCATTCTTCTTCTGTTTTTTCGTTTACTGACCAGACTTTTCTTTCTTTTCATATCTATTTTACTAGGTTTCGGATTTCTTTCTTTCTTTCTTTCTTTCTTTCTTTCTTTTTCCTAAGTTCCTTTCTTTCTCTCTTTCTTTGACTAATTTTACTCTCACAGCCTACATCTTTTTCTTCCTGTCTTTCTTTCTTCCAATCATTGAAGCTTCTTTCTTTCTTTCTTTCTTTCTTTCTTTCTTTCTTTCTAAGGTCCTACAGATCAATTACATATTTTCCTTTCTTTTTTCTTTCTTTTTAAGCTCCTTCAGATCATTTAGATATTCCTTGCTTTTTTGTTTCTTTCTTTGTTTCTTTGTTTATTTCTTTCATCATTCTTCCATTTTTTTTCGTTTAGTAACCCGATCTTTCTTTCTTTCTTTCTCCGAAGTTCTTTTCTTTCTCTCTTTCTTTGACTTATTTTACTATCACCACCTCCATCTTTTTCTTTCAGTTTTTCTTTCTTCCAATCATTGAAGCTTCTTTCTTTTTTTCTTTCTTTCTTTCTTTTTAAAGTCCTACAGATCAAATACATTTTTTTTCTTTTTTCTTTCTTTTTAAACTCCTTCAGATCATTTACATATTCTTTGTTTTACTGTTTGTTTATTTGTTTGTTTGTTTCTTTCTTTCTTTCTTTTCATCATTCTTCCATCTTTTCGTTCATTGACCAGATTTTTCTTTCTTTCTTTCTTTCTTTCTTTGATCAATCTGTCTATCTGTCTAGCTATCTACTTTCACTGATTTTCCCCTCCCCTGTTGAATGATTGACACCTTATTCCCAATAATCTCTCTTCTCCCTCGTCTCTCTGTTATTGTTTTTTTTTTGTTTGTTTTTTTCCTTTAGTGTTTTTCTTCTTTCTTTCATTTTTATGACTCTTTTTACTCTTCATTATCTTCCATTTTTTTTTCGTCTTTCGCTCCTTCACCTTTTCTTCCTTTTTGTCGTTGTTGTTGCTCTTCTTCTTCTTCTTCTTCTTCTTCTTCTTCTTCTTCTTCTTCTTCTTCTTCTTCTTCTTGTCTCATACTTGTTGCAACTGTGGGCAACTGATGATTTGTGTGCCAACCAAAATCTCTGTCTTTGTGTGTGTGTGTGTGTGTGTGTGTGTGTGTGTGTGTGTGTGTGTGTCTCTCTCTCTCTCTCTCTCTCTCTCTCTCTCTCTCTCTCTCTCTCTCTCTCTCTCTCTCTATCTGCGAACAGAGTTCAGATCCTGGAAAAGTGTATTTGCTTTTAACTTTTGACTAATGCCTTCGAGTAACTATGGATACACAATTGGGCAGACTGAGCTATCTAGCCTTGGTAGAACCGTTCTTCGAAAAGGAAAAACTCTGAATTCAAAATCTGACGTGTGTTGTTCGGGAGATTCTGTGGCACATTGGTGTACCATAATTCTTGAATAGCAATACTTCATACCATTTAACAGTATGCAAACAAAGGATTAAAGTTGAGATAGAGTAGAAAATGATTGCAACTATTTAACGATGTGCAAACAAATGATGTCACACGACTCGTGTAAACATAATGTAATTAAACACACATATTATTTCTTTTTCAATATTCTGGGACGTAATTAGGGTTCAAGATTTATTTTTAAGAGTAAAGTATTTGCTTAAAAATATTTTCTCTTCTCTGATCTTTTTATTTCTTTCTCTTTTTTTTTTTCTCTTCTCTGATCTTTTTATTTCTTTCTCTTTTTTTTTTTTCTCTTCTCTGATCTTTTTATTTCTTTCTCTTTTTTTTTTTCTCTTCTCTGATCTTTTTATTTCTTTCTCTTTTTTTTTTTTTCTCTTCTCTGATCTTTTTATTTCTTTCTCTTTTTTTTTCTCTTCTCTGATCTTTTTATTTCTTTCTCTTATTTTTTTTCTCTTCTCTGATCTTTTTATTTCTTTCTCTTATTTTTTTTCTCTTCTCTGATCTTTTTATTTCTTTCTCTTTTTTTTTTCTCTTCTCTGATCTTTTTATTTCTTTCTCTTTTTTTTTTCTCTTCTCTGATCTTTTTATTTCTTTCTCTTATTTTTTTTCTCTTCTCTGATCTTTTTTCTTCTTCATATTCTTTCTTTCTTTGTCAATCTTCTTTCTTTCTTTCTCTCTTTTTTTTTTGTAAATCTTCTTTCTTTCTTTTTTGTAAATCTTCTTTCTTTTTTTCTTTCTAAATCTTCTTTCTTTCTTTCTTTGTAATTCTTCTTTCTTTCTTTCTTCCTTTCTTTCTTGCTTGTTTGCTTATGCTTCTAGTGTACTGAGGATATATATATATATATATATAAAAGTAAAGTTGGCGACCATAGTCGACGGCAACCAGAAGGCTCCCTTTTCAATAGCTACTACACCAAGATGTAGGAGAGGGCGCTACTCCTTTCCGTGAATTGCTCCACTTTACCCTTGATACCCACCTTATATTCCTGAGTGTTAAGCAAGGAGGTACCAAGTACCATTTTTAAAGTCTTTGGTATGACGTGTCCTGGGATTGACGAACACTCTACCCCTACGCCAATGAGCCGACATATATATATATATATATATATATATATATATATATATATATATATATATATATATAAAATCTTTTTCATATGATTTTTTGTCCAGTCGGCTGGGGCGGTAGAATACACCACCTGCTTCACTGCAGAGGGGGTAAGACACCCCACTCCAATGAGTATCCTGGGTATGGCACTAAACAATCTGATGGTGAGGTTCCAGTAATGCTGGAGCTTTGGGGAATGCAGTGTACCCCTTCATTGCCATCGCTCCCAGGTCCACTCAGGCTTATATAACATTTTAGACATCACACGTGGTTGCACATACTCATCCGTACATTTCTTAAAACTGTGAGTCGTAAATATATATGTATATATATATATATATGCTTCAATAAGCATGCGCTTGGAACTATTATTAAATAGAGCTAATGATTTTTTTATATATATATATATATATATATATATATATATATGCTATACTTATATATATATATATATATATATATATATAGGCATTTGAGCCTATATATATATATATATATATATATATGCATTTGAGCCATTTGAGATAACCACACTAATTCTTGAAAAAAAATTCATTAGCTTTATTTAATAATAGTTCCAAGCGCATGCTTATTGAAGCTGACAGTTCGAAAAGCACCACAGCGCTTCCTTTAATCGAGAAGGGGCAAGGCTTTGAATCAACTAGAAAGAAAAAATCATATTTGTTCGTTTGTTTGTTTGGATTTTATAGCATATCAACCTTTGGGGATTATTTAATGCCAAATCCATCTTTATACAAATAAACAGTTCTATTTCAATTAATTCAGTTCAACATGAGTATACAATTTAATTGTAAAAAAAGAAACATTTCTGTTTCCAGCTATTCTGCTTGGGTCAAACAGTTCTAATTCAAACAGCTCAATCTATTATACGTACGGTTTTTGTTTACACAGTTAAATGTTAAAACAGTTCCATTCCAAACAACTCAGTTTAGCATAAGTATACAGTTTAGTTCTATTTGACCTATAGATAGGACCCTATCAGGTACTACCTCTCCGGGCCAGAGTGGACCTGGGGGCAATGGCAATGAAGGGGTACTCCGCATTCCCCAAAGCTCCAACATTCCTGGAACCTCACCATTAGATTATTTAGTGCCATATCCAGAACACTCGTAGGAAGTGGGTGTCTTATCCCCTCTGCAGAGAAGCAGTGGGTGTATTCTACAGCCGCAGCCGACTGGACAAAAAATCATATGAACAAGATGCTAAAATCTATGGGGAAAACAAATTATTTATAACTTAAAACGTTTAAAACACGCAAAAAATAATAACAAAAACAAATGTATGCGACCTCCAAGCAACAAACAGAGAAGATTGCACACAGGATGGCCAGGACATGTCTAAGAAGGGGAAACGTCAGGCTAGAAACTAGATCTCTCTTAATAGCAGAACAACATGATCCCATTGGCACTAATTATATCAACGCAAAATTAATAATTCACAGAGGAATTTCTTGTGTAGTTTACTGATGTGGACCCAGGTTGGGACCACGAAAAGACAACTCAGAACACGGTATTAGTTTAAAGATATAGTGAAGTAACAAGATACAGAGAAAAGTGGTGGCGTAAACTAGGCTTACTTGTCAGTCGAATATCAGTAGAGAATCCAATATATTCGAGAGTGCTTGGCTCTCGATTGATATAGAATTTGGAAGAATCCATGAATGGATAGGTAACGGTCCCATAACATTTACGATGAGACTGGGGATAAGCGAATACAGCAAATTCGCACCCATGTTCTGGTACTCATGTTCTGTTTCTTGGAGAATAAAAAAGTTAACTAGATAGTCCCCGTTGCCCAATTCTTCCTTCTGCCAAGACCTCGGAACCTGAACGACAGGAATAAAATAACGAAAGGTCCTAATGCTAAAACAAGTTCCCCAGACGAAGAATTGCCATCACCGATATTACAGTTGCTGGTGGCTACGCTACAAGACTCGTTGACTTACTTTTACTTATGCTTGGATTCAACTTCTTCAGTGTTTGTCTTCCATACTATCAAATGAAAAATGGTTTACTAAAGCATTCTAATTATTTTGGTATATCTTATATCATTCCAAAACTTTGATGTGCATATTAGAAAAAAGAAAGAATAGTAAACACCGGTCTTTGGTAATTTCTATTAGTTTAAAATTTGTCGAATCATTAAAATATGCAATTTAAAAGAGAAATGAAATATAATCTAATAATATTCTTTTTGTTACATCAAAACCTTTGGCCATGCTGATAAACTTAATGTCTAAACTGAATTGTTTAATATAGAACTGTTTTGGCATTTAACTGTGTGTAAACAAAATCTCTACTTATATTAAACTGATTTAGCTGAATTAGAACTCGTTGAATAAACTGAATAGTTTGAAATAGAAATGTTTTAACAATTAAACTGTGTACTTATATTTAGACTGCGTACTTATGCTAAACTGAATTGTTTGAAATGGAACAGTTTTTGATATTAAAACTGTACTTACACTAAACTGAATGGTTTAATACAGAACTGTTTGACATTTAACTGTGTGTAAACCAAATCTGTACTCATATTAAACTGAATTAGTTGAATTAGAACTGTTTGACTAAACTGAATAGCTTGAAATAGAAATGTTTGTGACAACTAAAATGTGTACCCATGCTAAACTGAATTGTTTGAAATAGAACTGTTTTTGCATAAAAATAGATTTGGCGTTAAATAACCTACAATGGTTGATTTGCCATAAAACCCAAACCAAACCAAATCCTATATATTTAATATATATGTATAAAGAGGATTTGGCATTAAATAACATACAAGGGTTGATATGCCATAAAACCCAACCAACCAACTAAACTTAATGTTTATAATTTTGTATGTCCCAAAAATTCAGTCTGAATTGTCCAGTAACTGTTATAGGCATTAGTCCCCTAAGATTCTAAAGAGACAATCATCTGGAGGCTGCAGGTTCAGTTCTGACTGCAGGCGAGCAACAATACAAGAATACTTAACACTTGTGCCCAGCTATGGTTATGGAAGTGGCGACCCAGTAGATTAAATAAAGGACGTGGTTCGAAGTTCTGCATAGGCTTCCAAGTTCGACAAACACCTGAAGAATGCCGGAGAACATATCCGCCGAAAAGTTGTGAATATAAGAATAATCCGAAAACTCGTAAAATTCTTTAAGAATTTAAGATACAAACGGATCCCCGAATTCTGTCGAGAAGACCAGACGGAGTATCAATTAACAAGGATGATGCAGGCTTTATGATACTCCTGCACAACAACCATCTCCTACTACAGTCCCTACAATGCCAGTGATGAAACGGGCCTCAGCAACTTCTACAACGGGCTATATTCCCTTGTCCGACACATTCCCAAATGCAACGTTCTAATCATCGGTGGAGACAAATTCTGCTTATGGTATTTGCCATCAGAAATGGTGAAGATCAAGCAGATTTTTCAAGCGAGAACAGGCTAGCATGCTTAAACACTAAATTAAAAAAAAACGGAGTGAAAACTATGGACCTACGTGGGGCCCTCAATAGGTTTCAAGACTTTTTTGTACAGGCATTTAAAATTATCGTAGACTCTTGAAAATTCAGTATCTTATGAGATGACTGACCAATTTTTATGATTTCAGCTTCAAATCAACACCTACGGCAGGATTTGAAATACACCCAACAAAAGCCTGATCGTCACAACTGCTAAATTGCAAAAATCCAATCTGGACGTCAGGACACTTTGGAAGAACGATATGCCATAAAATTGTGTTTTAAGCTTTTCGACCATCTTGCAAAAATCGAGCATAAGTTTTTTGAGTGGCATAAGAGATCCAAGGAAGGCAGGGAGTCTGTGAGGGGTGATGAGAGGTGTGGCAGGAGTAAGGAAGTCAGTACATTAGAGTTGCTTGGTCAATGGGTTAGGGTTAGGGTTACTATGTTGAGGTTTTAAGGGAGTTCAGAAAGAGATTCCGTCGGAAGAGGCCAGGACTCTTCAAATCGGCTCAGTGGCATTTCTAGCAGGACAATACATCAGTCTACAACTCAATCCTTGTCATAGACTATTTGACCAGGATGGGCATCAAGACAGTTCCTCAGCCTCCCTATTGACCAGACCTTGTTCCCTGTGACTTTTGGTTATTCCCTAAGCTCAGAGGCTGTCGTTATGAGACAATTGAGAGGATGAAAGAGGCTGTGACGAAGTTTATTGACACGCTCACACAAGAGGACTTCCATGGGGCCTTCCAAAAGTTGTTGGAAGGGTAGAACAAGTGCATTGCAGCCGGAGGAGGTTACTTCGAAGGGGACTAGAGTTTCCCGTGTGTACTATCAATAAAAGTGCCCATACGAAAAAAGTCTGGAAACTTATTTAATGATCCTCGTACACCAACCCTAATAACTCTAAAACATAGCTAGGCTATTTATTTATTCACAAGAAGTGGATAAATAGTGCTGTGAACTTTGGGGCATACTCCTGTTTTCGAGGTCTACCTCCCGATCACAGAATTGTCTTGGCAAAGATTCACCTGAGTCTACGCAGAAATAAGATACAAACAGTTGAAGTTTCTCAATTACTTACCAACAGATAAACTTGAAATCATTTTACAGTGGCTGTAAGAAACATGTTTGATACGCTTCAGGCGACATCTGAAAGATATACTCCAAATGATGAATTTGAAAACTTTGTTACAACCCATATAGAAGGAGCAACTGGGTGCATACCAATCAAATCAAGAACTAAATGTAAAGTTTCATCGAATTAAACAGCAATTAGGGAAAAATAGGATAACATGAAAATAGCATCCTTAATAAAAAAAAAAAATCCAACAAATGCCAATGCACAGAAAGTAAAGAAAGCAAAAAGAAAACTAATACATACCAAAAAGAACTACTAGAATACATTTAAGGTAAAATAAATAAATTAAGAAATTCAGTTGAAGATAAACTATCACGATTTTCATGGCCGGCAATAGAAGTGAGTGGAAGAAAGAACACCTTGAGAGCCAAACTAAAAGCAGCCTGCCAAAAAGTAAGAACACAGAAACGGAAAAAATATTTCAAGAATCTGCTCGGAAACCCTCCTGAAATCTGTAAACCTGTCACAAAAATTATCAGTAAACATCAATGAACATCAATCATGGGACTGTTTATGGAGGTAGAACTTGACGCAGTACAGAAAAAATTAAAAGCAGTAAAGCTGCAGGCCTTCACGAAATACCTCTTGCAGTATGGAAGACAAGAAAAATTCGACGACATACTTGTTCTACCACAAAATGCAGTCACTAAGCAAAACAATAGAGAAATAGACAAATGGCTGCACCCTCCCCTCAAAATCACTCAGAATTATTGAAGCATAATCTCTACTGCTATAGATGCTAAAGTATATAATACCTTGCTTCTCAACCGTATCAAACCTAAAATTGAGAGACTTCATTGGAAGAATGAGAATGTTTTTTGGCGAAATCGATCCACAATTTTCCAGATTCTGACAATCCGTTGAATTATTGAAAGAGTTGGTGCAAAAATCACGGGGCAATACTATTGTTTGCTGCAGATAGAAGGCGCCAACACTGCTAGCATAGGGTCTCCGAAACGTAATTGTCACAGCGAAAATAATGCTTTTTGAAGCATTACTTTTATGGAGGTGCCCGTGGTGTAATTGTTATCGTCGTAGGAAATAGACACAGTGACACGAGTTCAAATCCTGGACGAGACTGATTGCATTTCATATAGCACTCATACCCTTGGGAAAGGTAGGAATCCAATTATTCTCCCTCCAGCTATGGGTAAATTGTAGGACAGACTGATTCTTCAGCCTTGGTGAGGCAACTAGTCTAAGAGAAGGAAAACTCTGAATTCAAACCCGTTTAAAAAACTGAGCTTGTGTCATATCCTGCCCGAGTGGAGGGGTTGGTAAATATGATAATGCTTTTCGAAACATGAAAGCAATGATTAGCTCATCTGACAGTGACAACGACTTCTTTGACGTTGTCGCTTGAGTCTTGCAAAAAGATTCATTTGCGCCAGATATATTTATAGTCTGCCTGGACTACGTACATCAAACATTGATAGATCTAATGAAAGAAAAAAGGCTTCATACAAAAAAAAAAAAAAAAAGGCAAGAAGCAGAACATATCCCAAAGAAACTATGACATACGCCAACTACGCTGATGATCGACCACTTCTGGCAAATACAACTGCCCAAACAAATGTCTTTTGCATAGCCAGGAGTAAGCAGTAGGAGGCATTGACCTCTATGTGAATGCAAATAAAATTGAGTTCTTTTATTTTAAACAAGAAATAGACAACACAACTTTGAGTAACGGGTCACTAGAATTAGTAGACTCATTCACATATCTTGGCAGCAATATCTCATCGACTGAAAGTGATGTCAGCATATCTGGCGAAGATGTGGAATACTATTGGCTTGTTATTGATCATAGGGAACTTTGATCTTTCCGATAAAATAAAACGGAAATTCTTCCACGCTGTGGCTGTGTCAGTACTACTATATGGAAGCACCATATGGATGCTAATGAAACGTATGGATAAAAAGATAGATGGACACAAAAAAATAGCTGCGTACTGTTTTGAACAAATCCTAGATGCAACAGCCTTGAAAACAGTAGCTGTATAGCCACTTACCTCCCATTCCACAATTTCATAAGTGTCGTTCTCCGATGGACACCTATATTTAGATGTGCCAGTGTTAGCTGACTAGAAAATACTTGCCTTTATGCGGACATTGGATGTAGTTTAGAGGACCTGCCAGGAGCAATGGATGATTGGGACGAGTGGCGAAAGATATATATATATATAGAGAGAGAGAGAGAGAAAGTCAGAGCGATTAATTATATATATATATCGATAGGCTATCGATAGGCTCTCGATCATTTGGAAATTAGACCTGACCGATAAAATGAAAGGCAGTTTCTTCCAGGCAGCGGTTGCATCGATACTGCTATATGGATGCACTACATGGACGCTAACTAAACGGCTGAAGAAGAAACTAGACGGCAATTACACAAGAATGCTGAGAGCAATATTAAACAAGTCCTGGCGACAACACCCCACGAGACACCAACTATACGGCCACTTGCCTCCCATCACAAAAACTATACAAGTTAGACGAACCAGACACGCCGGACACTGATGTAGAAGCAAGAACGAGCTCATAAATGATGTACTCCTATGGACCCCCACATATGGCCAAGCAAAAGCAGGACGACCAGCTCGAACTTACATACAGCAGCTATGTGAGAACACAGGATGTAACCCTGAAGACCTGCCAGAGGCGATGAATGATAGGGATAAGTGGCGAGAGGGTCAGGGATATCCGTGCTGGCGGCACGACATCATGATGATGATATATATATATAGAGAGAGAGAAAGTCAGAGCGATTAATTATATATATATATATATATATATAAAATGATATATATATATATATATGTATATATATATATATATATAGCATTTTATAGTTGTCACTATCTCAGTGGGTTAGTGGTAGACCAGATGCAGTCTAATTTGGAGGTAGCTAAATATCTATGATAGAGCTATTATATAATATAATGATATATAGATATATGTTATTTTTACATATATTTAATAGCATCGATGATTTTTTGCGACCATTGGTTTCATGCTGTCTTTATACGACAATCATCAAGCTTACAAAGCTGACTTTTTCCACAATATATATATATATATATAGTTGCCCGTTGATTGTCGTATAAAGACTATGAAACCAGTGCTCACTGATAAATATCCATGCTACTAAATATATTTAAATCTAATATTTGAGTACTTGGCGACCTTTTCACAGCAGGACCACCCGCGGGTGTAATAGTTTTGGTAGGGTCACTTGGGAGAGCAAGTATCATGTTGGAAGACCCGAAACTTGTAAGGACCCCAAGAATATCACTGACGAGACGATCCAGCGCACTCCGAGTGTGTGATTACAATATATATATATATATTTCTTTAAAGAAAAAACCAAAGACCGGTTATTTTAGGATTATAAATTTATTTCCATCCTGTTTTTTCGTTTCTGGTGTGAACCAAAAACACGAAGAAAAATATAACAGGACTTCTTCAGATCTAATGGATAAATAAAACAGAATAAACAGGAATTACTCCCAACACTGGTTTAACTGGACCGAATAATACTATATATATATATATATATATATATATATTTCATGCTTTCAACTTTAACACATCCATAAAACTACACACACATACATATATATGCGCTCATATGTTCATCAATATATACGTTCTTCGGTCTTTCACTCTCTCTCTTGATTATATATATATATATATATATATACCGGCGTATAGGCTTAATTGTTAGAGAGTTCGCCAAATGTCCGGGAGACCTGGGTATATTCCCAGGTCGAGTTATACCAAAGACTCAAAAAATGCTTCTTGATGCCTCCTTACTTAACACTCAGTATTATAAGATACAGATCAAGGGTAAGTGGAGCAAATCAGGGAAAATAATGGTGCCCAGCCCTACATCTCTAGTGTAGTATCTATTAAAAAGCCGCCTTCAGGTTTGCCCTCGACTTCAGTCGGCCAACTTATATATATATATATATATATATATATTTGCCAAATTCTGTTCGAAGGGCTGGTAGGGTTAGTCATTGAATATGTTTAATATGTTAATATCTTTGTTGAAGACTACTTTATCAATAGTAATTTTTTGAATTTTCAATGAAAATTGCTATTTTCTGTTGTTATTCTTTTATGATTTCTTTATTATCAATTAGGGTCATTTTTATATCGGGGGATTTAAATCTGTCAGCGTCTTTGTTATGCTTTGTCATTAAATGCTGTTTTATAGCTTTTATGTCAGAGAGGTGGTACGTAAACCTCATTACACCTTACAGCAACTTACAAGACACTATCCCTGAGGACGACCAGTGACATGACCTAAAGTACTTGGGCTAGTACAGAACACTTTCTTCACCGCCTTGATCAAGACATAAGAAAAATAACAAGAAAACTTGAACGTCTTGAAGATCTTAAAAAGAAAACATTCAGCAGTCTTCAACCCAACATCTCTCTCTCTCTCTCTCTCTCTCTCTCTCTCTCTCTGTGTGTGTCTCTCTGTGTCTCTCTGTCTCTTTTTCTATGTCTGTCTCTTTCTCTCTTTCTCTCTGTCTGTCTGTCTCTGTCTGTCTGTCTCTCTGTCTCTGTGGAAACTTATTTAATGATCTTCTTAGATTTAGTTTATTTTCATTGTTTAATGGCATGTGAACTTTCGTGGGTTATTCAATTTCAAAGACATCCTTGTAAAAGAACAGTACAGGTAATATTTAACCCAGACCTGGAGGAAGGTTAAGGGATAGCATACCTTACCCAAGGGTATTTGTCTGAAAGTGAATACAATAGCGCAACAGGAGTTAGAACTCGCTTACTACGATATTGCAGTCCAGCACATTAGCCACTACAAACACGGGAAGCCCCTCTTTCTACATGTTTATTTATATATATGTGTATGTGCGTGTGTGCGTGTGTGCGCGCCCATCTATAATACTAATGTTTTATCTTCAACCATTTCCGGTATTCACAGCCAACCGTCGTTGCTGTCGGACAGCCCGTTTTTATTTATCCCATCTTAAACCGTAATTACTCACTTCCTTTTTATGTTAATCCAGCACAAAAAAAAAAAAAAAACGGTTTGTGTTCGTTTGATGCTTCCGGTCTTCAAATGCTAAACAGGCCGTGACGTCACTTCCTTTGGATTTGTTAATTGGCTTGATTGCAACGCTTATATTTTATTCCCCATCATTCCCGACCAATTTACCTTCAAGACTTCAAATAGAATATTTTAGTTACAGCTATTCTAAAAAGTGCAGAAAAAAAAATCAACTATCAAAGGGTAAAAATATTCGTAAAGGAATTTATAAGTAATGCTGGTTTGGGCGATAGTTCTTAGTAGATAAATGTTCAATATCATTTTAAAAAGAAGATAAGTATATACTCAATAATTCCCATGATTGAGCACTCCGATAGCGTGTATGTAGATATATACCTAAAAAAATCCCTTCACTTACGCTGATGTTGACGGTATCTCAAGGATAAGATACTCGTCAGTCAGTATTCTATTCCAGCTTGAAGTATCTCGTGTATCTAGCCAAACAAAAGAGTTGTCATACAAGAAAAATGTCAGTCTGTGGATGATTTTGCTTGGTTTTATGGTAAATTGTAGTTTATTAATGCAAAATCCAATTTTATACATATAAACAGTTCTATTTCAAACAATTTACTTTAGCATGAGTACACATTTTAATTGTCATAAACATTTCTATTTCAAGCTATTCGGTTTATTCAAACAGTTCTAATTTAGCCAATTCAGTTAAGTGTCAGAATAAATTCTGTTTACACACAGTCAAAAGCACTTCTATTTCAAGCAATTCTGTAAACAATTCAGTTTAGTATAAGTACACCTGTAGATACTTGGGGTTAACACGACCAACCAATTGATTTGATCGGGCCTGTCTGACCAGCCCTCTAGCCCAGTAAGGGCCAAAGAGATGTGTTGCAGCTAACTTGACCTCTCTGTTGCCGGGCTCAGTACTGCTCAACTACTTAGATCCCGTCCTTAAGCATCACAGGTTGCCACCCACCGACAACAAAAAGCCTCTTGCCCCTTTGCAGAGGTGCAGTCGGTGTATTCTACAGCTCATTTGACAGGATGATGTCTCTGGATGACAATAATTCTTATATATATATATATATATATATACTCGTATATATTTCATTGAACATAATAGACATTTTCTGTCTACATATTTTCTTGTTGATCCTTTCATATAGCCAGATGAACAAGAAAATATGTAGACATAAAATGTATATTATATTCAACGAAATCTTTATTAATGAAGAAATGCTGCCAAAACACACACACACACACGCACACACACACACACACATATATATATATATATATATATATATATATATTGGTAGCATTTCTTCGTTAATACAAATTTCATTAAACATAATAGACATTTTATGTCTACATATTTTCTTCTGGATCCGTTCGAATTCCCGCATTACTTTTATCGTATTCGGGGGGAATTGATTTATGTATTGTCCATAGTTGCATGTATCCCTAGTACTTTCTGTCCAACTTAGGGCCATCATCAGGGGAGGATCTATTACAAAAGTGATGTAACTTTTGTTTTAGCATATTACTACGATGTAAAAGCGTCTTTACCGTTGAAGATTATGGCGTTTGCTTTTAAATGGAATTCTATAATTAGTGTCAGTCGCTAAAGACATTTAAGTACATTAGCACTGGTTTGAAAATTAATTCTATTAAGTGTCGGTTGCATGTTTCTTATATGTAGTGCTTCGAGAATCTGTAGTTTTTATTTATTATTTTGATGTCCTAATATTGTTGTGTTGTCGGTGAGAATTTTCCGTTATTGTGTTGTTAGGCATGAATGTTTTTTTAAATGCTGAGCTATTGAACTTGTATCAGAAAGATGCATTGTAAGTCTCCTCGACAGGGTAGTTGAGGTTAAACCAACATATATATTATTATTATTAGAGATACAATCTCCTAAAGGACGTTTAAATTTATATATAACGTTGGTTTTTTGCAAAACTCCAATCGAGGGAGAAGAATTATTTCTAATGACTAAATTCGAGGTTTTAAACTTATTATAGTATATAATAAGTTTTATCTTTTTATTCGGATCAGTGGGGAGTATGTTTCTGTGAATCAATGTTTTCAATATTTTTTCATCTGATTTATAATTGTAGTGCATTTGGTTTCGATAAAAAAAAGTTTGATATATGTTTGTTGACAGGATGGAGTAGTACAGTGTTTATTTTGTTGCTTAACATTTTTAATCATACGTTTAATTTGTTCATCAACAATCTAGTTAGGAAACCCATTATTGATGAGAAAATTTATTTATAATTATAGAATCCCATTTAAAAGCAAACGCCATAATCTTCAACGGTAAAGACGCTCTTACATCGTAGTAATATGCTAAAACAAAAGTTACGATACGATAAAAGTAATACGAGAATTCGAACGGATCCAGAAAAAAATATGTAGACATAAAATGTCTATTATGTTTAATGAAATTTGTATATATATATATATATATATATATCAGGGGCGGAGATGGGACTAGTGCTACTCGTGCCCGGCACGACCAATAACTCGGTCAATGTTATTCAAAATGGATTAAAAATCATCCATTAATTTCAAGCAAACATACTTAGTCTGATCTCAATTAAATTACGTATCTATTCAAGTTTCAATAACTAAGTAGCCAAAAGTTCATAAATATATCTGGGAATAATACAACGATGCTGTTTTGAACGGATGGTCTTTGTCCGGCCACCGTCAGATCCATTGAACATCCCATAAAATCGGCTATAATGTTGAACACGCGTAATCCGTGCCAGGCACTAGACCCTTATAATAACAGTAATGTGTGTGAAATCTCGCTTTTGGCTGTAGCCAATAAAAAAAGCAAGCCAGAATACCGTGCTCAAAAAATTAGCACAACTGACAACTGACAACTGTCTTGGGAAGAGGGAGAAGGACCGAGAGAAATAGAGAGAGAGAAAGAGAGAGAGAGAGGGGGGGATTGCAGATTATAGCCGTCGCCGACGTCATCATCATCGCTATGGTAAATGTTGGTTAAACGGCGTGTTTTAATTCGTTTTTTCACTAACAGATGTCTATTTCTTTAATGAATGTTGCATATATTACATTCTGTAACTAAAATTTGTTTATTTGAATACATTTTCAACAAATAATCTTCATTTTAAACGAAATTGAAACTACTAGCTGTGTCTGTGTATATTGTCATTAATTTCTTTATTCTAATAAACATATTTTTCTGGTCATAGTAATGAACATCTTCTCTTTTCTTCTATACTTTTGAAAGGAAAAAAAAATTATCTCATCTACTGTATTAACAAGACTACAAATTATATAGTATCTTGATTGATTACAAAAAAAAAAAACATCATGCAAGGTACGTTTGTCAATCTGTGCTATACAATGGAGAATCACGCAATAGCAATTATGATGACTTACTTTGGGTCCACGGACCACGGGTTGGGAACTGAAGTTGACAGAGGGCGGGGGGTGCTAGAGTCGCCACTGATATAAATATATTAAGACGGCTCAAAGGTTTTACAATATTTTGATAATTGGATACAATTTGGCTGCTCCGGATATTCTTAACGAGGTTAAGAAGATGAGACACCGCCCTGGATAGCCTGATACTCTCCAGATTGGCATCAATAGCTTTGAGTAGAGTCTCAAATATGATATGTTTCTTAAAGTTGTCTTATTCTCCCAAGTTCTTCCCTATCTATTACCTTGACTTCATCCCATAAGGGCTGATGGTTTCTCTTTTCTTTACCTGTAGTGAGCCATACCCGGCATTTTGATTTCACATCGTTCTACTACTTTTCGATATTCCTCTAGACTTACGTGGTGCCTTCAATAAGTTTCCAAATTTTTTTTTATACAGGCATTTAAAATTGTCGTGACTCTTGAAAATTCACTATGTTATTGCTATACATCTTATGAGGTGACGGACCAATTTTTATGATTTCACGCTCAAATGAACAGCCACAGCTGCAATTGGAATACACCCTACTAAAACCTGATTGTCACAGCTGGTGAATTTCAAAAATGCAATCTGGACGTGAGGACACTTTAGAAGAACGATATGCAATAAAATTCTGTTTTAAACTTGGAAAAAATGCAACCACAGAAACGTATAGAATGTTTCTGACTGCTTTTCGACCATCTTGCATGAATCGAGCATGTGTTTTTGAGTGGCATAAGAGATTCAAGGAAGGCAGAGAGTCTCTGAGGGGAGATGAGAGGTGTGGGAGGAGTAAGGAAGTCAATAGACCATAGTTGATTGGCCAAAGGGTTAGGGTTAGGCTTAGTATGTTGAGGTTTTAAGGGAGTTCAGGAAGAGATTCCGTCGGAAGAGGCCAGCACTCTTCTGATCAGGTCGGTGGCATTTCCAGCAGGACAATGCACCAGTCCAAAACTCCATCCTTATCATAGACTATTTGACCAAGATGGGCATCAAGACAGTTCCTCACCGTCCCTATAGTCCAGACCTTGCTCCCTGTAACTTTTGGTTATTTCCTAAGCTCAGAGGCTATCGTTATGAGACAATTGAGGCGATGAAATAGGTTGACTCTAGCCTTCACTGCCTCCAACTCTCTCAACTGGAGGCAGCAGTCCCCAGCGAGGCGCTCTCACTGACTGCAAACTGGCTCTCACTCTCATATGCATTATTTCCATCATTTCGTGCAGCTAGCACAGGTTTCCCTCACTCTCTCTCCCTCTCTCTCCATCCGTCTCAATCATCCCTCTCTTCCAGCTGGTCTTATAGACTACATCCTGTGTCCGTTCAGAGCTGTTGTTGATAAGTTCTAGCTGGTCGTCTAACACTTGCCCATCTATGAGAAAGTGTCCATAGGAGAACGTCGCTTATGAGTTCGACGAGGGACGGAAGAAACAGGACAAAAAATGAAGGAAAGGGAAAGGAATTTTATTTTACAACCCATAAGTTAAATCTCGGAAGCCATGGGAAGCAGCATGGTGGATGTAATGCACAGTGGATGAACCTCGCATCGGGTCAACGATGCGCTTCACAAGATGCTGGGCGGACGAACCCCACAGGTGAACGGCTAGAATGAATAATTCAGTCAGGAGACTATCGTTAATGATCTTTAAGGGTGGTGTGTATTGATAAGGTTAAGAGATGGTCATCGAAACATTATCATGATTCCATGTATATATATATATATATATATATAAGGAGAAAATATTTATGTTAAAAGTGATATAGCTTATATATGGAAATAATGCCGGATGAAGAGGTAACATTTCTCAGAAATATTATAAAATCATATTTATTTTTGGATGCTTTAATTCCAGTGTCCTTAGATTAAGTACATAATGTTTTTTTTAAAGTGTTCTATTGTTATTGGTTTTATTTCCTTATATAAACCAGATCATTTTTTAAAAAATCATTTAAGAAGCAGACGTGGTTCTTAGTTTATCGAAAAAAAATGCGGAAATCTGGATTTTTAAAACCTGAAAATCACTGTTAAAATTACACTCTAGCAACCTTTTTAATGAATATAATCTGAGAAAGGATTTCTTTAAAATCAGATTTTACTAATGTCTCCGTACAATCTCTCAGTCTCCTGCTTTTTGAACTAGCAATAACCACGCCTCGGAAAATCCTCACTCGCTATGGTATCGCCTCTGCTTTTTCTATAGTATCAAATCTATTTTCTATATACCTATCTCTCCTCACCTACCCTACCTTTTGATCGTCACAGGAAGAGTTAAAAGTCACTTTTATTTCCCTATCTTTTAATCTTTATAACTTCCTACTTTTTGGTATTCTTCACCTTCTTTCTTACAAACTGCCCCAACAACCACTAAAACCAAATCTGATTTGTAAGATACCAAAAACTTTTTAGATAAATTAATAGAATATTATCAATAATTTATTTTTCCTTTAAGATTTCTATCATTTACATATTATCTATCTATTTAATGATAGAATTATCGAATGAATTTAAACTAAGTAGTAAATGTATAAATGTATTTTATAGTGTTTTTCAGACCTGACCGATAAAATGAAACGCAGTTTCTTCCAGGCAGCGGTCGTATCGATACTGCTGTATGGATGCACTACTTGAACGCTAACAAAACGACTGGAGAAGAAGATAGACGGCAATTACACAAGAATGTTGCAAGCAATATTGAATAAGTCCTAGCGGCAACACCCCACAAGACACCAACTATACGGCCATCTGCCTCCCATCACGAAAACTATACAAGTTAGACGAACCAGATACGCAGGACACTGCTGGAGAAGTAGAGACGAGCTCAAAAGTGATGTACTCCTATGGACCCCTAAATATGACCGAGCAAAAGCAGGACGACCATCTAGAACATACATACAGCAGCTCTGTGAGGATACGGGATGTAGCCCTGAAGACCTGCCAGAAGCGATGAACGATAGGGAGGAGTGACGAGAGAGGGTCAGGGATATCTGTGCTGGCGGCACGACAGGATGATGATGATGATATATATATATATATTGTCATCCACAGACTGAGAGCGACCGAATGCTACATTTTTAATAACTACAACAGCGAGGTGTAGAGGAAGGTGCAACTGCTTTCCTTGGATTGCTCCGCTTTATCCTTGATACATACCTGATAATACTGAGTGTTAAGCAATGAGGCACCAAGTACCATTTTTGAATTTTTTGTATGACTTGACTTACGATTGAACCCGATCTCCCGAGCCAATGGCGAACTCTCTACCCACTAAATCAATGGGCCAATATATATATATATATATATACGCACACACACACACACATATATGTATGTATGTGTGTGTGTGTGTGTATTTCGACGTATACACACGCACACACACACACACACACACATGCACACACACACACACACACACACACACACACATATATATATATATATATATGTATGTATATTTAGGCAGCATTTCTTCGTTAATGCAAATTTCATTAAACATAATAGACATTTTATGTCTACATATTTTCTTTTGGATCCGTTCGAATTCCCGTATTACTTTTATTGTATTCTGGGGGAATTGATTTATGTATTGTCCATAGTTGCATGTATCCCTAGTACTTTCTGCCCGACTTTGGGCCATCATCAGGGGAGGATCTACTATAAAAGTGATGTAACTTTTGTTTTAGCATATTACAACTGTGTAAGGGCGTCTTTGCCGTTGAAGGTTTTGGCGTTTGTTTTTGAATGTGATTCTATATTTAGTGCCAGTAGCTAAAGACATTTAAGTACATTAGCACTGGTTTGAAAATTAATTCTATTAAGTGTCGGCTGCAGGTTTCTGATATGTAATGCTTCAAGAATCTGAAGTTTTTGTTTATTATTTTGATGTTCTAATATTGTGTTGTCGGTGAGAATTTTCCGTAGCTGTGCCGTTGGGCATGAATGTTTTTTTAAATGCTGAGCTATTGAACTTGTGTCTGAAAGGTGCATTGTAAGTCTCCTCGACAGGGTAGTTGAGGTTAAACCAACATATATATTATTATTATCAGAGATAAAATTCTCACCGACAACACAACAATATTAGAACATCAAAATAATAAACAAAAACTTCAGATTCTCGAAGCATTACATATCAGAAACCTGCTGCCAACACTTAATAGAATTAATTTTCAAACCAGTGCTAATGTACTTAAATCTCTTTAGCTACTGGCACTAAATATAGAATCACATTCAAAAACAAACGCCAAAACCTTCAACGGCAAAGACGCCCTTACACAGTTGTAATATGCTAAAACAAAAGTTACATCACTTTTGTAGTAGATCCTCCCCTGATGATGGCCCAAAGTCGGGCAGAAAGTACTAGGGATACATGCAACTATGGACAATACATAAATCAATTCCCCCAGAATACAATAAAAGTAATACGGGAATTCGAACGGATCCAAAAGAAAATATGTAGACATAAAATGTCTATTATGTTTAATGAAATTTGCATATATATATATATACATATTTCGAAAGCGCTCGGGAAAATTTTGGGAAATTCTGCTACCTATTCCAACCTGAAACTAAGACACTTATCAGGAAAGTTAAAAGGATCTTAAATAAATTATACAGGCGAAATTCATTTTTATTATTTAATGAAACATGCATATGTGTATGTGTATGTGTGTGTGTGTGTGTGTGTGTGTGTCTTTGTGGTGCTTCAAGTTTTTATCTTATATAATAATTCATTTGTGGACCTTTTCCTTTTAAAATATTTAATTTTCTCTGACTGGACTGAATATGCATATATATATGTACACACACACACACACACACACACACATATATACAAAAGGAAAGTTGGCAACCTTAGTCAAGGGTG
>OY757923.1:88488878-88517237 GCA_963585895.1 Sepioteuthis lessoniana | reverse complement strand
CCCCACTCTCTCTCTCTCTCTCGCTCTCCCCCTCTCTCTGACAAGTGCCCGCATACAACAGACCTATCCTCTTGGAAATTATAAGAATAGATTTCTATTTATACTTAATTAATTTGACAACAAGCTTCTCTTCCTCGTCGCCTTTGCTTTTTTTTCTGTCAAGTTGCAGTGACCCGGCTTCCGTCAACTCTTTCACTTGGACCGCCTTCTTGGAGCCTTCGGGACGATTGGGGCATCGTTCCTGCATTGCAACGACGTCTCCGTTCGTTGGCGGCGTCTGGACTGCCCTTGCCAGCGTCTTCGAGAAGTACAGTTCAGTTATTTTTGGACGATACCTCATTGTTGTCGTTATTCAAAAGTGCCTTCAGAAGGGTCTTCTGAAGTGAGGCTCTTCAAAAACAAAAACAAAAAACAAAACAAAAAACAAAAGACAAACAAACATAAAATACAGCAATAACTTCAAGGTCTTCCCAAATGGCATTTATTTCCGGTTTTTACAGTAGCTTCAAGTTAATCGAAGTATTCGTTTATTCGAGCCAAATGCTGAAAGAAACAAATTAATTTTGAAATAATTGTTCTGGTTTGCTTTGTTTAAATTGTATTCAGCCAAGATCATTTGATTTTTTAACTCCCCAAAATGGGTTTATTAACAATGGCAGATGTCATTTAGAAACAACTCGCTTCTCACAAAAATTGTCGAGCCACCTTTCCCAAGGTTCAGTTTGGTTTCTTCCTCTGGAGCAGGCACGGTTTGGGGATCAAAGGATAATCTTATTTACCAACCCCTCCGCTCGGGTAGGGTATGACACAAGGTCAATTTTTAAGCGGAGTTTAACAGGTCTGAATTCAGAGTTTTTCTTCTCCTAGACTATTTGCCTCACCAAGGCTGAAGAGCCTAGTCTGCCCTACTATTTACCCATAGCCTAGAAGGAGAATTATCGGATTCATACCTTTCCCAAGGGTATTAGTGCATTGTGAAATGCAATCAGTCACGTCCAGGATTTGAACTCGTATCACGGTGTCATTTCCTACGACGATAACCATTACACCACGGGCACCTCCTAAGGATAATAATCACTCACCTAAAGCAGTACCACCAAATTTTTCATTATCAATATATAGTTTTTCGTCACATTATTGCAATGCTATATATTTGGGTGTCCATGTATGTGGGTGGGTATATATATATATATATACCCTCAAAGCTGTATTTAAACACACACATATATATCTATAATTTTCCAGTCCCAGGTCGCGTCATACTAAATACTTTAAAAATGATACTTGATACCTCCTTGCTTAACACTCAGCAATATAAGGTACGTATCAAGGATAAAGTAAAGTAATTCAGGGAAAGAAGTAGCGTCCTCCTCTACACTTCAGTGTAGTAGCTATTGAAAAGGGAGCCTTCTTTACTTACTTTTACCGGGCCATTGGCCTAATGAGTAGAGTGCTCGCAAATGGTCTGGAAGACTGGGGTTCAATACCAGGCCGAGTCATATTAAAGACTCAAAAATGGTACTTGATGCCGCCTTACTTAACACTCAGCATTATAAAGTAAGAATCAAGGGTAAAGTGGAACAATCTAGGGAATGGAGTAGTGCCCTCTCCTACACCTCGGCTTACCCTCGACTATGGTCGACAACTAAATATAATGCCCTCCTTCTGCGTGACAATGCTCCATCACATAAACATCAGGACAAGAAAGACAATCGTGTCATTCAGATGGATAACTTTACCACATCCTCCATACTCACCAGATTTAGTCCCTTCAGACTATCGTCTCTTTGACCCCATGTTAAAGGGGTTAAGAGGCTAACATTACGCCAGTGACGAGGAAGTGAAAAATGCAGTGATGAAGAGGCTCAAAGAAACGTCAATAGAATTTTACGAAGCAGGGATAGACGCTCTCATTTGAAGGTGTAAAATTGCTATTGAGAGAAACGGTGACTATGTTGAGAAGTAGGGATATGATCCATAGAAGACCAGCTTCGTTTTGATGTATGATACAGGTTCTTGCGTTGGTAATTATTGCTGTATTAAAGAAAAGGCCATTATTTTTTTTTTTACTCACCCTCATATACATTTATATATATAATGAACAAACCCGATTAGATAAACAGAAATAATATTTCTTAGAAATTATTTATTTTTCATTTTTTTATTCACAATTTTTACGCCTCTCCCAAAATGTGACAAAAAACGTGTTTGAAATATAATTTACTAGGTATAGGAAAACCACAATGAATCAATAGACTGATTTGGTTTCTCAGTCTAACGGCATATCAACTATCATGGGTTATTTAATGTCAAATCCATCCTTGTAGAAGAACAGTAGAGGTACAATTTTTAAAAAAGTTCATAGCTTTCCCAATGTTTGATTCGGTTTCTTTGTTTAATGGCATATTAACCTTCGCGGGTTATGTAATGTCAAAGCCATCATTGTCGAAGAACAATAGTGGCACAATGAAATTCATATCCCTCTCAAGGATCGGTTTTGTATTTTTGTTTAATGGCATATCAAACTTCGTGGATTATCTAAAGCCATTTTATTAAAGAATATCAGTGGTACCATATAACCTGTTGCTGCAGGGGAATTCCCACTCCCAAAGTGAACGTAATTGCATGACTGGAAGGCTCGAATTAGCATATTACGATATCACAGTCTAGGACAAGAAAGACAATTGTATCATTCAGATGGATAACTTTACCACATCCTCCATACTCACCATCTTTAGTACCTTCAAACTATAGTATCTTTGATCCTATGTTAAAGGGGCTAAGAGACCAACATTACGCCACAAAGTCAGGCGGACTCCTCCACAAAATGCGTTTAATCTAGGGGCAGAAATATTAGAAAACTTATGTCACAACAAAGATTTTTAATGATTCTACAAGTGCGTTTGTCAACGTTTATCATTTGATAATGATTTTTAAAAAATTATATTTTAGATACGTTTTTACGATCAATTTTACGATAAAAATCACATTTCCTGGTCTTTTAAACATTAACAAAAATAGAACCTAACGTTTAAAATAACTTCATGTATTTTCTTTTTTTTAATTTTCGGTTCTAAATGAAATATATCCAGACGAATTTCTTTTTTTCCTCAGTTGCTACACACACACACACACACACACACACACACACACACATATATATATATATATGTATATATCTGTAATTAAAGTAATTGGTGTGTGTCTGACCCAGTTCCTCAGTTACTTTAAATATATATATATATATATATATTATGTACTATTAAGTCCAGTTAAACCAGAATCGGGAATAATTCTGTCTGGATAATTAGATTATTCAACTATGAACATTTTAATATTCCTGGTAAAGGGCTCAACGTAACTGACATTGCAGAGCAATAATTCCTTTAAGAAAAACAAAATCCGGTCACATTAGGATTATAAATTTATTTCCATCCTGTTATGGTTATTGGTATGAAGCAATAACACCAAATTTAACAGGACTTCTCCAGTTATGGCGTTATTGATACATATCAATACCCATACCAGGGTGGAAATAAATCTATAATCCTAATATAACCGGATTTTGTTTTTCTTAAAGGTGTGTATATATATATATATATATAATATCTATTCAGCGTCCATTTTTAGGGTCAATTAAAACCACTTGATAGCTACGATAAAAAAATTCTTTAACTTTATCTTGTTCCTAATTAGATTAAGTGGAATATCTAGGATAACAACAGCTGAGATAGTTTACATATGTATTAGAAGTAAATGTAAAATATATATGGGGATAGTCATTCGTTCTACGATCGTAGATTGTTTAGAAAATCGCACCTGTTACGTGACCACTGACAAGTGCGCAAATTAGGATGGGTTGACCAACAGAGAAACCCCACCCTGTTTCTTAATGCTTCTAACACCTAATATTTTGGCCCTTCTGCCTTCGCCTGAGAATTTAAATAGTTTTTATCTTTATTTTTTATTTTTTTCATTTTTTTATTTCTTATTTTTGAAATACGAACTGTAATTCCACATTTGCTGTTCTGCAACTTCGAGAAAAGCATGTAAAAAATCATCTAACGAGACGGAGAGTATAGTAATATTCTCTGCCAAAATAAATGTATAATTGACGACTTAATGGTTAAAGCGATGGACTGCGGAATCGTAGTAAGCGAGTTCGTACTCCAGTCGCGCTATTACGTTTACTTTCGGGCAAATATCCTTGGGAAAGGCATGAACCCCCTTATCCTCCCAGCTATGGGTTAAATAGTACCACTACTGTTCTTCTTGGAGAATGGCTTTGGCATTAAATAACTTAAAAAGAGTTGATATGCCATTAAACAAAAGAACCGAACTGACGTCTTAACCAGATTTGAGTTTCCATCCGATTACACTATATATATATATATATATGAAAAATTATATTGAAAGAAAACTCAAAGGACTGTCATTGTGCCATTATAAATTTATTTCCACAAGCCGCAGACTCGACTTGCCTCATCAGATGGTTTGCGACTTGTGGAAATAAATTCATAATGGCACAATGACAGTCCGTTGAGTTTTCTTTCAATTTATTTTACAGATATATTTCCTCTGTATAAGAGCTTTTACAAATATTTTGATGCACTTATATATTAATTGTCATACATCGAGTTCTCCAGTAGAATTATATGAAACTTTTCAAATAATCTACTTCAGGATAATTCCAAACTCAATGTCTCTTCTGGACAATAACTTTATATATATATATATATATATATTGTCGTCCACAGACAGACTGTTTCGTTCTATGATAACTCTTCAGTGTGGCTAGACGCACAGGACGCTCGAAGCCGGGATCGAAACCCGTCCAACTTTACGATAGACTAACTTTCAGACCTCTCGGCCACCAAGCGGACCACGTTGGCTAAGGGAATTTTTAAGGTATTTATTTAGCAATAGCAGCAGCAGCCTCTGTTTACATTTTTTATGCCCTCTTGGCTACCAGAGTGCTTAATTCTTTCAAAGAGCTTTGCATTACTCTAGCGGCGTATATATATATATATATATATTGCACAGAATATATATTGCGTATATATATATATTGCACAGAAATGAGATCTGCATTACGTGATACAATGTAATTTTTCTTCTTTGAATACAATGATCAACAACGTTACACTATCTTTCTTAACAAGGGCAGATGTCGCTTGGAAATAAGTAACGTTGGCGACCTTAGTCGAGGGTGATCCGAAGCCTCCTTTTCAATAGCTACCACACCGTTGTGTAAGAGAGGGCGCCACTCCATTCCCTGGACTGTTCTACTTTACCCTTGATCTTTACCTTATAATGCTGAGTGTTAAGCAAAGCAGCGTCAAGTACCATTTTTTGAGTCTTGGGTATAATTCGACCAAGGATTGAACCGCGGTCTCCCGGACTATGGGCAAACACTCTACTCTGGGTTTAAACATAACGAACTTTCAAAATTTCAATCTTGGATAGATACATCAAAGAGTGAATTGGAAGACTAAGTGGTAATTTACTAAGCTTTTTGCTTAGATGTAGCACAAGGCCGCACGAATTGGGCACCTAATGAGAATTGGAAGACTAAGTGGAGTGATCTTCCTTGTCACAGTGTTTGAGGAACTCTCTCACGTCACGAGTACTTTTTGGTTACGTCATATAGTGAACCCAGAAATCCCTCTCTTTTACAAACAGAACTTGAGAAGCGCAGACAGTCATGTAGAGTTATTTAACTGGAGACCAGATTCAAAACTAGTAAGTAAAAAATCCCCAAAAACCGTTTTTCTTGATTTTTTCCGAAGTCTGAAAGCCGGACAAACAGCTCCTTTTTATGTATTTTTTTTTAATCAATTACCTGAAGCACTCTTTAATTGTGATAAAATTAACCATTAATTTATTCGGCTTAATTAACCATTAATGGAGATTTGCCGGATTTCTGGATTTGCTGGAGATTTGCCGGATTTCTGGATTTGCCGGAGTTCTGAAAGCCGGACAAATAGTTCCTTTTTTCTGTATTACGGTTCTTCTCAATTATCTAATGCACAGTCATTTTTCTTACTCATAATTTGTTGTTACTAAAAATAACTCATCGACCCGTAATTATGTAATCATGGCTTTCATGACTTTATATCTCTTTGCAACGTGCTTTGACTGCTTGCTGGACAAGAGACAGTAATACATTTTTTTTTACAATCAGTCTCGTCCAGGATTTGATCTCGTGTCGCCGTTTCCATTTTCTACGACGATAACTATTACACCACGGGCACCTCGAGGCCTTTTAATAATCCTTTAGTTACCGTGCCAAAAGCACCAATCACAATTGGTATAATTGTCACCTTCATCTTCCATAGTTTTTTCAAATCTCTAGCAATGTCGAGGTACTTATCTCTCTTTTCACATTCTTTCAGTTTTATTCTATGGTCTGCCGGGACAGCAAAGTCGACAATTTGCAGATTTTTTTTTTTGTTGATTATCATAAGGTCTGGTCTTCGGGACCGTTTGTATATCAAAGTCCCACAGGAGTTTATGCGTGTCATTTTCTAGGACAGGTGCTAGGTTGTGCATATACCATTTGTTGGCATGGTCAAATTTAAATTTCATGCACATTTCCCAGTGGATCACCTTGCTCACCCAGTCGTGTCTCACCTTATACTCGTTCTATGCTAATTTGCTGCATTCACTTGTTATATGATTGGTGGTTTCATCTCTGTCACCGCATTGTCTGCATTTGCTATTTTGTTGCGTCTTATTTATCCTCGCTTTGATATTATTATTATTATTATTCTAACTTTGATTTCAAATTTCACTCGTGTTTTTCTCACGTCCTTGGAGACTGTTCCTTGTGTTCCAAATGCTATTAGTATCACAGTCGCTTTCATGTTCGACAGCTCTTTTAACTCTCTTGCAAGATCCAAGTATTTGTTTATATTTTTCGCTTTCTTTCATTTTCACCTTGCGATCTGCTGAATCACAAAATCTACCATTATTATTATTATTATTATTTACTCCTTTAGAGTTTTTCACATCAGTGATAGCCGATGGTTTTTCAATGGAGTTTGAGTGACAGCAAGTCTCCTCAAGTCTCCAGGACTGCTCAGGATTCTGGCCGTTCTCGGAAATGCTGGCATTTGGATAGTCTCTACCCGTCCGCCAACTTCCAAGTTCCCCAGGCCTTTTAATAATCCTTTAGTTATTGTGCCTAATGCACCAATCACAATTGGCACAATCGTTACTTTCATGTTCCACAGTTTTTTCAATTCTCTAGCAAGGTCGAGGGGCTTATCCTTCTTTTCACTTCCCTTCAGATTTATTCTGTGGTCCACCGGGACAGCAAAGTCGACAATTTTGCAGATTTTCTTTTTTTTTTTTTTTTTTTTGTTGATTATTATGAGGTCTGGTCTTCTGGCTGGGATTAGGTGATCTGTTTGTATGTTAAAGTCCCATAGGAGTTTATGCGAGTCATTTTCTAGGACAGGTGGCGGGTTGTGCATATACCATTTGTTTGTATGGTCGAATTGAAATTTCCTGTACATTTCTCAGTGGGCCACCTTGCCGAGCCAGTCGTGTCTCGCCTTGTACTCCTTCTGTGCTAATTTGCAGCATTCGCTTATTATGTGATTGATCGTTTCGTCTCTGTCACCGCATAGCCTACGTTTACTGTTTTGTTGCGTCTTATCTATTCTCGCTTTGATATGGTTGAATCTTATGGTGTGAGATGTTGTTTATTAGACGTTTAAAGCGGCCATAGAGTTGTTTTCCCTCCCATTTTTGTTTCCTAGTTGTTGTCATTCTTTCGTCTATCGTGTTGTCCATATATTATTATTATTATTATTATTATTATTATTATTATTATTATTCCTAGCGAGTTTTTCACACTTGTCTTTCACAAGAGTCTGAGCGACAACAAGTTTCCTGAAGTCTCCAGAACTCTTCTCAGTATTCTGACCGATCTTGACAATTCTATAATTTGGATGGTGCCTACTGGTCCGCCGATTTCAAATTCATCCAGCCCTCTTACCAAACATTTGGGGAACGTTCCAAGTGTACCAATTACAATTGGTATCACCGTCACTTTCATGTTCCGTAGCTTTTTCACTTCTCTAGCAAGGTCTTAGTATGTATCTCCATTTTCGTTTTTTTCTTTATTTTTGTTTTTCATTCAGTGGTCTGTCGGGACAGCAAAGTCCCCTATTCGGCATGATCTTCCCTCTCTTCTTTTTCTCCAGCTATGGGTTGAATAACATCATCTTCTAGAAGGGTGGCTTTGGCATTAAATAACCTACGAAGGTTGATATACCATTAAACAAAGAAACCAAACCAAATCTACCTAATTAGCGAAGGCATAGAATAAGGATGTCTTCGCCATAAAATAACCCAAGGGTTGACTTGCCATAAAATCCAATCAACCTTTTTTATCTTATAGGTGCTAGAAAGAGGTGGCTGCATATTAGTTGCATTGAGAAAATAGGACGTTTGCCACTGTTAAGTTATGCAGTATTAAGTGTTGACTCGTCGAAATCTGAAAATTGCTGGGGTTCGAGACCTACTCTCGACTCGAGGAAACTTGTTGTGTATCTGTTGCATCTACGGGTGTCGAAACACCATAACTAATAATGTCTTACAGAAGATCTATGTGTGTGTGTGTGTGTGTGTAATACATCGATGACAGACATAGTAGTGGGAAAATGAATAGAGTACTCACAGTTGACTTTACTAGAACATTTATTTACAAGGACAAACACATTTGGATGGTACACAATACATTATCAATATGAGTTGAGCTGTGTGTCACAGCTCCCTCGGGAAAAGGTAAGTTAATTCAACATTTGTTTTCCCGGATTTGAAGTCATCCTTCGTTCACGCTGCCACCCGTAATCTCGTCCTGTTCTCGCATATTCCGACGAGAACTCAAAACAGTAGGGGTCAAAAGGGAGGAGGTAACTACGCCCTGAAACAGAAAAGAGTTTAGCCCCCTTTGACCGTTATCCCTATCAGTATCCCTAACAGTATCCCTAATAGCATCCCTATCTCAACAAAGGTTTCACCTTTAGTAAATTAGTCGGATGGAGCTGTGGAATACGCCGGCTGCATCTCTGCTGAGGAGTAAAACTTCCCTTGTATCGAATTTCCTTTATCCGACACTAGATTATCTGATGATGAAGCTACAATCCCGGAGCTTTGGGGAATATGGAGTACCTCTTCCTCTTCATTACTCCCAGGTCCACTCAGACGTTGATAGGTAGTATATGTTAGGGTCCCATAAATGAGCAAATAGAACTGTTTACTCATTTACCTGTGTTCAAACAAGTGATTTATACAAAATAGAATATTTAGTGTTTAATAGCAATACTTGCAACCATTTAACTGTGTGTAAACAAATGAGCTCTAGCTTGTTTAACATGTTACTTACAAACTTTTCGTTTACAAATCCTATATATTTAATGTGTGTGTGTATGTGTGTGTGTGTGTGTGTGAACTGGATTTGTCATTAAATTACCGACAAGGGTTGATTGGCTATAAAATCGAACCAACCAACCAATCAATGAATGTTATGCCAAATGGAAGTTATTCTTAACTATTCAATGTTTCCTAGGCCAATCAAAAGATGTCTCATACCTGTATCTATCTATCTATCTATCTATGAGGGTCGTTCAAAGAGATTTAATCTTCACACACAAAGAACAACCATTGTTAAAGATTTTTGTCGTGGCAAAGCACACCCACTTTTATAACTCTAAAAACTGATACAGTTTTTGTTTTAATTTCTGTGCCGGTGAGGCTCATACAAGTTTAAAATCTGAGTGAATCTTACAACTTTTTGGATTGCCCTCGTATCTATCTATCTATCTATCTATCTATCTATTCGATAAATCGATAAATATATCAACAGTTCATATCTATCGATCGATCGATCAATCTTATTTCTTTGCTATCTATCTCATTCTTATCTATCTATCTATCTATCTATCTCAGTCTGTTCATATCTATCTATCTATCAATCTATCCTACTTCTTAGCCATTAATTTTTCTCCTTTATTTTCAATTTTTCACCTTTTTCTCGTTTCGTTTTCATTCGATATTCTTTCCCTTTTGTCATTTGACCATCCTTTTTGCTCCCTCTCTCTCTCTCTCTCTCTCTCTCTCTCTCTCTCTCTCTCTCTCTCTCTCTTGCTCGATCGCTTCACGCTTGTTTGCCGTATGTGTATGTCCGCCATTATTGTCAGCCATTCCCATCAGAGCGCGACATCAAAATCTGCTCACAGCAACGCGGCCATTGTAGCAATTTGGTCACATGGTTGTAAACAAGCGAGTCTCAGCTTTTTTTTTTCTCCAAGCACATGGAAGAAGAGTTTCGAACAATGACAAAATATCTAAAGTTATCTTCTCTTCCAATCAATAATTTCTCACCCACTCCCAATCCAGAAGTTAAAGATCAATGATTAGAACATCGCACGAGAGGAGAAGGTGACATTCACGTTAAGACATAATTTGTTAAATGTACAAAAAATAAAATCACAGATTTGAAGCCAAAGGGTATCTGTCTGCCATATCTATCTATCTATCTATCTATCTTATTTTCTTCATTCCTTCTCTCTCTTTAACACCTGCGCCCTCTTTCTGCATATGGCAGTTCAAATCTGTATGGTTATTCACATCTATCTATCTGTTGTATAGCCGTAATACAACTGCACATATACATATAGAAATATATGCAAAAACATAATCAAACATAATATACGAACTTCAATGAACGAACGAACACATTTCTTTATAAAAATATAATCTCTCACACTTTATTCTCGAAAGGGTTGATGTTGGTTGTGCGTGGAAGATGAGTTGGAGACGGGGACAGACTGTTATTTTGACCCAAAGTTCTTCTCGCGACCATAGCAGCACTTCTTTCTCATCTTGGCTGGGTTGCTCAACCGTGGTTACTGAGGGCCCAAAGCCCTCTGTCTGCCGCTGGCTCTCATTTCTGCATCTTGCCTCGAACTGACACCAACTGGCTCCAAGAGGTTCAAACCGCCTCGGGCACCTGGTTATATAATTGTCTGACATCCACCTGCTTCCGATGTTCTTCCGTTTATTTACACAGGTGCAACTTTTGATTGACTGCTCGGTCGAGGGTCAGTATGTTACATATCTATCTATCTATCTATCTATCTATCAGATAAATAGATATATCAATCTTGTTCTGTTCATATCTATCTATCGACCAATTGATCTCTTTCCGTTCACATCTATCTATCTATCTATTCGACATTAGTATTTGTTTACACACAGTTAAATGGTTCCAAGCATAGTAAATCATTTGATCTATTTGATCCATCGATAGAACCCTAATAGCTACTATCACTCCAGGTCAGGGTGGACCTTGGAGTAATAGCAATGTAGGAGTAGTCTACATCTTTCAAAGTTCATGAGCTGGAGCCTCACCATCAGATGCAGTTTAGTGTCATATCAAGGACACTTGTTGGGGTGGGGTCGTACTCTTCTGTGGAGATGCAGTCGGCGATTTCTGCAACCTCAGCCGACTGCTTATAAATGAATAAAATTATGTCACTAAATATCCCATAATGAGTTGATACGCCATTCAACGAATAAACCAAACCTGATTGATACCAGTGTAATGGTTGTATATGCAAATGCCCCCCCTGTATGATAGAACAAGGGTAATACGATAAGAGAATGAAGACGGTTACCACATATACGTGTGTATTTATGTTTGGTTTGCTTTCTTTGTTTAATGGCATATCAACCTTTGAAGGTTATTTAATGCCAAAGCAATTCTCCTAGAAGAACAATAGTGGTACTATTTAACCCATAGCTGAGATTTCTTTCTTTAATAGCATATCAAGCTTTGTAGGTCTATTTAATGCCAAAGCCACCCTTGTAGAAGTACACTAGTGTTATAATTTAGCCCAAAGCTGAAGTTTCTTTCTTTAATGGCATATCAACTTTTTAGGTTATTTAATACCAAAGCCATTCTCCTAGAAGAACAGTAGTGGTACTATTTAACCCATAGCTGGGAGGATAAGGGATCTTTACCTTTCCCAAGGGTATTTGCCCGAAAGGGAACGTAATAGCGCGACTGGAGTACGAACTCGCGTACTACGATTCCGCAGTCCATCGCTTTAACCATTACACCACGAGGACGCCCCACCCCGTATTTATATATATGCGTTGGCGTTAATGATTTTGTTTTTACAATAGTCATCCCCCAAAATAATTTGTAAATTTTCCTTTCATGTTTATTTATTCTTGCGTGTCTGCGTGGGTGACATAGTTTTTCGAAGTCAAACAAAAATCCAAAACATCCACGTACGTTGTAATATGCACCACTGCTATAAAATTTAATAAAATTGAAACAAGTTCGGCTTTTTTTTAATAAGAAAAGCAAAAAGTTATCTTAATTTTTGACACCTATTTAAGTATCTGAGTTTCTTAACAAGCAGGTGGGGGTGTCCTCGTGGTGTAACTGCGGAATCGTAGTATGCGAGTTCGTACTCCAGTCGCGCTATTACGTTCACTTTTGGGCAAATACCCTTGGGAAAGGTATGAACTCCCTTATCCTCCCAGCTATAGGTTAAATAGTACCACAACTGTTCTTCTAGAAGAACGGCTTTGGCATTAAATAACCTACATAGGTTGATATGCCATTAAACAAAGAAACCATCTGAAACCATTAACAAGCTGGTAGTTAATAAAAACATTCAATAATTCTTATACACGAGAAAGAGTCAGTTTTATAAGAGGCTTTCAAGGACAAGAAGAAAAATCGTGCAACAAAGCTTATCAACTAACTCAAGCATTCCCTCCCCTTAAATGAGAAAAAATTGTTTGTTTGTTTTGGTTTTATGGCATATCAACATTTGCAGGTTATTTAATGCCAAATCCATTTTTATACAAATAAACAGTTCTATTTCAAACAAATCAGTTTAGCTTAAGAACACAGTTTAATTGTCAAAAACATTTCTATTTCAAGCTATTCAGTTTAGTCAAACTAGTTCTATATCAAACAATTCAGTTTAGTATAAGTATGTTTTTTGTTTACACACAACTGAATGTTAAAAAGTTCAGTTTAGCGTAACTACAGTTTCAACGTCAAAAGTAGTTCAATTTCAAACAATTCAGTTTAGCATACAAAAGCAGTTCCATTTCAAACAATTCAGTTTAGCATAAGTACACAGTTTAGTTCTATTGGACCCGTAGATAGGATCCTATCAGGTGCTGGAGTGGACCTGGGAGCGATGTCAATGAAAGGGTTCTCTGCATTCCCTCAAACTCCAGCATTACTGGAATCTCACAATCTGATTGTTTAGAGTCATAACAGGACACTCGCTTAGAGGGGGTTGACGCTCTGCAGAGATGCAGTCGGTATATTCTACAGCTCGAGCCGACAGGGAAATATACAGTTAAATGTAAAAACATTTTTATTTCCTACAATTCACTTTAGCATAAGTACACAGTTTAAATTTCAAGCAGTTCTATTTCAAGCAATTCAGTTTAGCATAAATATGCAGTTTAAATGTCAAAACAGTCCCATCTCAACCAACACAGTTTAGTTCTATTTGACCTATAGATAGTACCCTATCAGGTGCTACCACTCTGGGCCAGAGTGGACCTGTTAGCGATGGCAATGAAGGAGTACTCGGCATTCTCCAACTCTCCAGCTTGACTGGAACCTCACCATCAGATTGTTTAATGCATTGCATCCCGCTTGTGCAGAAGAGCAAAGTTTACATACATACATATATATATATATATATATATCAAATAAATATAAATATACATAATAATTAAATGCGTATATATACAAAGTAAATATACGTATATATATATATATTAATATATATATATATATATATACAAATATTAAGTAAATATACATATATATTTTAAGTAAATCATCATCATCATCATGTCGTGTTGGTAGCACGGATATCCCTGACCCTCTCTCGCCTCTTTTCCCTATCGTTCATTGCCTCTGGCAGGTCTTTTGGACTGCATCCCGTATCCTCACATCGTTGCTGAATGTATGTTCATGCTGGTCGTCCTGCTTTTGCTCGGCCATGTGTGGGGGTCCATAGGAGTACATCACTTATGAGTTCGTCCCTGCTTCTCCAGCAGTGTCCTACATGTCTGGTTCGTCTAACTTGGATAGTTTTCGTGATGGGAGGCAGGTGGCCGTACAGTTGGTGCCTTGTTGGGTGTTGCCGCCAGGACTTGTTCAAGATTGCTCGCAGCATTCTTGTGCAATTACCGTCTAGCTTCTTCTCCAGCCATTTTGTTAGAGTCCATGTAGTGCGTCCATATAGCAGTATCGATGCGACCGCTGCCTGGAAGAAACTGCTTTTCATTTTATCGGTTAGGTCTGATTTCCATATAATCGATAGCCTATTGATAGCTGTCCATGTCTTCGTTAACCTCGTGTCGATGTCCTTTTCGGTTGATTCGACGCTGCTTCCTAGGTAAGTGAATTTGTTTACTCGTTTAAGAGTGGTTCCGTCTCGAGTGGAGATATCACCCGTTTGATTATAGCACATATATTCCGTTTTGTGTGCATTGACATAGAGGCCTATGCCTGCGGCTGCTCGTTCCAAGCTATGCAGTAGTGTTTCGGCTTGGTTGGGTGTATTTGCCAGTATCGCTATGTCATCGGCGTAGTCGGCGTGGGTAATTGTTTCTGCGGGTTACCTTCTACTTCTTTTCTTTGTCAGCTTGAAGCCGTTCTCTCTGATTTTGTCAATCGATGTTCTAAGTACGTATGCCCAAATCGGGAAAAACAGAAACAAATACAGCCTTTAAGTAAATATATATATCAAATAAATATATATATATATAATCAGTATCAAGCCGAAACACTGTACGGCCACCTGCCCCCTATCACGAAAACTATTCAAGTTAGACGAACCAGACATGCAGGGCACTGCTGGAGAAGCAGAGATGAACTCATAAGAGATGTACTCTTATGGATCCCCACACATGGCCGCGCAAAAGCAGGACGACCAGCTCGAACGGACATTCAGCAGCTATGTGAGGATACAGGATGTTGTCCTGAAGACCTACCTAGGGCGATGAACGATAGGGAGGAGTGGCGAGAGAGGGTCATGGATATCCGTGCTACCAGCGCGATATGATGATGATGATGAAGTATATATATGTGTGTGTGTGTGTGTGTGTGTGTATTATTCGGTCTAGTCAAACCGAAGTTGGGAGGAATTCCCTCAGGACAAAAAAGCATTCAAAAGTGTTACTGAATTAATGGGCTCGAAAATAAATTTAAAAAATTAAATGAACAAAATAAATAAATTTGAATTTAAAAAAATTAAATTTAATTAAATCTTGAATTTGATTTGATATAATTATTATTGTATCATTACGTAAAGTTATTGGATAAATTTATTTTATCTAAATTAGAATTAAATCTGGAGTTTTAAGTTGAAATGAAATTAGAATTTTAAAAAATAAAAAATTTAAAAAATTAATTTACGATAATTCCAACAGACAATAAAATTTAAAAACAACCGGAAGTGGGCTAAATGAGGAGATAACTCTTCACCCCTCTTCTATTCCCTTCCCACCCTTCATTCCTGTGTCTATTCTGATTTATTTTATCCATTAGATATGAAGAAGACCTGTTAATTTTTTTCGTGTTTTCTGATTTTATCAAAAACACATAACAGGATGGAAATAAATTTATAATCCTAATGTGACCGGTTTTGTTTTTTTTTTTAAGAAATATATATATATATATATATATGATAATTAAATTCACACATATATATTAAGTAATAATAAATATGTATGTATATGCATGTATTTCGTATATATGTATATATCAAGTAGATATATATATATATATTTACTACATATATATATATATACATCAGCCTTCCTGGGTTGTTATGCTAAAGCTATCCTTAAAGAACAACCGTAGTGGTATTATTCAACCCATAGCTGAAGGGAAAACAGGGTTCATGCCTTTCGCATGAGAATTACTATAAAAGTTAACGTAAGAGCTTGACTGGAATTCAAACTTGCATACTACGTTCTTACAGTCCAGAACGTTAACCACTTCGCAATGGGGACTTTACCCGTATCATAAAGTTGTGAGGACAAAGAAAAGAAAAAAGAAAAATTTAAGGACATGTCCTCTCTGTCTCTTTCTCTTCATAACGCCTCTTTTCTTCCTTTTTCTTACTTCAATCCAATTTAAAAACAAATTTGGCAATTATATATAAAGGTTAGTCAAAAAGTAATACCTTTTTCTTTAGTACTGACACAGGAACATGTATCATACATCAAAATGAAGCTGGTCCTCTATGGATCATATCCCTACTTCTAAACATAGTCCCCATTTCTCTCAATAGCAATGTTCCACCTTTGAATGGGAGCATCTATCTGGGCATCGTAAAATTCTGTTGACGTTTCTTTGAGACACTTCATCACTGCAGTTTTCAGGAGGTGCCCGTGGTGTAATGGTTATCGTCGTAGGAAATGGACACGGCGACACGAGTTCAAATCCCGAACGAAACTGATTTCATTTCACATAGCACTAATATCCTTAGGTAAAAGTATGAATCCAATTATTCTCCCTCCAGCTATGGGTAAATAGTAGGGCAGACTGGGTTCTTCAGCCTTGGTGAGTCTAGGAGAAGGAAAACTCTGAATTCAAAACTGTTAAACTCCGCTTAAAAATTGACCTTGAGTCATATCCTACCCAAGCGGAGGGGTTGGGTAAATAGGATCACTGCAGTTTTCATTTTCTCATCACTGGCTAATGTTTGCCTCTTAAACCCTCTCACAGGGGGCCAAAGAGACGATAGTCTGAAGACACTAAAGCTGGTGAGTATGGAGGGTGTGGTAAAGTTGTTCACCCGAATGATTTTCTCCCTTGTCCTGATATTTGTGCGTAGTCGAGCATTGTCATGCAGGAGGAGGACATTATCGATTGGCTAGTTGGGTCACACTCGACAGATTCATGCTCTGAGCCCCCCACCCCAGTTGTTGGCGACCATAGTCGAGGGCGACCAGAAAGCCCCCTTTTCAATAGCTACTACATCGAGGTGTAGGGAAATGTACCACTCCTTTCCCTGGATTGCTCCACTTTACCCTTGATACGCACCTTATATTGCTGAGTGATAAGCAAGGAGGTATCAAGTACCATTTTTAAAGTCTTTGGTAAGACGCGACCTGGGATTGAACCCAAGTCTCCCGGACCATTGCTAGACAGCAATTACACAAGAATGCTGCGAGCAATATTGAACAAGTCCTGGAGGCAACACCCCACAAAGCACCAACTATAAGGCCACCTACCTCCCATCACGAAAATGGTGTTAAAAGAGTACCAAGACTGTTGATCTCATACTTATACAGAACTAGTACTGACGATGGTTAAATGTTCTTAAACTTGGAACATATTTTTATGCAAATTTCATATGTCACAAAATTTAATGATTCAGTCTTTATATATATATATATATATATATATATTCATGGACGATTATATGTGTATGAGTACAATATATATATATATATATATATATATATATATATAGCCTGTAAAATGTATAACAGCCTTTTCATACATATATATATATATATAAATTTTTAGCAACACCCTACAAAGCAGCAGCTGTAAGGCCACCTACCACCCATCACGAAAACTATCCTGTGTATTCTGCAGTCCCAGCCGACTGAACGATATATATATATATATATATACAGTTTGAAACGCAGTTTCTTCCAAGCAGCGGTCGTATCGATATTGCTATATAGATGCACTACTTAGACGCTAACAAAACGGTTGGACAAAAAGCTAGACGGCAATTACACAAGAATGCTGCGAGCAATATTGAACAAGTCCTGGAGGCAACACCCCACAAAGCACCAACTATACGGCCACCTACCTCCCATCACGAAAACTATCCAAATTTGACGAACCAGACATGCAGAACACAACTGAAGAAGTAGGGACGAGCTCACAAGTGATGTACTCCTATGGACTCCTTCACATGGCCGGGCAAAAGCAGGGCGATCAGCTTGAACATATATACAGCAACTCTGTGAGGATACGGGGAGTAGTCCTGAAGACCTGCCGGAAGAAATGAATGATAGGGAGAAGTGGCTAGAAAGGGTCAGGGATATCCGTGCTGATGGCACAAGATGAGATGATATATATAAATGTGTGCGTGTATGTGTGAGTATGTGTACGAAATATATGGTTAAGATATATATATATATATATATATATATATATATATATATACATCGTACACATACACACACGCACAAATATAACCTGTGAAGTGTCTATAAATAGTCTTTATATATATGTCGGTATGTGTTGATAAATATATGTGAAAGGATGCAAATAAATCCGATGCTATCTAGATATGAAAAAAAATATTCAAAGGATATATTATATATGAATAACATGCCAAGTTTAACGGGGATTTTTTGTTGATGTTTTTTGTTTTTCTTTTTTACCCATTTTCATTACGATATTATTTTGTGATGTTATTTCACACAAAAAAATTATTTTCAAATCAAGAATTGAAACGAAAAACGAGACCGTTTTATTATCGTCAATAGCGTTCTATTTTTAAAATTTACATGACGTAATTAAATTCCTAAAATTTTATTTTTCGTTTTATTTTATTTTGTATTTATTTATTTATTTGACCTGTATTTGAGCATATTTCTGGTTAAACAGAAAAACGTTTCAATAACGATTTGTACATTTACTCTCTCTCTCCCTCTCTCTCTCTCTCTATATATATATATATATACATATATGTATATATATCATTAGGTTACGCAGCTAGTACGGATTTCCCTAATTCTCTCTCGCCATTCGTCTCTATCATCTATTGCTTCCAGCAGGTCATCTTGACGACATCCTGTGTCCGTACAGAGTTAGTAGGTAGAGTGTTCGCAAATGGTCCAGGACACCGGGGTTCAATCCCAGGTCGCGTCATACTTTAAAAATGGTACTTGATACCTCCATGCTTAACACTCAGCAACATAAGGTACGTATCAAGGGTAAAGTGGAGCAATCCAGGGAAAAGAGTTGCGCCCTCCCCTACACCTCGGTGTTGTAGCTATTGAAAAAGGGAGCCTGCTGGTCGCCCTCGACGACGGTCGCCAACTGGACTCTTTTAGGTTGGCCAACGCTTGAACATCCGTGAGAAGGGGTCCGTTGGAGAATGTCGCTTATGAGTTCGTGTTTACTTCTTCAGAAGTGCCCTGTATGTCTTGTTAATCTTATTTGGACGGTTTTAGAGATGGGAGGTTGGTGTCCCTACAGTTGCTGTTTTGTTCGGTGTTTCTTGCAGGATTTGTTCACTATGGCTTGTAGCATCTTTCCGTCTAGATTTTTCTCTATACGCTTCGTCAGTCTCGATCTGGTGCATCCATATAATAGAACTGACACAACCGCTGCTTGGAAGAGATATAATCAGAACACAAATATATATATATATATACATATATATTGTCATCCACAGACAGTCTGTTTCGTTGTATCACACCTCTTCAGTGTGGCTAGACACGTAGGACGCTTAAAGCTGGGATCGAAACCCGCCCAACTTTATATTAGTATCAGACCACTCGGCCAACAAGCGCACCACGTCAACTAGGGAATTATAAGGTATCAAGTAGTAGCGTACCTTTGTTAAGATTTTATACCTTACCGGATACCAGAGTGCTCAATTCGTTCAAAGAGCTTTGCATTATGCGACCGGCAACCGTAAATTCCTTCGCCAGTGCTCAACCCCCATGGGGGATGCGTATGTATTGTTATCCACAAACAGACTGTTTCGTTGTATCACAACTCTTCAGTGTGGCTAGACACGTAGGACGCTTGAAGCTGGGATCGAAACCCGCCCAACTTTACGTTAGACTTAGTATCAGCGTGCCACGTCAGCGAGGGAATTATAAGGTATTAAATAGTAGTGCTCGTTTGTTTAAATTTTATACCTTACGGATACCAGAGTGCTCAATTCGTTCAATGAGCTTTGCATATATATATATATATATATGTAATATAATGGCCGAGGGATTTCCTTTTATGCCTTTGGGTTTAATTAGGCTGAGAACCTTTCGACTCAGAGCATGGGTTAGCTAGGTGCAACATGAATGCAGGTGTTCACGCGCGCGGGGCGGACGTGTCATTCAGAGATGTCAAAATAAAAATTCCAGATAGGGGGATGTGAATTACGTCATGCACCGAAAGTGCGCGGAGGATTTTGGGAGATTTGAAAAAGTCAGTTAGTTGAAAACTAGACACCGAACGAGAAGGGTCGACTTTCGGGGCTCGCAGAGGCCAGACGGATTTGCGCGCTTCGGGCGCCGCACGAGATGGGGGGCAGATGGAAAAGCCAGAATAGAAAGAATGTGTATCTCTCTCCTTATGTCGACGAACCTTTAAACTCAAAGGTAATCAAAAGTTTCGTACCTGAACTAAGAAGTCGTAATTGTTTTTCGTGTTTCGGGATTCCTATGTTATATGTATATATGTTATGAACATTCAATGTACGTTTCACATATCCGTATCATGGGTATGGTACATATATATAATATCTCTATCGTAGATATTGAGCACTCTCCATATTATATTGCACTTGGTTCGGCACAAAACCCACAAAGTGATTTAGTGACAATCAACAGTTATAATATATATATATATATATATATATATATATATATATATACTACGACTGTCAAAATTATAGAATTTATACAGATTTAGGAAGTTCACTTAGGGGTTATTTTTATTTGGCAGTAAATAAACTAGTTGCTGGTGAATTGCAAAACATTATTTATTTAATGGGTGAACATTTTGGCTTTATAGAATTTGCTTTAAACAAATGAATTTGAATTATTTAAAATTAATTGTATGATTTCTTCGAAGCTAATCTGGGGAAAATATTATGGGAGAATCAAATATTGAAGAAAAAAAATTGGGAATTCGTCGACGAAAAAGAACAAAAAAAAATGTTCATCTTTTTCAAAATTTCTGGGCAATCTTAATTCTTTCGGGCATGAACTTGATTAATGGAGAACAACAATATCCATTATCAAAATGATTCCAATTGCTAAGTGTTATTGACAGTTCTTTCTTTCTTTCTTTCTTTCTTTCTTTCTTTCTTTTTTTTTTCTAATTATTTACAGTTCTTTCTTTCTTTCATTCTTTCTTTTTGATTAGTTTTTGATAGTTCTTTCTTTCGTTCTTTCTTTCTTTCTATTTAATTACTTACAGACTGTTCTTTCTTTCTTTCTTTCTTTCTTTCTTTCTTTCTTTCGAATTATTTACAGTTCTTTCTTTCTTTCATTCTTTCTTTTTGGTTAGTTTTTGATAGTTCTTTCTTTCGTTCTTTCTTTCTTTCTATTTAATTACTTACAGACTGTTCTTTCTTTTTTTCTTTTTTTTCTTTCTTTCTTTCTAATTAGTTATTAACAGTTCTTTCTTTCTTTCGTTCTTTCTTTCTATTTAATCACTTCATGGCTGTTCTTTCTTTCTTTCTAATTATTGACAGTTCTTTCTTTCTTTCTTTTTTTTATTAGTTTTTGATAGTTCTTTCTTTCTTTCTTTCTTTCTTTCTTTCTTTCTTTCTTTCTTTCTTTCTAATTACTTACAGACTGTTCTTTCTTTCTAATTAGTTATTAACAGTTCTTTCTTTCTTTCTTTCTTTCTTTCTTTCTTTTATTTAATTACTTCTTGACTGTTGTTTTTTTCTTTCTTTCTTTCTTTCTTTCTTTCTTTCTTTCAATTACTTATTGACTGTTCTTTCTTTCTTTCTTTCTTTCTTTCTTTCTTTATTTATTTCTTTCTTTCGTTTCCGGTTATGATTCTCTAAATACCAATTGTTAATTGCAACTTGATAACAAGTGATAGGTTTCCAAGCCAGCATCTCCCGATTCCGCGAAGAGAGACATGATGAAAGATTCACTATGGTGACTGCAACAATGGTCTTTGAAATGCACCATTATTAATGACCTTGAGCCACGCTTCAACATATTGGTGGCGACCAGTAAATTTTTATCCAATAATCAGTTCTTTCTTTCTTTCTTTCTTTCTTTCTTTGCAAACTGAGTGATTCTCACTATACGAGACAAGAAGAGAGATTGACAGAAAGAGAAACGGAAGAGCTATTGTGAAATCATGAAATTTGAGAGTAAGAGAGATATTGAGAGAGACAGAGAGAGAGAGAGAGAGAGACACACGTATAGAAGGACAAAAGATCTAAAAAGAGAGAGAGTGTGTGTGTGTGTGTGTGTGAGAGAGAGAGAGAGAGAGAGAGAGAGAGAGAGAGAGAAGAAAGACCAGAAACTCAGGGAAATAGATACATAATTTATAGAAAGAATGATAAGAACGATATGGAACTAGAGAGAGAGAGAGAAAGAGAGAGAGAGAGAGCGAGAGAGAAAAAGAGAGAGAGAGAGAGAGAAAGAGAGAGAGATAGGAGATCTTAAGTGAAAAAAATGGAGACAAGAGAGACGAGAAATCTGAGAGAAATAGATAATTGATAGAGGGAGTGATAAGAAAGATATGGAACTAGAGAGAGAGAGAGAAAGAGAGAGAGAGAAAGAGAGAGAGATAGGAGATCTTAAGTGAAAAAAATAGAGACAAGAGAGACGAGAAATCTGAGAGAAATAGATAATTGATAGAGGGAGTGATAAGAAAGCTATGGAACTAGAGAGAGAGGGGGGAGAAACATAGAGGATCTGAAGAGAAAAGAGGGAGAGACAAGAAAGACTAGAAATCCTCGGGAAATAGATATTTTATAGAAATGGGATAAGAAAGATATGGAACTAGTGAGTGAGTAAGAGAGAGAGAGAGAGAGAGAGAGAGAGAGAGAGAAAGAGATAGGGGAGGGAGAGAGAGAGAGAGAGAGTATGTATAACAAACAAAAATAGAGAGAAAGACAATAGGAAGAGACTGAACGAAAAATAAGAGAAACCACAAAGAGAAAACAAGAATGGCCAGAAATAAGAAAGCAAATGAGAGAGAGAGAGAGAGAGAGAGAGAGAGAGAGAGAGAGAGGAGGATACGAGATCTGAAGAGAAAAGAGGGAGAAACAAGAAAGACCAGAAATACAATGGAAATAGATAGATAATCGATTGAGGGAGTGATAAGAAAGATATAAAACTAGAGAGAGAGAGAGAGAGAGAGAGAGAGAGAGAGAGAAGAAGAAGAAGAAGAAGAAGAGTACGGTAACGAAGTGTCACGAGGTCATGCAGGAAATGAATCTCGAGAATGGAAGGGTTAAAATAAGAAGAAAGAAAGAAAGAAAGAAGGTGGAGAGGGAGGAAGCGTGTTTAAAATGTCAGGTTTGATAAACAATCTTTGTGAGTCACGTGACAAACAATGGCAGCGTTCTACTTACGACACGTTCAGCGCACTTGCTTCTTCGGCGACCACCACCCCTCGCATCAACCAGAAGTAATTATTACAGTTATTGTTGCTGTTAAGCATCATTAAGAAAAAAAATATATTTGTTATTCAGTCAGCTTGTATGTGTGTGTGTATGTAGTAGAGTGTTAGGGTGATTGTGGGGGATCGTCAAGTCACCCACGCGTAGGTTGACCCCCAGAGACAGCAATGGCAATGGAAGAGAAGGGGGGTGATGGCAGTCTTATTTATCTTAATTACAATGGATGATCAATACATTTAACGCTGGACAAAATTTTGGATTTTAACAGCCTTGAATTCAGGGTCACAAGTGACGGGTTCTCGGGCGCCTTTGGTGGTGTAATGGTTAGCATGCTCAACAAGCAAACTTAGACGAGTAAGTTCAAGTCTCATTGAGTGTCTCCTCTCATATGGCCTTGTACCACATCTAACCTAAAAGCTTGATAAATTACCATAAGTGACAGCTTCTATAGTTTGACGAAAAGGGGACGTCAATGAGCTCAGTTTTGTTTATTTATTTATTCATTTATTTTATTTACATGTCCGGAAATCTATATGATTAATTGATTTTGACGGCATGTCAACCCATTTGTAGCCGTGTTAGTACTACGGTAGAGTTGGACTACTTGATCTCTCAACAAAACGCCAAGAGAAAAAACAAGATGGGAACCACGTGAGGATGCCGCTTGCTGTATTGAACAAACCCCAGAAGCAGCACCCCAAAAATGAGCAGTTGTATAGCCACTTACCTCCTATCTCACAAACCATCCAAGGATTATCACATCGCAGGATACTGCTGGTAAAATAAGGGTGAACTCATGGGCAAAATTCTCCAGTGGACTTCATTGTTGGCCGATCAGCAAAAACTTTAATTCATAAGTTCTGAGCGAATACTGGATGCTGTCAAGAGGACCGACAAAGAACGGTAGCCGACAGCGACAGATGACGAGAGAGAGAGAGAGAAAGAGAGAGAGAGAGAGAGAGAGTCAAGGTAATCCGTCCTGTTTGCACGCTTTGATGACGATATATAACTATATCTATATTTATCTATCTATATATATATAAATATACATCATTCCATTTTCTGTAGCTACAACACTGAGGTGTTGGGAAGGGTGCAATCCTTTTCCCGGGATTGTTCCACTTACCCTTGATTCATACCTTATAATGCTGAGTGTTAAGCAAGGAGGCATCAAGTACAGTTTTTTAGCCTTCGGGTCGCCCTTGATAACGATCGGCCAACTTACTTAAATATATCACATTATATTGTTCATAGATTTAATTATCGTATTTTTTCTAATGTTTAATATTATTTCAATTGATTGATTGGTTGATTGATTGATTTTAACGGCAGGTGAACTCGTCTGGGGTTATTTTGGACCTTGATGTCAGTGAATCGCATATATTCGACGCTTATATTTGCATTTTGGGGCATTTGTTTATTTATTCATTTCTTCGTTAATACAAATTTCATTAAAGATAATAGACATTTTATGTCTACATATTTTCTTCTGGATCCATTCGAATTCCCGTATTACTTTTATCGTATTCGGGGGGAATTGATTTATGTATTGTCCATAATTTTAAAATGCTTTTTTTAAAAAAACATTCATGCCCAACAACACAATTACGGAAAGTTCTCACCGACAACACAACAATATTAGAACATCAAAATAATAAACAAAAACTACAGATTCTCGAAGCACTACATTTTAGAAACATGCAACCGACACTTAATAGAATTAATTTTCAAACCAGTACTAATGTACTTAAATGCCTTTAGCTACAGACACTATTTATAGAAACCCATTTAAAAGTAAACGCAATAATCTTCAACGGTAAAGACGCTCTTACATAGTAGTAATATGCTAAAACAAAAGTTACATCACTTTTGTCATAGATCCTCCCCTAATGATGGCCCAAAGTCGGGAAGAAAGTACTAGGGATACAAACAACTATGGACCAGATGAAGAAGCCAACATAAAAAGATTGTGTCTCTCTCCTTATGTCGAAACCTTTAACTCAAAGTTAATAAAAAGGTTTCGTACCTGAACAAGTAGTCGTTACGTGTTTTCGAATTTCGAGATTCCTATGTTCTTTATATGTTCTATCGTTATGAACATTATATGTCTATTTCGCACATGGCGTTAATTGTAGCTATATAACACCCTTCTAATTTTATTTCTCTTAAGAAGGTCGGAATGTCATCCATGTAGACATTCTTATATTGGTGATTCAAATTGGAAAATTTTATGATTGATTAATGTTAACGGCATATAAACCCATATAGGGTCAATTTGTTCCCAGAGGTTAAAGAACCGATCTGATTATACATCTATATTAACATTTTTTGGGCTGTTGATTCTTTAAAGTTTTTTTCTCACTATAATCTAAAAAATACTTGATATCATAAATGATATCAGGTATATTTATCTAATACTTGATATCATATATGATATCAGGTATATTTATCTAATCCAAATTAAGAGTATTCCTTCTTTTAGATTGAAAGAGGGAACTTTGGAATAATGAAAACCAAGTGGTACTCAACACTTCACATATCTCCAGAACTGGAGCCTCACCATCAGATGCACTTATTTAGACACAGTTATATGTGTCTTCTATTCGACTGAGTGCCCAACCAAGGCTAAAGAACCCTGTTTACCTTGCTATTTACCCATAGCTGGAGGGAGAATGATTGGATTACCACCATTCCAAAGCTATTAGTGCTATCTGAAATGCAAGCAGCGTCATTCCAGATTTGAACCCGTGTCGCCGTGTTCAATTCCAACGACGATAATCATTACACCACGGGCACTTCCAAACTCTGGTTGGTTGGTTGGTTGGTTGGTTTAATTGATGGTGTATCAACACTTTTCGGGTCATTTAACGCCAAATTAAGTCATTTTGATAAAAGTTTCAAACAATTCAGTTTAGTATATGTACAGTTTTTGTTTACACACAGTTTAAATGTTTTCAAACAATTCAGTTTACCGTAAGTACACAGTTAAGTTTTATTAACTGACTCCGGGTCAGAGTGGACCTGGGAGCGATGCTAATGAAGGGGTACTCCGCATTCCCCAAAGCTCTAACATTACTGGAGCCTCACCATCAGATTGTTTAGTGTCATATCTAAGACATTCATTAGGGGAATCTTATCCCTCTGCCGAGATGCAGTCAGTGTATTTACCAGACTCTGCTAAAGTCAGTAAAGTTGGCGACCTCAGTCGAGGGTGATCCGAAGGCTCCCTTTTCAACAGCTACTACACCGAAGTGTTGGGGATGGCGCAACTCCATTCCCTGGATTGCTCCACTTTACCCTTGATCATTACCTCATGATGCTGAGTGTTAGGTAAGGCAGCATCAAGTACCATTTTTAAAGTCTTTGGTATGACTGGACCTGGAGATTGAACCCGGGTCTCCCGGACCATTGGCGAACACTCAACTTAACTCTGGTAGAGTCAACATATATCTATATATATATATATATATTTAAATATATGGAGCAGTTTCCGGCATTTTATCGAGTAAAAATTAATTGATTGATTCATTAATTGATTTTAAAGGCATTAAAAACTGTCTAGGGTTATTTTATGTCTAGAGATTTGGGAACATTCGTATTCACATTCTGTGTGTGTGTGTGTGTGTGTGTGTGTGATTCTTATTTATTCATTCATGTTTCTTGCCCACAATCCAATCGTATACGAATAATTTGGAAACAGCTGGATGTAACCCACTGGTACGAGCACTCTGATTTGAGAGTGTACCTAGAGGTAATGAAAATGCAAAGATGTACTACTCACTGCCGAGATCGTTAGAACCCATAGGCACAAGCACTCCGATTTGATTGGTTTGGTTTGGTTTGTTGGGTTTAATGGCATATCAACCTTTGTAGGTTATTTAACGCCAAATCCATTTTTATGTAAATAATCAGTTTTATTTAAAACAATTCAGTTTAGCATGAGTACACAGTTTAATTGTCAAAAATAGTTCATTTTCAAATTATTCAAGCAGTTATATATAACAATTTAGTTGAGTGTAAGTACAGTTTCAATGTCAAAAAACAGTTCAATTTTAAACAATTCAGTTTAGCATAAGTACGCAGTTTAAATGTAAGTACAGTTTAATTGTGAAAAATATTTCTATTTCTAGCTATTCAGTTTAGTCAAGCAGTTGTAATTCAGCTAATTCAGTTTAGTATAAGTACAGATTTTGTTTACACACAGTTAATTGTCAAAACAATTCTATGTTAAACAATTCAGTTTAGTGTAAATACAGTTTCAATGTCAAAAAACAGTTCTATTTCAAATAATTCAGTTTTGCATAAGCACGCAGTTTAAATGTAAAAGTTAGCGACCATAGTCGAGGGTGACCCGAAGGCTCCCTTTTCGATAGCTACTACACCAAGGCGTAGGGGAGGGCGCTACTCCATTCCCTGGATTGCTCCACTTTACCCTTGAACCGTACCTTATAATGCTGAGTGTTAAGCAAGGTGGTATCAAGTTCCATTTTTAAAGTCTTTGGTATGACTCGACCTGGGATTGAACCCAGGTCTCCCGGGCCATTGGCGAACACTCTAACCGCTGGGCCATTGTCAAAAACATTTTTATTTCAAGCTATTCAGTTTCATCAAACATTTCAGTTTAGCGTAAGTATGCCGTTAGTTCTGTTTAACCCAAAGATAGGACCCTATCAGGTGCTACCACTTATAGGAGCGATGGCGATAAAGGGGTACACCGCATTCCCCAAAGCTCAAGCATCACTGGAGCCTCACCATCAGATTGTTTAGTGTCATATACAGGACACTAGTTGGGTGGGTCTTACCCCTCTGCAGAGAAGCAGTCGGTGTATTCTACAGCCCCAACCGACTGGGCAATACACAGAGTTAATGTCAAAACAGTTTTATTTCAGATATTTCAGTTTAGTAAAGTACACAGTTTAAATGTCAAAAC
>OY757923.1:88478878-88483878 GCA_963585895.1 Sepioteuthis lessoniana | reverse complement strand
GACACAGTTTTGTATCATTCTTAGGATACCCAAATTTTTGGAGGGGGGACCTTACACTTCAATCGTGGTGTCGTCAACGTATTCCACAGCCCTCATCGACAAGGAAGGAATAAGCTGTTAGGTCGACTTTTATGGCATCCTTCGGTTGAGTGAGGCTGTAGATCTTTGGCAAAAGTAGTATGGTAAATTGATAGTTGCCCATACAAGTCTTCACTATTCTTGACATTGATATTGTTCGATTGCCCTGTCGGCTGGGGCAGTTGAATACACTGACTGCATCTCTGCAGAGGTGTAAGACTACCCCACAATCTGCGGGTGAGATTCCAGCAATAATGGAGCTTTGGGGAATGTGGAGTACGCCTTCATTGCCATTGCTCCTAGTTCCATTCACGCCTGCATTAGCAGCACCCGAACGGGTCCTATCAATGGGTCAAAAAGAACTGTTTGACTTTTAAACTGAGAACAAACAAATGACTTATGCTAAATTGAATAGTAAGAAATAGAAATGTTTGATCATTTAGCTATGTGTAAACAAATGACTGAAGTTTAATTGATTTGTTAGTGATATGTAGCAATATTTAGAACCATTAAACTTTGTTGGCTCATGCTAAACTGAATTGTTCGAAACAGAACTGTTTGATCCTTTAACTGTGTGTAAACAAATGATTAATAGCTGATTGAATTGTTAGTGATACACAGCAATACTTGGATCAATTTAACTCTGGCTTATGCTAAATCAAATTGTTAGAAATTGAACTGTTTGATCATTTAACTGTGTGTAAACAAATGATAAATAGCTGATTGAATTGTGAGTGATACATGGCAATACTTGGAACCATTTAACTATCTACAAAAGAATGAGCTTGGGCTCGTTTAAAAACGTTATCAACAAAATGTGTAAACAAATCATATATACTTAGTACATATTTGTTCTAAGAGGAATTGGTTTAAGATTACTTAAAATGGTTGATATGCTATATAAGCAAAATAAAACCAATCAACCCTTGATATTGTTCAGGGGAAGTACATGGTGCCATACAACCTGACATTCGATTCGCTTTAAAAGTGAACACCTTAGAATACTGTTGCGGTCTGGTTAGTGAACGCTTGTAATATTAAATAAAGGACAAACCAGGATATGAGAAGAAATAGAGATATATTCTCAGGAAAAGGATATACAATAGAGAGACTATTAGTAGACAAGAACATAGGATTAGTGAATACAGAATAAAGATATAGTCCAACGATAGTATTAGCTTCCGTTATTACGGTAGCAAGTAAGCTGATCTAGTGCGATCTTCAGTCTCCAACGCTCTAATACTATTCCTATAAGAAGCTGCTCTTCACCTTCTAGCCTCCCCTGGTATTAGTAGCTACTGCTATATATGGCAGATGGACTAGTTCATTGTGTGGAGGAAGGTGGATGATACCCAACAAATACGATTACTGTACCCCACGAATAGGTTAAAAAACCCTCCCTCCTCAAAAGAAGAATGGAGTATCCTGGGGTTTTACTTAACTGCATCTGATGGTGAGGCTTCGGTTTTGAAGGTCTGGAGAGTGTAAAGACACCCTTTCATTGCTATTACATCCCAGAAAACGCTAATTCAGAGAGGTAAATCCTGTTAGGGGCCGATGTGTGGATCAAACACATCTGTTTGAAAATTATTTGTGTTAGGAATACTTTAAACCATTTAACAGTGTGCAAGAAAATGATTTATGTTAAACTGAATTAGTAGTATTAGGGAGACTTAAAACTAAAGATTATTATTAGTGGCTTTAAACTATATGAACAGGGGTGTCCTGTTGGTGTAATGGTTAAAGCGATGGACAGCGGAATCGTAGTAAGCGAGTTCGTACTCCAGGGAAAGGTATGAACCCCCTTATCCTCCCAGCTATGGGTTAAATAGTACCACTACTGTTCTTCTTGGAGAATACCATTGGCATTAAATAACCTACTAAGGTTGAGATGACATTATAAAACAAAGAAACCAAACCAAACCAAACTATATAAACGCGTATGAATTATTTGTATTTGGGAGGATGGGATGGGTTTTATGGCATATCAACCATTGTTGGTTATTTAAGGCCAAATTCTGTTTCTATATCAATTATACAAGATTTGTAAACAAATTTTGTTGATAACATTGCGAGCCTGAGCCCTTTTTTGACACAATGAAATGGTTTCAACTATTGCTATATAAAAGTTACAATTTAACATCAGTCATTTGTTTGTACACAGTGTGTTCTATTTGAGCCATAGATAGGACCCAATCAGGTGCTCTCACACCGGGTCAGAGTGGACCTAGGAGTAATGGTAATGAAGAGGAACTCCACACTCCCAAAATCTGCAAGGGTGGAGCCTCGCTATCAGATGGTTTAGTGTCATATCTAAGACATTCGTTGAGAGGGACTTACCCCCTCTTCAGAGAAGCAGTCGGAGTATTCTGCAGCCCTAGTCGGCTGAGCTCATTATATATGAATACTCGAAACCATACCAGTGTTTGCAAATTATCTAGATCAGATCAGAATAACTGATATACGTTGTGCCTTCAATTAGTTTCCAGACCTTTTTTGTTGAGGCATTTAAAATTGTCGTAGACTCTTGAAAAGTCAGTATGTTATTGCTATATATCTTTTGAGATGACTGACCAATTTTCAAATCAACAGCTACAGCAGCAATTAGAATACACCCTACTAAAGCCTGATTGTCACAGCTGGTGAATTTCAAAAATGCAATCTGGACGTGAGGACACTTTAGAAGAACGATATGCAATAAAATTCTGTTTTAAACTAGGAAAAAATGCTGCCACGGAAATGTATGGAATGCTTCAGACTGCTTTTCGACCATCTTGCATGAATCGAGCATCAGTTTTTGAGTGGTATAAGAGATTTAAGGAAGCCAGGGAATCTGTGAGGGATAATGAGAGGTGTGGGAGGAGTAAGGAAGTCAATAGATTGGTTGATTGGCCAAAGGGTTAGAGTTAGGGTTACTATGTTGAGGTTTTAAGGGAGTTCAGAAAGAGATTCCGTCGGAAGAGGCCAGCACTCTTCAAATCGGGCCAGCACTCTTCAAATCGGACAATGCAACAGTCCACAACTCCATCCTTGTCACAGACTATTTGACCAAGATGGACATCAAGACAGTTCCTCAGCCTCCCTAAAGTCCAGACCGTGCTCCCTATGACATTTGGTTATTCCCTAAGCTCAGAGGCTGTCGTTATGAGACAATTGAGGAGATGAAAGAGGCCGTGACGAAGGTCATTGACACATTCACACAAGAGGACATCCATGGGGCCTTCGAGAAGTTCTTAAGAAAGAAAAGAACTGATTATTTTTAAAGAACATACTGAAGTACAGTTGTTAAGATGACAGTTTTAAAAAAAAGGCACCGTGCTTACTCACATATACGTCGACTCTTGACTTTGGACTAAGAAATCATTTTCGTGTACAAATCGAACAATAATCACATCTAAATGAAGAAATTCGCTTGCTAGTTTCGTAGGCCAAAACTATTGTCATGGAATCGATCCTCATTGGGTTTCCCACTTCAAACTGTAAATACATGCCGTCATTATTTGTGAATCAAACGCACTATTTTTCTAATCCAATAATTAGTGGTGCGTATTATTCATGATAACAATATAATTAACTTTTTTCCAGCCACATGCCTCAGCATATTCGAGACGGTTGACTGAAAGTAAATAATAGTCATTTACAAAGGTTTGTTTATCAATGGTCCAAGGCTGCATGTATGGAGCACTCAGTGAGACTCGAACTCACTATTAATGGCTTGCTAGTACTACTCGTTAACTATTACATCATTCGAAGTGCCCACCCCCGAAAGTTAGTTATATCTATAATCCAAATTAATGTATACAGAGAAATATCCACTGGAATGTGTGTTTGTTTATAATTTTGTTTCGCTGCGAAAACATACCTGTGTGTTTGTTTATTATTTTGTTTCTCCTACAGTGACTTTATTTTCGCCGTAAGCTTATTGAATTTTTGTGTGAACATGTCCGTGTGTTTTCTCAAACTACTGTGTAAATTTGTGTTTTAAGACATTAACTAAACCACATGTAACATACCCATAATAACGGATGTGTGAAATAGACATAGGGAATCTAAAAACACGAAATTGGTTCAGGTACGAAAATTGTATTCACCTTTTTGAGTTTAAAGGTTTTTCGACATGAGGAGAGAGAGACACAATCTTTCTATGCTAACTGCTTTTACATCGTCAACTCTCAACCCAACCAACGTGCGGCGCCCGTAGCGCACAAATTCGTCTGGCCTCGCCCAGCTCTGAATGTCGACTATCTCGTTCGGAGGCAGGAAGTCAACTCACAGCTTTTTCTCAAATATCAGCCCACGCTTCCGGTGCGCGACGTCACCCACATCCCCTGGTTTCAATTTCTATCTGGGATTTTTATTTTGACATCTCTGAATGACACATCCTCTCCACGTGCGCGTGAACACCTGCGTTAATGTTGTACCTAACTAACCCATGCGCTAAGCGAAAAGTTCTCAGCCTAACTAAACCGAAAGGCAAAATACATAAAACGAAATCCCTTCGCAATTATATTACACATATAAATTCTTATTTTCAGTCAGTATGAATCGATAGATAATTAAACAAATGCTAAGTATAAATTTAGCGGCTAAAAATTCTAAAAAATCAGTGCGTATTATACACGAGAGACTTTTTATCTGGATTTCGTCGTACAAAATTACCTTAGTTTGACACACGTCTAAAATTAGCATAGTATGGCACAAAGCAATGGTTGGTTGGTTGGTTGGTTGGTTGGTTTTACGGTGTACAAACCCTTGTTGGGTTATTCAGTGCCGAAGGCAAAGTTTTTTTTTTTTTTCAAGCAATTACATTGTTTCATACAGGGACAGGAGAATAAGTCTCTTATACCCGGTTTTGGTCTATTTTGTTTAGGTAACACAGGCTCTACTTTGGGATCATAGAAAATCGCTCTTATATCGGGGTC
>OY757923.1:88416378-88473878 GCA_963585895.1 Sepioteuthis lessoniana | reverse complement strand
TTTAAATATGTCTGTTTGTAGTTGCTTTATTTTAATCTGGAGTTATTTGGTTTGGTTTGATTTCTTTGTTTAATGGCATATCAACCTTTGTAGGTCATTTTAATGCCAAAGCCATTCTCCTAGAAGAACAGTAGTGGTACTATTTAACCCATAGGTGGGAAGATAATGGGGTTCATAACTTTCCCAAAGGTATTTGTCCGAAAGTGAACGTAATAGCGCGACTGGAGTACGAACTCGCTTACACCATGAGGACACCCCCAGGATTTTTAAAAAATAATTTCAAAGAACATTGAACTACTCCCTTTATATGATTACCTGCAAAATAATTACACAAGTCTTTATCCTTATTCCTTGTATAAAAATCTGATTTTGGAATATTCATTTTTCAGAATTTCGATCTGAAAAAAAACCCAGACAATCCTTTATATCTCAGTGGCAGCAATAGTAACAATAATAATTATCCCATGGCTGAAAATAGTCATTCAAGTACTCCTTGTGATAGTCCCCAACCATCTTCCCCTTCCAAATTGACAGATAAAGACCCAGGAACTACTTCTTCACACCCTTGTCGAATGTTTATTGTGAAATGCAACAACCAAAAAGCATTGGACATTTGTATTAACAATTTAATTTTAATTACCCACGGATGATATATTAAGCTTCGTGGGTTATTTGATGCCGAAGTCATTCTTGTTGATGGATTGTAGTGGTAGTGGGAAATTTTAAACGTATAATTGGAAGAATCAGTTGGTTCATTCTTTACCCAAGGTTATTATATACAAACACACACGTATATATTCGAGGCGCATACGATAGGTTTTTTCGTATGGGCACTTTTATTGATAGTACACACATGAAATTCTAGTCCCCTTCGAAGTAATCTCCTCCGGCTGCAATGCACTCGTTGTACCGTTCCAACAAATTCTGGAATGCCCCGTAGAAGTTCTCTTGTGTGCGCGTGTCGATGACCCTCGTCATAGCCTCTTTCATCTCCTCAATGGTCTCATAACGACAGCCTCTGAGCTTAGGGAATAACCAAAAGTCACAGGGAGCAACGTCTGGACTGTGGGAGGTTGAGGAACTGTCTTGATGCCCATCTTGGTCAAATAGTCTGTGACAAGAATGGAGTTGTGGACTGGTGCATTGTCCTGGCGGAAAGGCCACTGACCCGATTTGAAGAGTGCTGGTCTCTTCCCAAGGAATCTCTTCCTGAACTCCCTTAAAACCTCAACATAGTAACCCTAACCCTTTGGCCAATCAACTTTGTTCTATTGATTTCCTTACTCCTCCCACACCTCTCATCATCCCTCACAGACTCCCTTGCTTCCTTGAATCTCTTATGCCACTCAAAAACTGATGCTCGATTCATGCAAGATGGTCGAAAAAACAGTCTGAAGCATTCCATACGTTTCTGTGGCATTTTCCAAGTTTAAAATAGAATTTTATTGCATATCGTTCTTCTAAAGTGTCAGATTGCATTTTTGAAATTCACCAGCTGTGATAATCAGGCTTTAGTACGGTGTATTCCAATTGCTGCTATAGCTGTACATTTGAAGCTGAAATCATAAGAATTGGTCAGTCATCTCATAAGATGTATAGCAATAAGATAGTGAATTCTCAAGAGTTTACGACAATTTTAAATACCCATATGAAAAAAGTCTGGAAACTTATCGTATGCACCTCGTATATATATATATATATATATATATATATATATATATATAAAGTAAATAATTCCTGTGAATATCCAAAGAAATGATTCTCAAAGAACGGCTATTTAATACAATATATACCTACTAAGCAAAATATAAGTTTTTGTTTAAAAAAGAAGAAATTTTGAAATAGTATTAAGGAAGACAGACCTGACCGATAAAATGAAGCGCAGTTTCTTAAAAGCAGCGGTCGTATCGATACTGCTACATGGATGCACCACATAGACGCTTATTAAACGTATGAAAAAAAAAAAACTCGAGTGAGCAGTATTGAACAAATATTGTGAGCAGTATTAAACAAGTACTGAAGATAGCACCCCACAAAACAGCGGCTGTTCGGTCAACTACCATCCGTCACGAAAACTAACAAAATTGGACGAACCAGACATGCAGGACACTGCTGGAGAAGTAGGGACGAGTTCGTAAGTGATGTACTCCTGTGGACTCCACAGGAGTACATCACTACGGTTAGTTGTCCATGCCTTTGCTAAGTCACATGTCGATGTATGTCTCGGTTGATGAGACACTGCTTCCTTGGTAGGTGAACTTGTTTACTAGTTTCAGAGAGCTACTGTTTAGTGTGGAGATGTCGCCTGTTTGATTAAACCACATATATTCCGTTTTGTATGCATTGACATGGACGCCGATGCCTGCAGCGGCTAGTTACAGACTATGTAACAAGTTTTCGGCTTGTGTGGGTGCATTTGCCAGAAGCGCTATATCATCGGCGTAGTCCGCGTCAGTAATTGTTTTTGCTTCTTTCTTTTGTTAGCTTGAGACCGTTTTCTTTGATTTTATCGATAGATGCCATTAAATAAATCAAACTAAACAGATAGCAAGTGGTATATATATATATATATATATATATATATATATATATATATATATATATATATATCCTACAATATCTCTATATGAACACAGGATTTAGTCTAGAAGACCTGCCGGCAGCGATAGATGATAGAAACGAATGGCGAGAGAGAGTCAGGAAAACCCATAATCGCTGTGCAACCTGATTATATATATATATATATATATACAGAGAGAGATAGATAGACAGAAATTATCCGATTGAGATATATATATTTTAGAAAGCTCTCACACACATAAGTATGTACGTACACGTGCCTATATATGTGTGCGCGTACGCCAATATACCAATACGATAGATAGATAGATAGATAGATAGATAGATGTTATGATGTTGGGAAAGATTGATGTATAGATATTACGAGGCAGAAAAAGAAAGAAAGAAAGAAAGAAAGTTATTTTTATTAGACGCACAAAATGTGCCCCGTAAGTGTAGATTTCAGTATGTAGACATGGGGAACTATTAAAATGTCACTGCATCCCCACCATTCCACAAATAAGTCAGTGATTCCAATGGCTTGCTACCTTCCCTTTTGCTCACTTTCCTGTCTTTTCCGCAGAAACCTCCAGCCACGACCCATTCTACCCACACATCAAATGTCTTTACGTCCTTCCAATGACACTATCGTTGTGAGCAACCATTCTGGAACCATTCACATCCGGTTATTGACATGTTTATGAATGGTCATACTTCCGCTCGTTACCCAAAACTTCTAACTCGTTCCGGTCAGTGTTTTTACTCATATATATATATATATATATATATGATGGTTGTTCATGGACCAGTAAGTCTGCTGTCTGATGAATAGTTATTAACTGTTATTTGAACAACCATTTATTAGCTATGTGGTTAATATTAATCACTGAATTAAGTGCCTTAACAATGAAGGGTTCAAGGTAAAAAATAATATTTTTGTAAAAGTGTTATTGTTTTACCAACACATACACGCACATACATTATTATTATTATCAGTATGAAATTTGGGTCTGCAGAATACACTGACTGTATATCAGCAGAGGGGTAAGACTCCTCTACCGAATGTCCTGGTGCCTCCAGGTCCACTGTGGACCAGCATTGAAGCACCTGATTGGGTCTTATCTATGGATGAAATAGAACTGTTTGATATTTAAACTTGGTACAAAAAATAACTTCTACTAAATTGAATTGTTAGAAATAGAACTGTTTGGTCATTTAAATCTGTCTAAACAAATGACTGATGTTTAATTGAATTTTTAGTGATACATGTGAATACTTGGGACTCTTTAACTTTGTTGATTAATGTTTATAAAAAATATACATCAAGAATATGTCAAAACCGGATTTAGCTTTAAATAACCTACAATGGTTTATATGCCATAAAAACCAAACCAAATTGAAAATTCTCAAAAGAAATTCCTGATCAATCACCAAAACCCTCTCATTCTCGAACTTAATTTCAAAGATTAAGTCTATTAGTTGTTGGTTACCCACACACACACACACACATATATAGTCATCCACAGACAGACTATTTCGTTGTATCACAACCCTTCGGTGTGGCTAGACACGTAGGACACTTAAAGCTGGGATTGAAACCCGTTCCACTTTAAGTTAAACTTAGTCACATACCGCTCAGCCAACTAGCGTACCACGTCAGCTAGGGAATTATAAGGTATTAAGTAGTAGCGTTCGTTTGTTTACATTTTATACCTTACCGGATACGAGAGTGCTCAATTCGTTCGAAGAGCTTTGCATTATGTGAGCAGTAGCCGTAAATTCCTTCGCCAGAGTGCTCAACCCCCATGGGGGAGCGTATATATTGTCATCCACAGACAGACTGTTTCGTTGTATCACAACTCTTCAATGTGGCTAGACACGTAGGATGCATATACATATTTACCAACCCCTCTGCTTGGACAGGATATGACACAAGGTCAATTTTTAGGACACATGGCGTAACGGTTATAGGCGTTGGTTCTAAGGAGACAATCATCTGGAGGTTACAACTTCAACCCTGACTACAGGCGAGTAACAATACAGGAATACTTAACACTTGTACCCGGTTGTGGTTAACGGAATCAGAACACGCGACCCCCGTGGATTCAATAAAGGACGTAGTTCGAAGTTCCGTGAAGGTTCCCGAGTTCGACAAACGCCTTAAGAAGGCCGGAGGACATATCGGCCAAAACCTCGTGGAAATAATAAAGATGAAGACAATAGTCCGAAAACCCTTAATGATAAAAATAAATGGAGGTGCCCGTGGTGTAATGGTTATCGTCGTAGGAAATGGACACGGCGACACGAGTTCAAATCCTGGACAATACTGTTTGAATCTCACATAGCACTAATACCCTTGGGAAAGGTATGAATCCAATTATTCTCCCTCCAGCTAATGGGGCAGACTTGGTTCTTCAGCCTTGGTGAATTCAAACCTGTTAAACTCCGCTGAAAAATTGACCTTGTGTCATATCCTGCCCGAGTGGAGGGGTTGGTAAATATCTATATATAAATTCAGAAGATACACGTTGCCCAGTCGGCTCGGGCTGAAAATACACCGATTGCATCTCTACAGAGGGGTAAGACTCCCCCATAATTGCCCTGGATATGACACTATACAATCTGATAATTGCACTGGATATGACGCTATACAATCTGATGTTGAGGTTCCAGTAATGTGGAGAACCCTTTCGTTGCCATTGCTCCCAGGTCTACTCTGGCCCGGATTGGTAGCCCCTGATAGGGCCCTATCTATGGGTCAAATAGAACTAAACTATGTACTTATGCTAAACTGAATTGTTTGAAATAGAACTGTTTGACACTTATACTAAACTGAATTATTTGAAATATAACTGTTTATATGTTTAAAAATGGATTGGCATTAAATAACCTACAATGGTTGATGTGCCATAAAACCAAACCAAACCAAACCAAACCAAACCAGTCAGATGATACACCATTACATATTCAAACAACCTGATGTATGTTTAATGTTTTAGAACTGAAATAGAACTAAACTATGTACTTATGCTAAACTGAATTGTTTGAAATAGAACTGTTTGACACTTATACTACTGAATTATTTGAAATATAACTGTTTATATGTTTAAAAATGGATTGGCATTAAATAACCTACAATGGTTGATATGCCATAAAACCAAACCAAACCAAACCAAACCAGTCAGATGATACACCATTACATATTCAAACAACCTGATGTATGTTTAATGTTTTAGAACTGAAATATTTAACGGGGCAAAAAATTAAACTCTATATAAAATCATTCTCCGAAGAACTAATGTTTTTTTTCATATTTGTACATTTTCATATATATATATATATATATATATATATATATGTAGTGTGTGTGTGTGTGAGAGAGAGAGAGAGAGAGAGAGAGTGAGAGACAAATGGGAATTTTAGTATTACAGATTTGACGTCTGATTCTATCAATTTTGACTTCGTCTCTCCCGCTGCTCGGCCGAAAGAATTTCCTGTCTCAGGCCACAGGCTGAAGTTCAAAAAAGGGCTTGTTAATAGGGGTCGAGTGATCAGTCAATTTTCTGCCCAATAAAAGCCTAACTTTTCGCCCTTAATATCCTGAATTATGTAGGGGAGGAAAAAGAGAGAGAGAGAAAGAAAGAAAGTGAAAAGTGAGACCGTGAATAATGGTGGGGGTCGCTTCCTGTTCTTTTTTACACATCTATTTGGCTCCCTTCATTAATCTTTCCTCCTGTCCACACAAGGTCCCGTTTAAAAAAATCCCTGCAGTCCCAAATTGAAGTGACAGGAGGACATGTTGCAGTCTTTTAAACTTTTTAGCTTTTTTGAACTCAAAGCGGAAATCAGACTGACGGGGTGTGAGTCGTTTAAGAATTAGGAGATACGTTTACACGGGAATTGTCAAAATTAAGGCCGGGGAACAAATTTCGTTGGTAGGAATGGTTGGTTGGTTGGTTGTTTATATTTAACGGCATATTAACCCTTGAAGATTATTTAATGCCAAATCCTTTTTATGCAAATATATTAAATATATATGATTAATAAACGAATAGTTTGTTAGGTAAATATTTTAAACGAGCCAAGACTCATTCGTTGCTCACAGTTAAATGGTTTCAAGTATTGCTTTGTAATACTAATAATTTAATTTACATCAGTCATTTATTCGCGTAAAGTTAATTGATTCTAAGTGAAAATGATGAAATATTTCTATTTGACCCATAGATACAATCCTAACAGCTACGACCACTTCCATCAGAGTGGACTTGCTGATAACATTAAATATTCTATTCAACATCAGTTATAACAAGCATAGTAATTGATAGAATATTTGACCCGAGGATGGGATACTAACAGGTGCTACCACTGAAGGATAGCGTGGACCTGGAAGTAATGGACTGGAGCTTCATCATCAGACGCAGTTTAGTGCCATACCTTATATTATCCGACCCAGTCAACATGGTGGTATTGGTTTCTTGACCGTCAACTTATACACGAGGAATAAATTTGTCACGTTGATATTATGAAGTAATTGCAATAATAGGCTTCAAAAATAATTCATTAGATTATTAATTTCGAGAACGTAAATCAAGGCTCAGATTATACATGAGATTTTATTATCTGTAATTATATTTTTTATTTGGAATAAATTGTCAGTTTGTTTTATAAAACGTAAATAATATTTTTAAAAATCCACCACATTGAAAAATTTAAGGAGATCAACACTAATCATTAATTCATGGCGTTTATTTTTTGATTAATATCAAACAGATTTGTAAGTCATACTTGAAATCCTTTAACTGTGTGCAAACAAATAAGCTCTAAACGCGTGTAAATTTAAGGTTACCTATAAAATATTACCCGAAAAATCATATATACATAAACAGGATTCAGAATTAAATAATGCAATTGAAAAATACCAAACCCTATTAGATTTTACAATAACTGAGACCATCTAATTGTGTGCAACCGGACATTGGCATGATGGTTACAGTGTTCACCAATGGCCCGGGAGAACTGGGTTCAATCCCAGGTCGAGTCATACCAAAGACTTAAAAAATACTCGTTGATGCTACCTTGCTTAACGATCAGCATTATAAGGTAAGGACCAAGGGTGAAGTGGAGCAATCCAGGGAAAGGAACAGCGGCTTCCCCGACACCTTGGTGTAGTAGCTATCGAAAAGGGAGCTTCGGGTCACCCTCGACTAAGATCGCCAACAACTAATTGTGTTCAAACAAATGACTGATACAAAATAGAACCAATAATATTCGAAACTATTCCAGATGAGGTTTTAAAATAATAAATAATAAAAGTTTTAAAATAATGTTACAGAGAAACTATACTCTTAAAAATTATATATATATATATATATATATAAACAGAAATTGGCATTAAATAACCCACAAGGGTTTATATACCAGAAAACAACCAAACAACAACGTCTCAGTCGGTTGGGGCTGTAGAATGCAATGAGTGCATCTCTACAGTAGGGTCAGACCTCCATAACAAGTGTCCAGAATATGGCACTAAACCATCTGATGATGAGGCGCCTGTCCATATTTACCAACCCCACCGCTCGGGTAGGATATGACACAAGGTCAATTCTTTAAGCGGAGTTTAACAAGTTTGAATTCAGAGTTTTCCTTCTCCAAGACTAGTTGCCTCACCAAGGCTGAAGAACCTAGTCTGCCTTACTATTTACCCATAGCTGGAGGGAGAATAATTGGATTCATACCTTTCCCAAGGGTATTAGTGCTATGTGAAATGCAATCAGTATCGTCCAGGATTTGAATTCGTGTCGCCGTGTCCATTTCCTACGACGATAACCATTACACCATGGGCACCTCCATTTATTTTTATTTTTAAGGGTTTTCGGACTATTGTCTTCATCTTTATTATTTCCACAACGTTTCGGCCGATATGTCCTCCAGCCTTCTTCAGGCGTTTGTCGAACTCGGGAACCTTCACGGAACTTCGAACTACGTCCTTTATTGAATCCACGGGACAGGGATGATAAGGCGCCTGTCCCGGAGTTAGGGAGAATTTAAAGTAACCCTTCATTGCCATTACTCCACTCTGGTCCGGAATAGTAGTTCAAATAGAACTGTTTAAACATTTAACTGATGCTAAATTAAATTGTTAGCGTAAAATGTCGATACTTAAAACCATTAAAATGTCTGCAAACAAATGATTAAAACAAGATAGAGCTTTTCGTGTTGGATCCTCATCATCATCATCATGTAGTGCCACTAGCACTGATATCCCTGACCCTCTCTCGCCACTTCTCCCTATCGTTCATCGCCTCAGGCAGGCATTCAGGTCTACTTCCCGTATCCTCACATAGTTGCTCTATGTATGTTCTAGCTGGTCGTCCTGCTTTTGCTCGGCCATATGTGGGGATCCATAGGAGTACATCACTTATGAGTGCATCTCTGCTTCTCCAGCAGTGTCCTGCGTGTCTGGTTCGTCTAACTGGTGGCTGTATAGTTGGTGCCTTACGGGGTGTTGCCGCCTGGACTTATTCAATATTGCTCTCAACATTCTTGTGTAATTGCCGTCTAGCTTCTTCTCCAGCCGTTTACTTAGCGTCCAAGTAGTACATTTTGGCACCATTTCACTGGGTGCTAATTAATGAACAGCATTGAATAAAATTATTAAAATTAAATACCAATACTTGAAGCTATGTAACTGTGTGCAAACAAATTATCTTTAACTGATTTAAAAATAAAATTACCCGTAAAGACTTCCCTTTGAAATCATATAATCATATCTGAACAACTACACGGTGCCTTCAATAAGTTTCCAGACTTTTTTTTACAGTCATTTAAAATTGTCGTAGATTCTTGAAAATTCAGTATCTTATTGCTATACATCTTATGAGATGACTGACCAATTTTTATGAGTTCAGTTTCAAATGATCAGCTATAGCAGGAATTGGAATACCCCCTACGAAAGCCTGATTGTCACAGCTAGTGAATTTCAAAAATGCAATCTGGATGTGAGGACACTTTAGAAGAATGATATGCAATAAAATTCTGTTTTAAACTTGGAAAAAATGCCACAGAAACGTATGGAATACGTCAGACTGATTTTGGATAAATCGAGCATGAGTTTTTGAGTGGCATTAGAGATTCAAGGAAGCCAGGGAGTCTGTGAGGAATGATGAGAGGTGTGGGGGGAGTAAGGAAGTCAATACACCAGAGTTAATTGGCCAAAGGGTTAGGGTTACAATGTTGAGGTTTTTAGGGAGTTCAGGAAGAAATTCCTAGGGAAAAGGCCAGCACTCTTCAAATCGAGTCAGTGGCCTTTCCAGCAGGACAATACACCAGTCCACAACACCATCTTTGTCACAGACTATTTGACCAAGATGGGCATCAAAACAGTTCCTCAGCCTCCCTATCGTCCAGACCTTGCTCCCTGTGACTTTTGGTTATTCCCTAAGCTCAGAGGCTGTCGTTATGAGAGAATTGAGGAGATGAAAGAGGCTGTGACGAAGGTCATTGACACGCTCACACAAGAGGACTTCCATGGAGCCTTCCAGAAGTTGTTGAAACGGTACAGCAAATACATTGCAGCTGGAGGAGATTACTTTGAAGGGGACTAGAGTTTCATGTGTGTACTATCAATAAAAGTGTCCATCCGAAAAAAGTCTGGAAAACTATTTAATGATACTCGTATTTAACATTATGCAAACAAATGATTGATGTTAAATCCAATTGATTGTGATGATGAATAGGAATACTTGAAACCAATATTTAAGCTCTTTTAATGAACTACCTATAAACTATTCGTTTACAAATTATATATATGTTTAAACAGGATTTGGCATTAAATAACCCACAAGAGTTAATATGTCATAAACCACGACCAAACAAGGAAGCAAGAAATCAATAATTTATAGAATTAAATTTTCACGCTATTTGTTGCTCATAATCCTTTGTAGGATTTTTTAATTTACCCGTGTATAGGTCGACCCTTGATTTGATCGTTGAGAAATCAATAATTTATTGAATTCATTTTTCAAGCCAAGAATTATTCGAGCGCTAATATATCAGTAATTGTGCTTTTGCGAACAACCAATATATAAAGCCTCTCTCCAGTTTTTGCCGTGCCCTTATTATGACTGCTTCTCATGGTCAGGCTCCTGTCTTAGAGCTCTGTGGAATTACCTCTTTTTTGCCATTACTTCCAGGTCGCCTCTGACTCGGAGAGTTAGGGTCCCATCTAGGGGTCAAATATTGAAAGTTAGTAAACATCTGCACGCACAATGAATATGTATTAACTTTGATGATACATACCCTGACCTCAAAAGGATGAAACTTGTTTGAGCAAAATTATGAATACGAGAAAAACCAAAATTAAAATGGGGTGGATGTTCCCATAACGTAGTGGCTAACATCCTTTATTTCGACATTCGAGTAAGTGAGTTCGATCTCCAGTCACGCTATTGCGTTCATTTTTAATCATAATACCCTTAAGAAAAACATGGACCCCTTTATAGTCCCAGCTATGGGGTAAATAGTACCACCTCTATTCTACAAAAATAGCTTGGTTTTAAATAACCCACAAAGATTTACATACCATTAATAAATTAAAAAACCGAACCGACCAAAATTATGTGCACAGTATATATACTAATAAAGTTGGCGACCGTAGTCGATGGCGACCACAAGGCTCCCTTTTCAATAGCTACTACACCAAGGTGTACGGGAGGGCACTACTCTTTTCCCTGGATTGCTCCGCTTTACCCTTGATATATATATATATATATATATATATATATATGTGTGTGTGTGTGTATGTGTGCATGTGTGTGTGTGTGTGAAAAATGGAAATAAGTTAAGGGAGTAAAAATGAACAAATATAAAAACAAAAAACAAAGTCTTCAGAGGAGGATTTTATAAATGGTTTGAATTATTAGCGAACGTTAAACGTTTTGGTTTTTAAATGTGAAAACAAACCTTCATTAAGGTGTTTGAATAGTTTATGTAACAACAAAAGTGAGAGTTTTGAATATCTTATTTTCGTTGTTGATGTTCTTTTTTCTCATCTATATGATCTAATTAGCGTTCGAAAAATATTTGTAATTTTTTAAAGGAAGTTCGTTACATCGAAATTTTTTTAAGGAAATTGGTTACGATTTCTTAAAACTTAAAAAACAAAACGTTAAAGATTGGCAAATAATTCCTGCATAAAAAAATCATCCTCTGAAGACCTCGTGTTTTTTCATAATTGTAAATTTTCATATATATATATATATATATATATGGATAGATATATGGGTGGGTGTGCGTGTATATATATATATATATATATATATATATATATATATATATATATATATATATATACCAGCCCCTCAGCACAAGCAAGTCAATTTTAAGCAGAGACTTACTTCTCCTTGATCGGTTGCCATACTATTTATTATATAGAATAGTTGGTTTCATCTCTTTCGCAAGGGTATTAGTACTTGCTAATACCCTTAATATATATATATATATATATAATTGTTACTTTCAGAAGAATGGTTTTCATACTTCTCAATGATATAAAAATCATTACTGGTTCATTGGCGTAGTAAGTAGAGTGTTCGCCAATGGTCCGGGAGGCCTGTGTTCAATCCCAGTTTGTGTCATACCAAAAACTTTAAAAATGGTACTTGATAACTCCTTGCATAAGACTCAGGTACGTATCAAGGATAAAGTGGAGCAATCCAGGGAAAGGAGTAGCGCCCTCCTCTACACCTCAATGTAGTAGCTATCAAAAAGGGAGCCTTCTGGTCACCCTTGACTACAGTCGCCAACTTTACTTATATATATATGTGTTTTGTACGTGAGCGCACATGCGTGATATATACAGGAAGCAATCAAGAACGGGAACTGGTGGTGCTGTTTGCTGCTTATCTCATTCATTCGAAAATCGCATTTGTACATTGCTGAACCACTTTTAAATGTCTACTCGTCGATGCTTGACCGTTCTTTTCATTCGGTCATTGGTCAGCTATTTGGCCTTGGTTTGGTGTTGCTTTCTCACGCTTTGCATCCGTTGACATCCATTAACAGACCCATCGTCTCTTTATACAGATCGTCTGAACACTTGGCATCAGATTACCACTTACAGACACTTTGCTTGGATAACCTCCACAAAAGAAGAAAAAATGTACTTTGGTAGATCTTCTATCGTTCTCTTTCTCCGTGCGCTAAATGTTGAAATCAGTTGGGAATGTGTTTGAAAGTCTACCTCTTTACAAATTGGAATATCCCTGTCTAGTGAAAATGAGATCATGTTGTGTGACAAATCTAGCTGAATAAAGAAAGGAGAAAACCAGTTATAATACTGTTCAATACTTAGCTGCGAGAACACCTGAGCAACGGCAGCTATTGTAAGTAGCCAGAGGCTATCGTGCCATATACAATCAAAACTTACAAAAAATCAATACGTAGCTGGGTTAACACTTGAGAAACAGCAGCCATCGTAAGCAACCCGAAGCTTTCGTACCTTATACAATCAAAGCTTATAAAATAATACTCAGCTGGGTTAACACTTGAGCAACAGCAGCCATCGTAAGCAACCAGAGGCTTTCGTGCCATATCTATACAAAGCTTAGTAAATTACAATGCTTAGCTGGCTTAATACTTGAGCAAAAGCAGCCATCGTAAGCAACCAGAAGCTTTCGTGCCATATACAATCAAAACTTATAAAATAACAATACTCAGCTGGGTTAACACTTGAGAAACAGCAGCCATCGTAAGCAACCAGAGGCTTTCGTGCCGTATCTATACAAAGCTTAAAAAATAACAATACTCAGCTGGGTTAACACTTGAGCAACGGCAGCCATCGTAAGCAACCAGAGGCTTTCGTGCCGTATCTATACAAAGCTTAAAAAATAACAATACTCAGCTGGGTTAACACTTGAGAAACAGCAGCCATCGTAAGCAACCAGAAGCTTTCGTGCCATATACAATCAAAGCTTAAAAAATAACAATACTCAGCTGGGTTAATACTTGAGAAACAGCAGCCATCGTAAGCAACCAGAAACTTTCGTGCCATATACAATCAAAGCTTAAAAAATAACAATACTCAGCTGGGTTAACACTTGAGAAACAGCAGCCATCGTAAGCAACCAGAAGCTTTCGTGCCATATACAATCAAAGCTTAAAAAATAACAATACTTAGCTGGGTTAATACTTGAGAAACAGCAGCCATCGTAAGCAACCAGAAGCTTTCGTGCCGTATACAATCAAAGCTTAAAAAATAACAATACTCAGCTGGGTTAACACTTGAGAAACAGCAGCCATCGTAAGCAACCAGAAGCTTTCGTGCCATATACAATCAAAGCTTACAAAATAACAATACTTAGCTGGGTTAACACTTGAGAAACAGCAGCCATCGTAAGCAACCAGAAGCTTTCGTGCCATATACAATCAAAGCTTAAAAAATAACAATACTCAGCTGGGTTAACACTTGAGAAACAGCAGCCATCGTAAGCAACCAGAAGCTTTCGTGCCATATACGATCAAAGCTTACAAAATAACAATAATTAGCTGGGTTAACACTTGAGCAACAGCAGCCATCGTAAGCAACCAGAAGCTTTCGTGCCATATCTATACAAAGCTTAGTAGATTACAATGCTTAGCTGGCTTAATACTTGAGCAACAGCAGCCATCGTAAGCAACCAGAGGCTTTCGTGCTATATACAATCAAAGCTTACAAAATAACAATACTCAGCTGGGTTAACACTTGAGCAACAGCAGCCATCGTAAGCAATCATAAAATGATAAGAAAAACAGTCTGAACTAGCGAACTGACATCTAACTAGTTTTGTTGACTTGACGAACACGTTTGGTTTGTTTGGTTTGTTTATATGACCGTCAGATAGTTTGATTCCAATTGGAATGAAGATACAAAGCACAGATCCAGTTTTTGTAAACCAAGTGATGATAGGATTGAAACGCTACGTGTGAAACTTAAAGTCATGGGAAGACATTTTGTGGTTTTACATTTTAGATCGGCACTGTTTATAACAGCACTAACCACTTTTTAAAGAAATTTTTTTCATCGACTCTGAGCAACAAATTGCTGCAAATGCTTTATTCTCTGTTTGTCTTTCTGGCTGTCTGTTTCTTTCTCTCTCTCTCTCTCTCTCTCTCTCTCTTTACATATATATATATATGTGTGTGTGTGTGAGTATATATGTATGTATAACAACATCTCATTAATAAGAGATTTCTGAACAATATCGTCGATTAACAAATAAAATGATTTTTACTTGTTTAGTTTGGTTTTATGGCATATCAACCACTATAGGTTATTTAATGCTAAATCCTCTTTATACATATAAATCAAATATATATGATTTTGTTTGGTTGGGTTTTATGGCATACCAACTATTGTAAGTTATTTAATGCCAAATCCTCTTTATACATATATATTAAATATATATGATTTGGTTTGGTTTGGTTTTATGGCATATCAACCATTATAGGTTATTTAATGCCAAATCCTCTTTATACACATGTATTCTCCCTGAAACTGTTTGACAAATTCACCGACCTAGGAAGCAGCGTCTCATCAACCGAAAAAGACATCGACACACGGCTAACGAAGGCATGGACAGCTATCGATAGGCTTTCGATCATATGGAAATCAAACCTGACCGATAAAATGAAACGCAGTTTCTTCCAGGCTGCGGTCGTGTCGATACTACTGTATGGATGCACTACTTGGACGCTGACTAAACGGTTGGAGAAGAAGCTCGACGGCAATTATACAAGAATATTGTGAGCAATATTGAACAGGTCCTGGCAGCAACACTCCACACGGCGCCAACTGTACGGCCACCTACCACCTATCACGAAAACTATACAAGCTAGACGCACCAGACATGCCGGACACTGCTGGAGAAGCAAAGACGAGATCGTAAGTGATGTGCTCCGGTGGACCCCCGCATATGGCCAATCAAAAGCAGGACGACCAGCTCGAACATTCATACAGCAGCTATGTGATGATACGGGATGTAACCCCGAAGACCTGCCAAGAGCGATGAATGATAGGGAGACGTGGAGAGAGAGGGTCAGGGATATCCGTGCTAGCCGCACGTCATGATGATGATGAAATATATGACTTGGAAAATATTTTGTTGATAACGTTTTCAAATGAACGTAATCTCATCCTTTTGCACACAGATAAATTGTTCCAAGAATTAGAATGCCTCATTAAAGATTTAATTAAACATCAGTCATTTGTTTACACAGTTAAATGATCAAACAGTTCTATATCTTACAATTAGATAAAGGGTAAGTCATTTATTTGCAGTCAGTTAAAATATCAAAGAGTTCTATTTAACCCATAGATAAGACTCTGTTATATGCTATCACTCCGAAGCAGAGTGGACCTGGGAGTAATGGCAATGAAGGAATACTCCGCATTCCCCAAAGCTCCAGTATTACTGGAGCTTCACCATCAGATTGTTTAATGTCATATCAAACAGTTCTATTTAACCCATAGATAAGACTCTGTCATATGCTATCACTCCGAAGCAGAGTGGACCTGGGAGTAATGGCAAAGAAGGAATACTCTGCATTCCCCAAAGCTCCAGCATTATTGGAGCTTCACCATCAGATTGTTTAATGTCATATCAAACAGTTCTATTAAACCCATAGATAGGACCCTATCAAAGTGATGGCAATGAAGAGATACTCCGCATTTCCCAAAGCTCCAGTATTACTGGAGTTTCACCATCAGATTGTTCAATGTCATATCAAACGGTTCTATTTAACCCATAGATAGGACCCTATCAAAATGAGGGCAATGAAGAGATACTCCGCATTTCCCAAAGCTCCAGTATTACTGGAGTTTCACCATCAGATTGTTCAATGTCATATCAAACGGTTCTATTTAACCCATAGATAGGACCCTATCAAAATGAGGGCAATGAAGAGATACTCCGCATTTCCCAAAGCTCCTGTATTACTGGAGCCTCATCATCAGATTGTTTAATGTCATATCCAGGACACTCGTTTGGCACGGGGTCTCACCCCTCTGCAGAGATACAGTCGGAGTATCCTACACCCCCAGCCGATTGGGCGTAGACCTCTATGTATAGTAACTTTGAAAATAATAAACGTATCAACATATTTTACTGCGACCAAATACATTACAACTATAAACAAAATAAATCAGTTAGCGAAAATATTAAACACAGATACAAATCTCCAATAGATAGAAATAAAGATCTGGGCGGTGACCCTGTGGTGTAGTGGCTTACGTGCTGGGCTGCAACAGAGTAGTAAGCTATTTCGAACTCCAGTCACATAATTACATTCATTTTCTTATTAATACCCCAACGAAAAGTTAAATTGTAACACTACTGTTCTTTTACAAGGATGGCTTCAGTATTGAAGTACCCAAGAAGTTTGACATGCTACAAACCAAAGAGAGGGCGAATTGGTTATATCAACTTAATAAAACGACTTATCATCGCTATACATTAATTGGTGGACGTCGGTCGAGGACACCTGACATGGGTGCCGGGGAAGCCCAGCATTCGTGTCACACGACCAAGACCGACACTCTCAGGGCCTCAGGTGGCCATCTCCCAAAGCTCTGAAACGCTTCGACAGGGCTTGGTTTATCACCTGACACCTGAGCCGCTCCTTTCTGGGGGAATACCAACGGGGCCGAAGCATTTTTGGGACCACTGGGCGTGTGTAAATTTTGGTCCTTCACCTGGTACCCATTAAAAAAAAGGCCGTGTGTCGTGCTCTGGCGGGCGCGGGGCGCCCGTAAAATAACCATCGCTACATTATATTGCTATATTACTCTGAAGTGGTAAACCCATTAAGTTCTTCATGACACGAATCCCACTCTTGTTAGTGTTGTTAAAGACCAAAAAAACTCCAAAGTGATTTGGTACAATCTCGTGTTCTATGTACAGCTTACCCGGTCGGCTGGGGCTGTAGAATACACCGACTAAACCCCTGCACCCCCACCAAAGTGTCCTGGATATGACACTAAACAATCTGATGATGAGGTTCCAATGATGCTGGAGCTTTGGCGAAAGTGGACTAGCCATTTATTCACATCGCTCCAAGGTCCTCTATAGCCCGGAGTGATAGCACCTGATAGAGTCCTAATTATGGGTCAAGTAGAACTAAACTACGTACTTATGCTGAACTGCATTACTTGAAATAGAACTGTTTTGACATTTAACTGTGTGTGGACAAAAACTATACTTATACTAGACTGCCACCAGGACACTTGTTTGGGGAAGTCTTATATTTCTGCAGAGATGCAGTCGGTCTAGTGTCTAACCCCAGCCCACTGGACCATCAGAACACTTGTTTGGGGAAGACTTATCCTTCTGCAAAGATGCAGTTGGTCTATTCTACAACTTCAGCACACTGGCTACCAGGACACTCGATTGAGGGAGTCTTACATTCTGTAGAGATGCAGTCGGTCTATTGTATGACCACAGCCCACTGGGCCACCAGGACACTTGTTTGTGGGAGTCTTACTCGTCTGCAGAGATGCAGTCGGTCTATTGTATAACCACTGCCCACTGGGCCACTCGTTTGGGGGCGTCTTACCCTTCTATAGAGATGCAGTTGGTCTATTGTATAACCCCAGCCCACTGGACTACCAGGACACTCGTTTGGACGAGTCTTACCCTTCCGTAGAAATGCAGTCAGTCTATTGTAATAATTGAAGAGCCACTGATAGAGAAACCTAAGATGGTAAATTAAAAATAAAAAAAACATAACTAATGAAATAATGAAATTAGGCTGAAAAAAAAAGTGTTTTGTTTGTTAGTGGAAATCTGATTCTAAATGAAAGGGTGACTGTTATCGTAAGCTTTGGGCTCACCGACCCGCCTTCAAGGTTCATTGAAGTATAACGACTCTATCTTTGTCCTATTGATGTCATGAAAAATAAGACGACGGGTTGTGGCGCCAAAAGACACCGATCCGAATATCCGTTACCACTATTAAGACATTAATCCAGCCGGGAACGGATAAAAATGTAATTAAAATCAAAACGGGTGGAAAGTGGGTATTTTTTCACCATCTCACTAAAACAGAGTACTTGTTCAGTAAGGGGTATTCTTAACCATACCACATTATAAAGTTTCAATGGGAGGGATGACAAAGGTCGAAACCCAGATCTCCAAATCAACCATATCAAATTCATCTACTCTAAAAAGAAAAATATAGAATGTCTCAAGATACACTGGACCCATGAGACAAGGCACCTCTGCTGGTGTAATGGTTAACAAGCTCGACTAGCAAACCTACACGAGTGAGTTCGAATCTCATTGGGTACCCTTTTCATATGGTCTTGAGCCAAATCTAAGAAAAAAACTTAGTAAATTACCACTGGACCCATGAGACTGCTTGTTGCGTAGCCATATACACGAATATGGCCCTGTGCGAAATAGACATGTAATGTTCATAACGATAGAATATATAAAGAACAGGAATCTCAAAAACACGTAACTACTTCTTGTTCAGGTACGAAACCTTTTTATTAACTTTGAGTTAAAGGTTTCGACGTAAGGAGGAGAGACACAATCTTCTATGCTGTCTTATTCATTTGGCCCCCAACTCGAGCGGCCTCCCATAGGACGCAAACTCGCCTCGTGCCTGCGAGCTCCAAAATTGATCCTTCTCGTTTGGCGTCTAAAACCCGACTCTTATTTTCTTCAAATTCTCACACAAACTTCCGCGTGCTTCCGGTGCGTGACGTCACCCGCACCTTGTCACCCAGTATCGTCTCGGACTGTTATGACATCTGAGTGACACCGCCATCCGCTCGCGCGCACCCGCGTTAACACCTGCTTCAATCTTACACCCAACCAACCCATGTGCTGAGCCGAAAGGTTCTCAGCCTAACTAAACTCAAAGGCATGAACCGAAATCCCTCGGCTATTTCATAACATGCTAATAACTCAACTAATAATAATGTCGTGTTTCTATTCTATTCGTTTAAATTTGAAAATAATATACTATAACAACTATTAATTCTCCATCAGAATGCCTTGGACAAGAGATGAAAAAAAAAATGGCGTCATTTATTTGGAAACAAAATCTTTCAAAACTGTGCTAGCAAAATTTTGCAGGAAGTTTGACTTAACAATTATCCCCAGAAAAGCCCAAATTGATTTTTAGGTAGGCAAATTTCAAGCCACAGGGTTAATAAACAATCTCAAGTAGAAAAAAAAAATCCCAGATTCGGCAGGAAGTTGACTGCAAGATGTTCTGACTATGTACATGTGGTAAGAGATTCGGTCGGAAGGAGTCCGAAAAAGTCCCACCGAAGACGTTCCCAAGAACTTGATATTTCCCGTGCATCGTTGCAAAGAATCTTAAAGAAGCATATTCGGCTGTAACCATACAGAATCCAAACCAAGCACAAACCCACACCTGCTGTCATGGAGTTTCTTGTCTCAGTAATAAATAATAAACCATTAAATATTAGTGAGTCACATCTATTTTGAGACACCCTATATCAATATATATATATATATATATATACGAGATAGTGCAACCTCAACCTCAAGTCTAACATGTAAAAAGTCATCTGATGAGACAGCGAGTATGATAATATTCTCCGGCGAAATAAATTTATAATGACAATTTAACCAGGTTTGAGTTTCCTTCTAATTGCACTTATATACGCTCTGAGTGTGAATTTTGTTATATACCTGCAAAAGAAATGAGTGATGTAACCATAGCCATACATCAAGCACTCACATAGATTTATATGATATTCCTCATATATTCTATATAAGAATAATCCACACCCACTATCTTCGGACGCTGACTGGATATATATATATATATATATATATATATCAGGGGCGGAGATGGGACTAGTGCTACTCGTGCCCGGCACGACCAATAACTCGGTCAATGTTATTCAAAATGGATTAAAAATCATCCATTAATTTCAAGCAAACATACTTAGTCTGATCTCAATTAAATTACGTATCTATTCAAGTTTCGATAACTAAGTAGCCAAAAGTTCATAAATATATCTGGGAATAATACAACGATGCTGTTTTGAACGGATGGTCTTTGTCCGGCCACCGTCAGATCCATTGAACATCCCATAAAATCGGCTATAATGTTGAACACGCGTAATCCGTGCCAAGCACAATACCTTTATAATAACAGCAATGTTAGAGAAATCCGCTTTTGGCTGTAGCAAATAGCAAAAGCAACTCAAAATACCGTGCTCAAGAAAATTAGCACAATGTGACTGCTGACAGCTGTCTTGGGAAGAGGGAGAGGGACCGAGAGAGAGAGAGAGAGAGAGGGACCGAGAGAGAGAAAGAGAGCGAGGGGATAGCAGATTATAGCCGTCGCCGATGTCATCATCATCACTATGGTAAATGTTGGTTAAACGGCGTGTTTTAATTCGTTTTTTCACGAACAGATCTCTATTTCTTTAATGAATCTTGCATATATTACATTCTGTAACTAAAATTTGTTTATTTGAATAAAATTTCAACAATTAATCTTTGTCATCAATTTCTTTATTCTAATAAACATATTTTTCTCGTCATAGTAATGAACATCTTCTCTTTTCTTCTATACTTTTGAAAGGAAAAAAAAATTATCTTATCTACTGTATTAACAAGACTACAAATTATATAGTATCTTGATTGTTTACAAAATAACCACCATGCAAGGTACGTTAGCCAATCTGTGCTATACAATGGAGAATCACGCAATAGCAACTATGATGACTTACTTTGGGTCCACGGAACACGGGTTGGGAACTGAAGTTGACAGGGGGGGCACGAGTAACAAAAATAGGCTAGAGTCGCCACTGATATATATATATATATATATATACAGAATCCAGATCAAGCATAAACTCACGCCTGATGATATGGAGTTTCTTGTCTCAGTAATAAATCATTATCAAATTAATGAGTTGCGTCTATTTTGAGACACCCTATATATATATATATATATATATATATATATATATATAAAATTAACTTAAATCGCGAGTCGGAAATCTTCTACTAAAGTTTCTCTTCATCGGATCATCAGGAAGCCTAACTCCAAGTCCAAGTTGGAGTTAGGCTTCCTGATGATCCGATAAGGTGAAACTTTAGAAGATTTCCGACTCGCGATTTAAGTTAATTCTATAATTGGCTCCACTTGTGTTGATCACTTTTGTAATTGTAGCATTGCAGGATTTGTGGAAGGTTTTTAGTTTTCTTTTGACCAACTGACTGCGTATCCCTTGATTTTTTTTCAAGGGCTCGGACGAGGTTGGCCTTTTCTTTCTTTTTGACCTATAATTTTTTTCTTTTTCCCCCGGGCGGTGATTCGAGATACTTTTATCTCTCGTTCCTGGCGGGTTTTTTTTTTCGGTTTTTTTTCTGGTACCGTGAATGCTGGTAGTTATTAGATTAGTAAATATATATATATACAGAAATCAGATCAAGCATAAACTCACACCTGCTGACATAGAGTTTCTTGTCTCAGTAATGAATATCATATTAATGGGTCGCATCTATTTTGAGACATCCTGTAAAATTGTGAATATATATATATATATATATATATATAATTAAGTGTGTGTAGGGATTACATCTCTTTTTTCAAAATAATACTTCTAATGGCTGCTGGGAGGCGGGAGCGAAGTAACCTTATAAAATGCGGGACTATGTCGAAACTGTCTTCGTTCCAGCCTCAACAACAAAAATTACAAATGAGTACGTACGTCGCCCGATATATAGTGGGCGAGGATTTTGCTCCAATAAACCGCATGATGTACTACGCACGATACCAAGCTTTGACATAAGTCTTCATGCGACACTTTTCATTCTCAAAAAAAACCCTCTTTAATGTTCGCTTTATACTTCATGTAATTCCTGTGTTCTTTCTATTAGGTTTTCCCAGACAATAGATATATGGTTAATTCGTTTTGACTTGTTTTATATTGTATCTAAAAGGGGAATGTCAAACCATAAAACATTTTCTCTGCCACAAGAGAACGAATTGTGTTTCTTATTCTCTAATCACTGTGGCTGTGAGTTTGGTTCACAGATACGAGAAATAAACCAAGACCAACCTTTAAGGGTCGATTCCAAAGGTCACTCGATTCTATCCCACACTTGTATTGCACAGACGGCTGAGGCCGTAGAATACACAAACTGCATCACTGCAAAGGAGTACGACTCCTCCAACGAGTGTCCTGGATATGACACTAAACAATCTGATGTTGAGGCTTTAGGGAATGCGGAGTACCCACTTACCGCCATCGCTCCCGGGTCCTCTCTGGCTCAGAGTAGTGGCACCTGAGAGGGTCCTCCGTATAGGTCAAATAGAACTAAACTGCGTACTTCTGCTAAACTGAATTGTTTGAATAGAACTGTTTTTACATTTAAGTGTAACAAAAAACTGTACTTATTGCTAAACGGAATTGTCTAAAATTGAAGTGTTTATATATATATATATATATATATATATATATATATATACATGGAATTAAATAACCTTCAGTGGTTGATATGCCATAAAACCAAACCTAAACAAACCAAACACACACTTGTAACTTTATTGGCAATTCCATAAGAAAATAGGTTGAAGCAGATTGAGAGAGAGAGAGAGAGAGAGAGAGAGAGAGAGAGAGAGAGAAAGAGAGAGAGAGAGAGAGATAGGAACAAAATGTTGATAGATGGATAGATATGAACAAGTTGAGATAGAAAAATAGATATGAACAGTATGACACATAGATAGATAGATAGATAGATATGAACAGAGTGAGATAGATAGATAGATAGATAGATATGAACAGACTGAGATAGATAGATAGATATGAACAGACTGAGATAGATAGATAGATAGATAGATAGATAGATAGATAGATATGAAGACCGAGATAGATAGATAGATAGATAGATATGAATAGACCAAATAGATAGATAGATAGATAGATATGAATTGACCAAGATAGATAGATAGATAGATAGATATGAAGACTGAGATAGATAGATAGATAGATAGATAGATAGATATGAACAGACTGAGATAGATAGATAGATAGATAGATAGATATGAACAGACTGAGATAGATAGATAGATAGATAGATAGATAGATAGATAGATAGATAGATAGATAGATAGATAGATATGAAGACTGAGATAGATAGATAGATAGATAGATAGATAGATAGATATGAACAGACTGAGATAGATAGATAGATATGAACAGACTGAGATAGATAGATAGATAGATAGATATGAAGACTGAGATAGATAGATAGATAGATAGATATGAATAGACCAAATAGATAGATAGATAGATAGATATGAATTGACCAAGATAGATAGATAGATAGATATGAACAGACCAAAATAGATAGATATATAGATAGATATGAATTGACCAAGATAGATAGATAGATAGATAGATAAGAACAAAATGAGGTAGACATGAACAGTATGACATTTATATTAACAGAAACAGAGACGAAGAGAGAGAAAACAGACTGATAGATAGATAGATAGATAGATAGATAGATAGATATGAACAAATTAAGTGGATAGATATAAACATTGTAGTATAGATATATCGATAGATAGTTATGAGGAGATCGATATAAACAGAAACTGAATGAGATAATAAACAGCTTAGTCTTGTAAATATCCTGAAGTATCGGAGCGCAAACGTGAGAATCGATCTTACTTCCAATAGTCTATATACTAGCTCGATTACCACTGTACCACACAAGGTGCCCAGATAATTACCAAAGGAAGGGATACAGATAGGCTATTCATAAGAGAGTATGGCAGATAAGAAAGAAAACGACATAGATACGAAAAGATTGAATAAGCAGATAAAAACCAAAGTTGTGCAACTTAAGTCAGTACTTGAATAAACGACATTACGTAAGTACTTCCATTGTGAAACGGAGGTTGTTTTTTTTTTACTACTTAAATCATAAACTAACCTCATGAAGTAAGGCATGTGTAGATATTGTTTATAAGCTGAGTAATTCTTTGTTTCTTTCGTTTATTTTATTCTATTTCACATTTTTTTCTAGGGCAAGTCCACTAGGTCATTTCACCTCTTGAGAGTTTACGAGCACAATTGATAGGTCTGTTGAGAGAGAAAGACAGGGAGACAGAGAAGAAGAAGAAGAAGAAGAAGAAGAAGAAGAAGAAGAAGAAGAAGAAGAAGAAGCTCTCTGACCTCTATTCACGAATTCGTCTAGATTTACGTCACTGACATTTGCTCAGACATCTAATCTTAATTTAACACCCACAGTGCTGTCATGCTTGCGCAAATGACCTTTGGTCACTTCAATAAAGATTTTATGATGAAAAAAAAAAAAAAAAGAGTTTCGTGCGACCGTTTTGTATCATTCCATTGTTTCTATAATTTTGAGGACTCGGAAAATCTTCTAATGACCTCTTCATTGCGGTTAATAACGCACAATCAATCAATTGATTTAATATATATCTATTTATTTATGCCCGTGGTGAAATGGTTATCGTCGTAGGAAATGAACACGGCGTCATGAGTTCAAATCCTGGACGAGGCTGATTGCATTTCATATTGCACTAATACCCCTGGGAAAGGTATGAATCCAATTATTCTCCCTCCATGGATAAATAGTAGGGCAGACTAGGTTCTTCAGCCTTGGTGAGGCAACTTGTCTAGGAGAAGGAAAACTCTGAATTCAAACTTGTTAAACTCCGCTTAAAAAATTAACCTTGTGTCATATCCTGCCCGAGCGGAGGGGTTGGTAAATATGGTATTGTCGTTTTACAAAGATGGCTTTGGCATCAACTTTTCCGCGAAGGTCGATACGAGGATCATTAAATCAGTTTCCAGACTTTTTTCGTATGGGCACTTTTATTGATAGTACACACATGAAACTCTAGTCCCCTTCGAAGTAATCTCTATAGTGGAAGGAAATTTCGTATTTTGGTTTGGCGCGCAATTTAATTCGACGCATAATTTCACCCAATCAAGATTACCTATCCTATTCAACCCGGACCTTCTTTTCCAGGCAGCAGAAATTGGGTAAGCTGCAAAACCCAGTCTCTTTGGCTGAACAACGCCGTTCCGTGCCGACGTCCCATTGGCCGTTCTTCAATAGCAGCAACAGCAGCATGGACACATGAGGGAACCTGTCTAATTTATAGATTCCTTTCGTCTATATCTTTTAGACCAAGGAATCCCAGTTGAATATGAATTTGATATATTCAATACGCCACCACAGGAACAACTTTATGTCATCCCCAAAATTGGCTATGTCGATGCGATGCCTAATTCCGCTCTCGGCACCCAGCTCTCATTTCACCTCTGGGCCACTTTAATGGAGACAACGCACGCTTCTCCCTAAATCCACCAGACACAAAACTCGCGGTGACTCCAAAGTTTATTTCCTCCAACGGCAAACAAGACTTTCGCTAAACTACGGCAAATACAATCCCTCGCACGTCCGACGATACGCGCTGCCTTCTCAACTTTCTCATAACACATTTCATCTCATAACATTTTCCTTCGAGACTTGCAGCACAAACGCAAACAACATTTTCCATACTGCAAATAAAAACTATTCCTAAAAACATTTCGACTATCGGCATCTTACTTCTTCATCCTTCCTTTATTAACAATTACACTCTTGGAAATAACTCAACGTAAACACAAACACCTTACAACTTTCCCTCTCTAAAAACAAACTCCTTCCTCGACCAACAATAACAACAAAAATTATAGCTAAATCTTCTCCGACTGCAATGCACTTGTTGTACCGTTCCAACAAGGAAGGCCCCATGGAAGTCCTCTTGTGTGAGCATGTCAATGACCTTCGTCTCAGCCTCTTTCATCTCCTCAATTCTCTCATAACGACAGCCTCTGAGCTTAGGGAATAAGCAAAAGTCACAGGGAGCAAGGTCTCGACTATAGGGAGGCCGAGGAACTGTCTTTATGCCCATCTTGGTCAAATAATCTGTTACCAGGTTTTGAACGGTGCATTGTCCTGGTGGAAATACCACTGAACCGATTTCAAGAGTGCTGGACCCTTTCGACGGAATCTCTTGCTGAACTCCCTTAAAACCTCAACATAGTAACCCTAACCCTAACCCTTTGGCCAATCAACTCCGGTGTATTGACTTCCTTACTCCTCCCACACCTCTCCTCATCCCTCACAGACTCCCTGCCTTCCTTGAATCTCTTATGCTACTCAAAAACTGATACTTTATTCATGCAAGATGGTCGAAAAGCAGTCTGAAGCATTCCATACATTTCTGTAGCAGCATTTTTTTCCAAGTTTTAAACAGAATTTTATTGCATATCGTTCTTCCAAAGTGTCAGATTGCATTTTTGAAATTCAGCAGCTGTGACAATCAGGCTTTAGTAGGGTGTATTCCAGTTGCTGCTGTAGCTGTTCATTTGAACCTGAAATCAAAAATTGGTCAATCATCTCATAAGATGTATATCTTATGAGATGACTGATAAAATAGCAATAACATGCTGAATTTTCAAGAGTCAACGACAATTTTAAATGTCTGTATAAAAAACGTCTGGAACCTTATTGAATGCTACGCGTATTTCATTAAACAGAGAGACCAAACCAAAATATATATGTACTTACATGCATCTCTCTCTCTCTCTCTCTATATATATATATATATATATATATATATATATATATATGTGTGTGTGTGTGTGTGTGTGTGTGTGTTGTACATTTCGGCAGCCAATCATTCTCTAAACAGGTTTAGTTGAACACCGCGGATTGTTTTCTTTTTAATCTTCAAGTGAAGACGTTCAAGTTTTATCATGTCTGGGTCGAGTTGGTAAACAAAGAGCCCTATATTAGCCCAAGCGCTTTCGACCATTTCACTGGTCATCTTCGGTGGTTGTGTTAGATCGTTTGTTGCAGGGAGTTTTATATTTATTGGTGTGGCTTATGTTTATTTGGAGTGCTTTTTTATGAATCATAGATGGCGTTAGTTCGTTCTGTTAGGATGGGTTGTTAGTAATTGAATATGTTTAATATGTTTACACCTGTGTTAAATGCTATTTTATTTATAGTGTTTTTTTTATAGTTAATGCTTCAAGGATTTGTAAATGGTTTTTATTATTTTTTCTATATATGATTTTTGTATTGTTGATAAGGATCTTTTTTTTTATATCTGAGGATTTGAATTTATTAGTGTCTTGATTATGTTTTGTCATTAGATGATTTTTTTATGGCACTTATGTCAGAAATATAAATATTAGCCAAGTGGGTAGAGTGTTTGCCAATGGTCCGGGAGACCTGGGTTCAATTCCAGGTCGCGTCATACCAAAGACTTTAAAAATGGTACTTGATACGTCCTTGCTTAATACTAAGCGATATAAGGTACGTATCAAGGGTAAAGTGAAGCAATCCAGGTAAAGGAGTAGCGCCACTCCCAACACCTCAGTGTAGTAGGTATTGAAAAGGGAGTCTTCAGGTCGCCCTCTTTACTTATATATATATATTTATATGTTCCTATGAAGTTACGAAAGCTTCCTCAGAATTACGGGAAATTTGGTTATGAAAAAAAAAAGTCTAAATATAAGCGATATTTTCACAATCTCATTCCTATCTATCTGTTTCTCACTCTCTATCTCTCTATCTATCTATATATATATCTGTCTTTTCCAATGTATCCATCTGTCCGTCCGTCAGACTCAGTCTTTTTATATCTATCAATCTATCTTGCTTTAAGTTTATATTCAAGTATTTTCATATTCATATACCTTTCGATATCACCCTTCTGCCCCACCTCTCTCTCTGTCAATATATATATACATATATATATATATATATATATGTATATAATTATGAAAATAATTCCTCCGGGGCCAAGAGCGAGTCTACGTAGGCCTCAATAACCGACTCTTCTGGGTCACGCTGGCCATTGGTTAGAGAGTAGAATGTTCGCCAATTGTCCGTCAGATCGGGGTTCAATCCCAGGTCGAGTCATACCAAAGACTTAACAAACTGGTACCGTCTTGCGTAACACTCAAGTAAGGATCAAGGGTAAATTGAAGCAATCCAGGGAATGGAATAGTGCCCTCCCTACATCTCGGTGTAGTAGCTATTGAAAAGGGAGTCTTCGTGTCATCCTCGACGAAGGTTATCAATTTTACTTATATATACTTCTCACTAAGTATTAGCGTGCGTGTGGTGGGGGAGTAAACTTAACCCAGCAGACATGGCACGTGCTAGTAAGATTTTAATTTCTCTAACTTCGTGAATAAAGCAATTGCCTGTCCATTTTGAAACGTTTTTTTATCGTCCAACTGACAGAGATAAATATGAAATACTAATTAGATTTCTTCACCCCATCCTAAATAGCAGCAACGTATCATCATGGACTGCCGTCTCGACAGGATCCTTTCTGCCTCATGTGCCATCTAGTAAAAAAAAAACCGGAAAGAAAGAATCCTGAATTCATGGCGACAAAAAAAAAAAAGGAAGAGATACTATTTACCAACCCCTCCGCTCGGGCAGGATATGACACAAGGTCATTTTTTTTTTAGGCGGAGTTTAACAGGTTTGAATTCAGAGTTTTCATTCTCTTAGACTAGTTGCCTCACCAAGGCTGAAGAACCCTGTCTGCCCTACTATTTACCCATAGCTGGAGGGAGAATAATTGGATTCATACCTTTCCCAAGTGCTATGTGAAATGCAATCAGTCTCGTCCAGGATTTGAACTCGTGTCGCCACGTCCATTTCCTACGACGATAACGACTACACCACGGGCACCTCCTAATTCTAGAATTCTAAAGAGATAAATGAATTAACTAAACATTGTCGTATGGAGAACGCTGCTGCTTGTCTGTAATGGTGCCTCACTGCATTTTCGTTTGAGAACAGAAAAAAAAAAAATTCCAGAAATAGAAAATGGATTGGGACACACCCTATCCAAGAATCAGGTAGACCGACTAACAGTTTGGGTAACTTCCAATTATCAGTGACACAACCTGAATGGTGGATTTCTTCTCCTTAAATCACGACGCGTCTGATGTCAGCCACGAATGTCTAATCAAAAGCATGAATATAAAGCAGTCCGAAAGCAAATGCACAACTCATATTTATATATATATATATATATATATATATAGGGGGGTCCCAAAAAACGTATACACATTAAAAATAATTGTAAACGTAGTGTTTAATTAGAATCTTATTATTTTAAATGAGTAAAAATATTTTACAAGTATCATTTTATTGTTTTTTCGCCACCTGTTCTCAAACTGATGCCCATTCTGATCCAGACACTGCTGACAACGCCAAGCAATGGAATCGCACACATCATAAAACAATTCCCTTGGTATATTGGGCGCATTCATGCTCAATGGCCGCTCTTAATTTAGTGACTATTGCAGGTTTTGTAGCGTAGAGAAGACTTTGAAGATGAAAAGTTTTATTTTCAGCAAGATGGGGCACCCCCACATTACCATAGCGATGTTAGGTCCTTCCTTGATGAGATCTTGCGAAATAAGTGGATTGGACGAAGAGGTTTTGTTGAATATCCTCCCCGTTCACGAGACCTCCCCCACTAGATTTTTTCTTATGGGGATACCGGAAAAACAAAGTCTACGCTATAAAGCCCGCAACAGTCGCTGTTTTTACACTTTTGAAATAATAAAATTCTAATTAAACATTACGTTTACAATTATTTTTAATGTGTATACATTTTTGGGGGACACACTTTTATATATATATATATATATATATATATATATTACTGGAAAAAAATATAAGACCACCCTCAAAAATGAAAAAAAATTAAATTATGTATATTAGCATTTACGCTTAACCTTAAAGTTTTCTTTTGACATAAATATATGAGCCGAACTATTGAATATAAAGGCAATTTTTTATTTAATATATGAGCCGAACTATTGAATATAAAGGCAATTTTTTATTTAATATATGAGCCGAACTATTGAATATAAAGGCAATTTTTTATTTAATATATGAGCCGAACTATTGAATATAAAGGCAATTTTTTATTTAATATATGAGCCGAACTATTGAATATAAAGGCAATTTTTTATTTAATATATGAGCCGAACTATTGAATATAAAGGCAATTTTTTATTTAATATATGAGCCGAACTATTGAATATAAAGGCAATTTTTTATTTAATATATGAGCCGAACTATTGAATATAAAGGCAATTTTTTATTTAATATATGAGCCGAACTATTGAATATAAAGGCAATTTTTTATTTAATATTTTGTAGATCCGCCGTTAGCTTTGATAAACTGAAAAATTCAGCTACGCATACTATCAACTAGTTTCTGAAGTTGAACCGAAGGTATTTTTCCCATGTGTCAAAGATTACGTTTTTGAGTTCAGAAATTGCTGAGTACTGTCGACTTCCCTCATATACTTTTGCAACAATCAATCCCAACAATTTTTTTTATAAGATTGAGGTCTGGACAGCACGCTAGATAGTCAAGAAGTCTTATTTTTTGTTCAAGCAAGTACTTCTTTGTTATTAATGCATTGTAGATAACAGCATTATCTTGCTGAAAAACCCATTCTTCTCCACATAGACGACGTCCTTCTTGTGCGAAAGATAAATCATTTAGCATCTTCACATAATCGGCTGCTTTTTGTCGACCACTGACAAATTGTAGTTTAAGTTTTCCTGAAGATGAGAAGCCTCCCCCCAAATTATAAGAGATCCTCCTCCACTATGCCTTGTTGAGTTATTCTCTTTTGGAAATTCTTTTGCGTGCAAGTACTTCTGACCGTCTAAATTGAATTTCTTTTCGTCCGAGAAAACAACTTTCCGACATTCTTTAGCACTCGTGGTTTGATATTGGCAAGCCTATTCCAGTCGTCTCTCTTTGTGCTTCATAGTTAACCTTGGACAATGAATTCTTTTTTTATGATTAATTTTTTCCTTAAATAAATGCCTTCCCATTGTTCTAGTACTGCAAGGAGCATCCACTAGAAATTTCAATATTTTTGATATTGACGAAGTTTTCTTTTTTACTTTGCGAAAAATTGAAATTTGGTGATAATTTTTCTGGCCTACCAGTCGGTTTCCTCGTTCCATACTTATTTGGACTTTTCAGGTAATTGCAGATAACGGTTTTACTGCGTCCTAAGGCCTTCGAAATTTCACTCTGAGATTTTCCTACTTTTTTCACAGCTGTAATCTCGCTTTTCTCAAATTCAGATAATCTAGTCCATTTAGTCATTTATGTTTTTAGTATTTTAAGTATTACAGTTTAATATCGTTTATATTACGTAGACTTTATATAATAATAGACTACATAGAATTAACCGGCTCATTGGTCTCGTGGGTAGAGTGTTCGCCAATGGTCCAGGAGACCTGGGTTCCCTCCCAGGTCGCGTCATACCAAAGACTTTAAAAATGGTACTTGATACTTCCTTCCTTAACACTCAGCAATATAGGGTATGTATCAAGAGTAAAGTGGAGCAATCCAAGAAAAGGAGTAGCATCCTTCCGTACACCTCAGGGTAGTAGCTATTGAAAAAGGAATCTTCTGGTCGCCCTCAGCTTATAAGTGACATTCTCCAATGGACTTCTTTACACAGATTAGCAGGTGTTGGACGTCCCGTCTACAAGAGCTCTGTACAGACAAAGGGTATAGTCTGGAGGACCTGCCAAATGCGATAGATGATAGAGACGAATGGAGAGGGAAAGTCAGGGAAATCCGTGCACGTGGCATGACATGATAACAATTATATATATATATATATATATATATATATTATAACAGTGTTGGTTGTCATTAAATCACTTTGTGGGTTTGTGGCGAACCAAATGCAATATAATATGGAGAGTGCTCAATATCTAGGATAGAGCTCATCTCATCATCATCATCAAGTCATGCTATTAGCACGGATATAAATCCCTGACCCTCTCTCACCACCCCTCCCTATCGTTCATCGCTTCCGGCAGGTCCTCAGGGCTACACCCGGTATTCTCACAGAGCTGCTGTATGTAAGTTCGAGCTGGTCGTCCTGCTTTTGCTCGGCCATGTGAAGGGGTCCATAGGATTAAATCCCTTATGAGCTCGTCACTACTTCTCCAGTAGTGTCCTGCATGTCTGGTTCATCTAATTTGGATAGTTTTTGTGATGGGTGGTAGGTGGCCGTATAGCTGCTGCTTTGTGGGAGGGGGAGGTTGCCTCCAGGACTTGTTCAATATTGTTCGCAGCATTCTTGTGTAGAGCTATAATATAATAATAATAATAATAATAATAATAATAATAATAATAATAATAATAATAATAATAATAATAATAATAATCAACAAAAGAAAAAGAATCTGCAAAATTGTTGACTTTGCTGTCCCGGCGGACCACAGAATAAATCTAAAGGAAAGCGAAAAGAAGGATAAGTACCTCGACCTTGCTAAAGAATTAAAAAAAACTGTGAAACATAAAAGTAACAATGGTGTCAGTTGTGATTGGTGCGTTAGGCACAGTAACTAAAGGATTATTAAAGGGCCTGGAGGACTTGGAAGTAGGCGGACGGGTAGAGATTATCCAAACGACAGCATTGCTGAGTACGGCCAGAATACTGAGACGAGTCCTGGAGACTTGAGGAGACTTGCTGTCACTCAAACTCCAGTGAAAAACCATCAGCTAATACTGATGTGAAAAACTCTAGAGGAGTAAATAATAATAAATAAATATATATATATATATATTAGATTTATATCCATGGCATTGAATATATAAATCTAATATGTATCTATATATATATATGTGTGTGTGTGTTTTCTTAAATTCCGTTTCTGAAGTATTATGTTGATAACCTAATCATCAGTCGAAACCCTGACGCGACTGCGCGCAGTCTTTTGGTATATATCTCCGCTACCAAGAAAGAAACAGTGATGCCATTTCTGTAGAACGATGGCTCCAGAGACTGTGTCTGTGTGTCAGACCTTGCGTTGGCGTACGGTTTTCTTGAGCATAAGCAAAGATGAAAAAATAAATAAATAAAATCGATGTATTACGGCTGCTAAACTCAAGCGGAGGAAAACATCAGCAACTGAAAATAAAGCGGGGGAAACTGAAGTAGACAGAGAGAGAAAGAGAGTTGCAAGAGAGTCAACAGGGTTATATAAAAGCTTAGAGAGAGTAGGAGATACAACATTCTGGTGTGTACATTCATAGTATCTTGTTATAGAAGTACGAATCTATACCAACAGGTGGAGAGACTTCGTGGCATATTGGATAAAGCAATGGATTGCGACCTCGAAGTAAACGAATTGGAATTCTAGTCGCCTTATAAAGTTTATTTTTGGACTTATACGCTTAGGAAATATACTAACAGCACTTATAACCCCAACGATATGCTAAATAGTATCACCGCTGTTTTTCTACTAGGATGTCTTAGGTATACCGTGCTGTGTCCCAGCCCAGCCCAGCGTTGGGAGGTTTATGAAAGTAGTCGATATAGACCCTTGTCGTGAAAAAAAAAATGGTAGGGTGAATATAAGTAAAGGGTTTCCACAGAGAGTTAATTTACTAGTTTTTATTTATAAATCCCTTTATAAATGTAAAATAAAGATCACTGGATAATGTAGTTGCCAGATATCGTACACCAAGCACAGGGCACCTTAAAGTTGTTCATATAGACCCCAGAGGGAGAATAAAGAAACCAAACTATTTATAACAGTAAATGAGAATTTCTGAGGGTGTTTCCACACCCCACTAACGTCAGAACAGCATACATCACGCTGCATCTTTTATACGTATGCTCAACGTGAAATGCGTAATATATGTATAAACAAATGGCGTTTATCAAAGTTCTCGGGGATCTAATCTGCCTCTTGTTTGCTTAAAGGGTTTTAATAAGTGTTCTATGTTATATACTTTTTGGACGAGGGTATTTGTATTAAAAAGTTTGAAATCAAAGTCTGTAGAATCTTAGGTTTGTATTCACCCTGCCAAAATTTTTATTACCCATCTGGGGTCTATGTGAACAACTTTGAGGTGCCTTGTGTTTGGTCTATATCGACTACTTTGAGAAACCTCCGAACGCTGGGCTGGGATACAACTCGGTCGGCCGATACAGGGATCTGAACAGGTGTGTCCTGGCTCCACTGATAGTCGGTCAAGGTCGTCTGACATGGATTCCAGTAAGCCGGCTCTAACCTTCTTTGGAGGGGCTGGGTTTATCGCCAGGTCCCTGAGGCGCCTCTTTTTAGGGGAATGCTGACGAGACCCGAGGCATTTTTGAAGCCGCCGGGTGTATCTAGGCTAGGGCTCTGCGGTGGGACCCACCTAAAAAAGGCATTGGGTCACACTCGTCCGGTCGGTAGGACGGACGACAAATACTGACTACTTTGAGAAACCCTTGATTAAACTGATCTTAAAATACCATCTGATATTTATATGAATAAACTGAAATTTTATGCGTCTTTTCGCACGTAATATCAAAACAGTCTACATCCCGTTAAATCGTTAATATGCATGATCAACGTGTAATGTGTATTAAATATAATAACAAATGGCGTTTATCACTGTCAGTTTATATTAAATTCGACTAATGTTTAAAAAAACAGGTTTTAATAAATAACTTGCATTATTCGGTTTCGGGGTTTTTTTTGTTTAATGGCGTATCAATCTTTGTAGGTTATTTAATGCCAAAACCATCCTTCTAGAAAAACAGTAGTGGTACTATTTAACACATAGCTGGGAGGATAAGAGGGTTCATGCCTTTCCCAAGGGTATTTGTCCGAAAGTGAACATAATAGCACGACTGGAATTCGAACTCGCTTAATAAGATTCCGTAGTCCATCGGTTTAACCATTACACTGCTAGGACACCTCCCTGCATGATTCATTTGTGATTTCGTTGTTTTATTTTCCGTTATAAACTATAGTTTTGTCTATAACTTTTATAAATAAATTCATGCTCGGGTATATACACATGCACATTAGAAGATTGTGCTATGGCTCTTGATAACTCGATTTTCTCTCATCTAAAAGAGGAAGGTTTATGTTAAAATTGAAGAGAGGGAATATTTCAAAGGGACTACTGAATCACTATTCTTCTGTCTTAATCCAACTGGAAAACTATCAACTCTCCAGGGATTATATTCCATGCCTTTCAAATAGTACTTCTAATAGTGGCTAGGTAGTGTGACGAAAGTAGCATATTAAAGGACGTAGTAAAGCCTCTCTCTCTCTCTCTCTCTCTCTCTCTCTCTCTGTCTTTGTCTCTCTGTCTCTTCGGTCCTGCCTCGACAACCTTTCACTCTTACAATCCTCGTGTTATGTGGTGCACGATACCATGCTTTAGCGTAAGTCTTCCTACAACAACTTTCATTCAATTAAGGACTCTTAACGAATGTCAAAAGACTCTTCAAGTAGACGATATGACTTTTCTCTATAATGTGTCTTTTAGTATTTCATATCATTTCTATATTCATTCTACCGAGTTTATTCGGCCAATAAAACAGGCTGTTCATTCGTCGTGATCCGTTTTACACAGTTTAGCTGGGAGTAATATTAAACCATGATACAATTCGTTTACTACATGTGTCCGAATTGTGTTTACTACATTGTGTTTACTACATTGTGTTTACTACATTGTTTACTACATTGTGTTTACTACATTGTTTACTACATGTGTTTACTACATTGTGTTTACTACATGTGTCCGAATTGTGTTTACTACATGTGTCCGAATTGTGTTTACTACATTGTGTTTACTACATTGTGTTTACTACATTGTTTACTACATTGTGTTTACTACATGTGTCCGAATTGTGTTCCTCACGCTAAAATATTAGAGGCGATTACTTCTGGTACTCAGATACAATAAATATACGAAAACAAACCTTAAAGTCGTCAATACCATTTTCTCCAATCACTTCACATCTATCTATACAGTTAAAAGATCACAACATTTTACGTCATCTTTTTTTCTGGTTGATCAGTGTTTTTAACCCATTTAAAAATGAAATGACTTTTGGCACCCTCTGTAAATATATTTAAGGGGCACTGACCAAAGAATAGCATTTAGTAAGGTAATTTCATTTAAACGGCTGGAGAAAAAGGTAGACGGCAACTACACAAGAATGCTGCGAGCAATATTGAACAGGTCCTGGAGGCAACACCCCACAAAGCACCAACTGTACGGCCACCTACCTCCCATCACGAAAACTATCAAAGCTAGACGAACCAGACATGCAGGACACTGCTGGAGAACCAGGGACGAGCTCATGTACTCCTATGGACCCCTTCATATAGCCATGCAAAAGCAGGACGACCAGCTCGAACCTACATACAGCAGCTCAGTGAGGATACGAGTCGTAGCCCTAAAGCGATGAACGATAGGGAGGGGTGGCGAGAGAGGGTCAGGGATATATATCCGTGCTGATAGCACGACAAGATGATGATGATGAGATGAGCTCTATCCTAGATATTGAGCACTCTCCATATTATATTGCATTTGGTTTGACACAAACCTACAAAGCGATAAACGATAGGGAGGAGTGGCGAAAGAAGGTCAGGGATATCCGTGCTGGAGGCATGACGTGATAATGATGACGACTTATGTCGTGCAACAATGGAATCTCGAGTAGGGCAATAGCTAACAAGCTAGACAAGCAAATTATTCCAAGTGATTTTGAACCTAACTTGGTGCCCCTATACATTTGGCCTTGCACTACAACAAAGCATAGATAAATAAATTACTTTGTTTCAAAATTAGTTGCCGCAAAAAGTCAGAAATATGAGATACCTTGAGAGAAAAGAGCTAACTAACAATAGTCTTTGAGATCGAATCTCAGTGGTTTTGAACTGCATTTAAGCAAAGAGTAGTTAATTACTTCGTTTCAAATTTAGTTGTGGCGAAAGGTCAGAAATATGTGGTTACCAAGAAAGAAAAGAACTTACTATCAATAGTTTTTGAGATCGATTCTTACTAACACTGGTTTGGTACTCTAGTTTGGTAACCATTAAAATATGTGAAATATATTTTATTTTCAGATATATATAAGTATAATTTTCAATTCCTGTTTCTTTACTAAATGGTATTTAAAACAAGTAATCGTTAAGCGTTCAGTTTTCATTAGCAAACCACGCAGTTATTTTAATTTTATTAGGTTTTAATGAATGATTACATTTTACAATGTACGTTAATGCTTAGGATTTTTCATTGACCTTGAATGATATGCTCCCACCTACACAGAAACACGAAATGGGAAATTAGGAAGAAATTGTTTTTGCAATTGTAATTATCAAAACAAAAACATGAAAACAAAAAAATATAAACACCCACAAACATAATGACACGCAAATATTAAGAGAAATCATTTTCATTTAGTATCACTTAGAATCCACGGGGTGGTGTAATTTTTATATTAAATCTGCAATAAAAAGCAATCAAGGTCGTTTTTGTCAAGATGGCAAATTGAATTTATCTGAAAAAAAAATGTCACTGTGAAGTGCGAGTAGTATGGTTAGTGTATTAATAAACAACGATGATTTAGTTTGCTTTAATGGTATATCAACCCTTGATGGTTATTCAAAACTAAATCTTGTGGATATATATATACATATATATATTAGAAAGGTATGAATCCAATTATTCTCCCTCCAGCTATGGGTAAATAGTAGGACAAACTAGGTTCTTCAGCCTTGGTGAGGCAACTAGTCAAGGAGAAGGAAAACAAATAATTCCAACCTGTTAAACTCCATTTAAAAATTGACCTTGTGTCATATCCTGCCCAAGCGGAGGGGTTGGTAAATATATATATATATATATATATATATATATATATATATATATTAGAGAGGTTTATGGTTCTTACTAGCTCACTTGGTGAGTTAATGGAGGAGTGAATGTTGCAGCATTAGAGCTTGTATATATATATATATATATATATATATATATATATTAAAAAAAAGCTTGACGGCAACTACACAAGAATGCTGCGAGCAATATTGAACAAGTCCTAGAGGCAACACCCTACAAAGCAGCTGCTATACGGCCACCTACTACCCATCACGAAAACTATCCAAATTAGATGAACAAGACATGCAGGACTCTGCTGGCGAAGTAGGGACGAGCTCATTAGTGATGTACTCTTATGGACACCTTCACATGGCCGAGCAAAAGTAGGGCGACCAGCTCGAACCTACATACAGCAGCTCTGTGTGGATACGGGGTGTAGCCCCGAGGACCTGCCGGAAGCGATGAACGATAGGAAGAGGTAGCGAGAAAGGGTCAGGGATATCCGTGCCAATGGTATGACAAGATGATGATGATGATATATATATATTGCCATTCTTCTTTAAACGCTACGTCGATGAAACTTCCGTGATTTTCTTCTCGAGGTCGGAAAGTAAACGCTTTTTTCAGTTCTGTCAACCAGCTACATCCTGCGTTGACATTCACCTGTGAATTCGACCACAACAGCTTACCTTTTCTCGATGTCTTAGTTGGACACATGAATTTTAGCTCGCAGACGTTGATCTTTTGTAAACCTACGATTACAGGATCGTACACACGGTGGGACTAATTTTGCCACACTGGAAAAAATAATTTTCATAAAAACCTTAATCCACCGTGCCTTAATGATCTGCTCCGAAACAAAACTTACAAAGAAGACTTTGTTGAAAAATGGATACCCTCAGGATGTAATCACCAACACCATTGAATATCATCATCATCATCATCATGTCGTGCTGGTAGCATGGATATCCCTGACCCTCTCTCGCCACTTTTCCCTATCGTTCATCGCTTCAGGCAGGTCTTCTGGACAACATCCATTATATTACATTAGTAATTCTATATATCAAGTATTTCTATCACATACGAATAACTTGCACACAGCTGTGTAGTTTCAAAAAATTAATGATAATAATAATCTCTCGTTTAGGAATGAACAGTTGCATTTGGCCCTTAAATAAGACGCTAAAATGTATAACTATGCAGTTTAAATGTCAAAACAGTTCTATTTATAACAATTCAGTTTAGCATAAGTAGACAGTTTAGTTCTATTTGACTCATAGATAGGACCCTATCAGATGCTACCTCTCCGGGTCAGAGAGGCCCTGGGAGCGATGGCAATAAAGGGATACTCCGCATTCTCTAAAGCTCTAGTATTATTGGAACCTTACCATCAGATTGTTTAGTATCATATCTAGGACACTCGTTGCAGGGAGGGGGTCTTACCCTTCTGCAGAAAAGTAGTCGGTGTATTCTGCAGCCCTAGCCGAGAGGACCATCAATGTGGTGTAATGTTTAATGCGCTATATTTCGACATCGTAGAAATCGAGCTTGAACTCCGGCTATACTATTCGCTTTAAAGCCCTTGACAAAGGTATGAACCCCCTTATCCCTTCAGTAAACAAATGAGCTCTGACTTGTTTAAAAATATCTACAAACTATAGGGGGTGTCCTCGTGGTGTAATGGTTACAGCGATGGACTGCGGAATCGTATTAAGCAGGTTCGTACTCCAGTCGCGCTATTACATTCACTTTCGGGCAAATACCCTTGGGAAAGGTATGAACCCCCTTATCCTCCCAGCTATGGGTTAAATAGTACCACTACTGTTTTTCTAGGAGAATAGCTTTGGCATTAAATAACCTACAAAGGTTGATATGCCATGAAGCAAAGAAACCCTACTAAACCAAACCAAATCAAAAACCTCAACATCAGATGCATTTTAATGCCATACACTAGACACTAAATCGTTTCACTTATTGCTATCAAAAACTAATAATTCTATTTAACATTATTCGTTTGTTTACATACAGTTAAATGGCTTCCGGTTCTTTGTTTAATGACATATCAACCTTTGTTGGTTATTTAATGCCGAATCCATCCTTTTAGAAGAACAGTAAGTAAAATTGGCGACCGTAGTCGAGGGCGACCAGAAAGCTCCCTTTTCAATAGCTACTACACCGAGGTGTAGGGGACCCTATTCACCCAACCCATCCGCTCGGGCAGGATATGACACAAGGTCAATTTTTTAAGCGGAGTTTAGCAGGTTTGAATTCAGAGTTTTCCTTCTCCTTGACTAGTTGCCTCACCAAAGCTGAAGAACCTAGTCTGCCCTACTATTTACCCATAGCTGGAGGGAGAATAATTGGATAATTGGATTCATACCTTTCCCAAGGTTATTAGTGCTATGTGAAATGCAATCAGTCTTGTCCAGGAATTGAACTCGTATCACCGTGTCCATACCCTGTGACGAGGTGTAAGGGATGGTTTAGTAAGATAAGCCTAAAAGAAATTAATATTTTAATTCTTTATGTTGGCTTTATAAGTCTTGGATTTCCTCCACTGATCGTATATTTAATACGTGGAACTTTTAGCCAATTCACCTAAGATGTTGTAAAGTTGGCGATCATAGTCAAGGGTTACCAGAAGGCTCCCGAGGTGTTGGGGATGGTGCTACTCCTTTCCCCGAATTGCTCTACTTTACCCTTGATACGTAACTTATATTGCCGAGTGTTAAGCAAGGAGGTATCAAGTACCATTTTTAAAGTTTTTGTTATGACGCGACCTGGGATTGAACCCTGGACCATTGGCGTAACCACTCCAATGAGCCAGTTAGAAGAACAGTAGTGGTACTATTTAACCCATAGCTGGGAGGATAAGGGTGTTTATTCCTTTCCCAAGGGTATTTGCCCGAAAGTGAAAGTAATAGCGCGACTGGAGTACGAACTCGCTTACAACGATTCCGCAGTCCACTGCTTTAACCATTACACGAGGACATGTGTTTCAAGTATTGCTATTACTCTTCAACATTAGTAATTTTATTTATAGCATAGTAATATTCGATGGTCTCCACTCGTTCACTTATTTCCAAGTCTTCCAGTTACTAATCAATCTATTGGTTATTGTATCAAGTGCACCAATTACTATTGGTACTACCGTCACTTTCATGTTCCATAGTTTTTTCAGTTCTCTAGCGAAGTCTTGGTACTTATCTCTCTTTTTCGCTTTCCTTTAGTTTTACCCTATGGTCAACTGGAACGTCAAAGTCTACAATTCGGCAGGTTCGTTTTTTTCCCCTTTTTTTTTTTAGTTTATTGACTATCACTCGTCTGGCCAAGTTTAGATGACCCGTTGTATCTCAAAATTACAGAGAAGTTTGTGCCGCGCATTTTCCAGGAAAGATTCTGAGTTGTGCTTTTACCATTTATTGGTTATTATGATAATTATTATTTACTCATTAGAGTTTTTCACATCACCATAAGCTGATGGTTTTCTCTGGAGATTGAGTGACAGCAAGTCTCCTCAAGTCTCCAGGACTCTTCTCAGTATTCTGGCAGTTTTCAGTAATGCTGTTGTTTGGATGGTCTCCACTCGGCCGCCAACTTCTAAATCATCCAGGCCTTTTAATAATCCTTTAGTTACCGTGCCAAAAACACCATTCACAAATGGTATAATTGTCACCTTCATGTTCCATAGTTTTTTTCAATTCTCTAGCAAGGTCAAGGTACTTATCTTATTCTTTCAGTTTTATTCTGTGGTCTGCCGGGACAGCAAAGTCGACAACTTTGCAGATTTTCTTTTTTTTTTTTTTTGTTGATTATTATAAAGTCTGGTCTTCTGGGCGAGATTAGGTGATCCGTTTGTATATTAAAGTCCCACAGGAGTTTGTGCGTGTCATTTTCTAGGACAGGTGCTGGGTTGTGCATATACTATTTGTCGGCATGGTCAAATTTAAACTTCTTGCACATTTCCCAGTGGATCACCATGCTCACCCAGTCGTGTCGAGCCTTGTACTCCTTCTGTGCCAATTTGCTGCATTCGCTTATTATGAGATTGATGGTTTCATCTCTGCCACCGCATAGTCTGCACTTGCTATTTTGTTGCGTCTTATCTATCCTCGCTTTGATATTATTATTATTATTTACTCATTAGAGTTTTTCATATCAGCGTAAGCTGATGGTCTTTCACTGGAGTTTAATTGACAGCAAGTCTCCTCAAGTCTCCATGACTCTTCTCAGTATTCTGGCCGTTCTCAATAATGCTGTAGTTTGGATGGTCTCCACTCGTCCGCCAACTTCCAAGTCCTCCAGTCCCTTTAATAAGCCTTTACTTAATTACCAAAAACACAAATCACAATTTGTATAATTGCCGCCTTCATGTTCCATAGTTTTTTTCAATTCTCTGGCAAGGTCGAGGTACTTATCTTTCTTTTCACATTCTTTCAGTTTTATCCTGTGGTCATCCATGACAGCAAAGTCAACAATTTTGCAAGTTCTCTTTTTTCTATTGATTATTATAAGGTCTAGTCTTATTATTATTATTATTATTATTATTATTATTATTATTATTATTATTATTATTATTATTATTATTATTATCCGAAAACGACTAGAACCTTCTCTGAAACGAATATGCTACAAACATGAAAAAGTGCTGATCTGTTTTCACGATAGTCTTTTTGTAAAATGAAGAAATGGCCCAACCCGAGGTAAGCCAATAGCTCAATTATTGTCACACGATAAGATGTCGCAAGGAAAATCCTCAATATTCATACCGGCCACACACACACAAGTTCTGCATCCGGTAATAAGTAAATTATACACACAAAAAAAGACATTTAAAATGTTTGCAATGAAACAGTAAAGATAGACATCGTCATGACTGAAATCAAACGTTTACAAGTGAATCAAACTTCCGCATTTAATAAACCATTAGGAATTGATATGCCATTAAGTAAAACAAAAACTAAAGCAGCAAAGTGACTGACTGGTGTCTATATTAAATGACATGACGTCATCATGTGTTATCGTCGTAGGAAGTAGACACGGCGACACGAGTTCAAATTCTAGACGAAGCTGATTGCATTTCACAAATCCCTTATACCTTTCGGAAAGGTGTGAATGTTCATATTCTCCCTCCGGCTATGGGTAAATAGTGGGACAGACTGATTTCTTCGACCTTGCTTAAGCAACCAGTCTAGGAAAAGGAAAACTCTGAATTCAAACCTGTTAAACTCTGCTTAAAAATTGACCCTGTGTCACGTCCTGCCCAGGGGGAGGAGTTGGTAAATGAAGACATCTTCATGTGTTTTCTCACAACGCCTACTACTCGCCCAGTCGGTAGGGGCTGTAGAATACACTGACTGCTTCTCTGCAGAGGGGTAAGACCTCCCCAATGAGTGTCTTGGATATGACAAAAATCAATCTGATGCTGAGGTTCCATTAATCACTCCCAGGTCCATTTTGGCCTGGAGTGGTAGCACCTGATAGGGTCCTATCTAAGGGCCAAATAGAACTAAACTGCGTACTTATGCTAAACTGAATTGTTTGAAATTGAACTGTTTTTGACATTGAAACTATACTTTCTCTGAATTGAATAGCTTGAAAGAGCAATGTTTTTGACAATTGAAATGTCTACTCATGCAAAACTGAATTGTTTGAAGTAAAACTGATTATTTGTATAAAAAATATTTTTGGCATTAAATAACCCACAAAGGTTGATATGACATAAAAACCAACCAACCAACCAACCAATGCTGACTACGCCCACCTTTTATTTTCTGTTTCTCTCCCTATCACTCATTCATTGACAACCGCTTTGTACCATTGAGACGTTCTTTTACAGCAGAGAAGTTTCGTCTTCACTAAACCAGCCCTCCATTATGTTTTCAATATCTCTCCAAAGACAACCTGACATTTCTAGAAAACTCACTTACCGCTTTAACGTCCTTCTCCTCTTCCTTAAGATATTTATTTATTACCGGATGCAGAACTTTTCTGTGTGTGTGTGTGGCCGGTATGAATATTGAGGATTTTCCTTGCGACATCCTATCGTGTGACAATAATTGAGCTATTGGCTTTCCTCGGGTTGGGCCATTTCTTCATTTTACAAAAAGACTATCGTGAAAACAGATCAGCACTTTTTCATGTTTGTAGCATATTTGTTTCAGAGAAGGTTCGAGTCGTTTTCGGATATTGTTGGTTGAAATAATTTAACATAATACATACACACCTCCACATATACACGCCCAAATATATGATACGAAATTGAAATATCGCAAGAACATTTTTAAAACTTTTTCTGCAGACACCACATTCTTTCTTAAATGTCATTTTTATGCTGAATTTTTAAAAGTTTCCGAATACTTCTTCCAACTGTCTACTTTAACTTTATTTTAAACAGGCTAAGCCTACTGCTAATGTCGTTTGTTGTAGGTGTTTTTTTAATCCTTTCTTACAGGATATCCACTATAACAGTCTGACATATGATGTGATTTCTTTACAGTTGCCTTTGTGTCAACCGAAGGTCGAAGCTGATTGAGTACAATAAAAAAAATAAATAACACAAAAGAAATATTCTTATTTAGTACATCATCATTATTCATATATACGAGGATCTTTAAATAAGTTTCCTGAGTTTTTTCGTATGGGCACTTTTATTGATAGTACACACATAAAACTCTAGTCCCCTTCGAAGTAATCTCCTCCGGCTGAAATGCACTTGTTGTACCGTTCCAACAACTTCTAAAACGCCCCATGGAAGTCCTCTTGTGTGAGCGTGTCAATGACCTTCGTCACAGCCTTTTTCATCTCCGCAATTGTCTCATAACGACAGCCTCTGAGCTTAGGGAATAACCAAAAGTCACAGGGAGTAAGGTCTCGACCATAGGGAGGGTGAGGAACTGTCTTGATGCCCATCTTGCTCAAATAGTCTGTGACAAGGATGGAGTTATGGACTGGTGCATTGTCCTCCTGGAAATGCCACTGACCCGATTTGAAGAGTGCTGGACTCTTTCGACGGAATCTCTTGCTGAACTCTCTTAAAACCTCAACATAGTAACCGTAACCCTGCCCCTTTGGCCAATCAACTCTGGTGTATTGACTTCCTTACTCTTCCCACACCTCCCATCATCTATCACAGACTCCCTGCCTTCGTTGAATCTCTTATGCCACTCAAAAACTGATGCTCGATTCATGCAAGATGATCCAAAAGCAGTCTTAAGCATTCCATACGTTTCTGTGTTGTTCCATTATAAATTTATTTCAGGTAAAAAAAAAAAATGACCTTCTTCCGATGGAAAAAAATAGTTATGTATTTGAATATAATTTTGGCAGGTTTCATTGGCCGAGTGGACAGAGTGTTCGCCAATGGTCCGGGAGTCCCGGGTTTAATCCCAGGTCGCGTCATACCAAAGACTTTAAGAATGGTACTTGATACTTCCTTGCTTAACACCCAGCAATATAAGGTACGTATCGAGAGTAAAGTGAAGCAATCCAGGGAAAGGAGTAGCACCCTCCCCTACACCTCGGTGTAGTAGCTATTGAAAAGGGAGACTTCTGGTCACCTTCGACTAAAGGGAGACCAGTTACTTACTTTACATTGCTTTTGGCGAGAAGAAAATTAAAAAAATCTTTTTTTTTTATAGTTTAGTTTTAAAAAAAAGAAAAAAATTCTTTAACTGTGGAAATATCACTATATATTAATGAATATAATGTTTATACATTCCTTTTTTTACCAATGATTTAAAATATTACTGAATTTGAAAAAAAAACGGTGAATACTGAACAAATATTAATAGTTAATATTTGTTCAGTATTTACCGTTTTTTTTTTATAGATTCAGTTAAATAAAAACAAAAAATGAATTCCTAATTTTGTTGACATTATTGTGTATTAGAAAGATTAAATGATATAATCCGTGTAGGCTAAAAAATTAATTAATACTGACATTAATTTACCAACGGTCTATTTCTAAAAATGAAACGTATTATAAAAATTTCCTTGTTATTTATATTAGGAAAAATTAGCTTATCGATTGTTGGCTTGGTTTTGTTTGTTGCGTTTAATGGCATATCAACCTTTGTAGGTTATTTAACGCCAAATCCGTTTTTCTGTAAATAATCAGTTCTATTTAAAACAATTCAGTTTACCATGAGTACACAGTTTAATGGTCAAAATCATTTCTATTTCAAATTATTCAATATAAATAACAATTCAGTCTAGTGAAAGTACAGTTTCAATGTAAAAAGCAGTTCAATTTCAAACAATTCAGTTTAGCGTAAGTACGCAGTTTAAATGTAAGTACATTTTAATTGTGAAAAACATTTCTAGCCATTCAGTTAAGTCAAGCAGTTCTAATTCAGCTAATTCAGTTTAGTATAAGTACAGATTTTGTTTACACACGGTTGTCAAAACAGTTCTATGTTAAACAATTCAGTTTAGTGTAAATACAGTTTCAATGTCAAAAAACAGTTCTATTTCAAATAATTCAATTTAGCATAAGCACGCTGTTTAAATGTAAGTACGGTTTAATTGTCAAAAACATAAATATGCTATTAGTTCTATTTAACCCATAGATAGGGCCCTATCAGGTGCTACCACTTCGGGCCAGAATGGACCTTGGAGCGATGGCAATAAAGGGGTACTCCGTATTCCCCAATGCCCCAACGTTACTGGGACCTCACCATCTGACTGTTTAGTGTCATATCTAGGACACTCATTTGGTGGGGGTCTTACCCCTCAGCAGATGTGCAGTCGGTGTATTCAACAGCCCCAGCCGACTGGGCAAATCCATTGTTGAGTTAACCGTGATAAGTTATGGGTTAATATGGTAACAGATATTGGATTAATGAATCTAAGATTTTCTAACTTTTGATATAATTATTAAATCAAAATTGAGGAATATATAACCCTTATATTTGTTAATGTATAATGATATTTCAACCGTTAAAGAGTTTTTTTTAATTAAAAGAAATTAAATTTTCTTTTCACCGAAAGCAATGTAAACCTGCCTAAATTATATCCAAATACATAACTATATCTTTTTTTCTTTCCCCATCTGAAGAAGGTCATTTTATTGACCTGAAATAAATTCATAATGGAACTACAAAATTGAATTTTGTTAAATTTCATAATATATATATATATATATATATATATAATGGAAACTAAACTTAGGTCTCCGCGAGCAAGCGAAAACCAAACGTCTTCCCCCGAGGAAGATCTCATCTCAACTAACTGACTTTTTCAAAATTTCCCAAAATCCTCCGCGCTCTTCCGGTGCGTGACGTCACCCGCACTCCGTAACCCCGCTTCCAGTGTGGGCTATTGTGACATCTCTGAGTGACATGTCCGTTCTGCCCGCGCGCACACGTGAACACCTGTGTTAATGTTGCACCTAAGTAACCCATGCACTGAGCCGAAAGGTTCTCAGCCAAACTAAACCCAAAGGCATGAACCGAAATCCCACGGCCATTATATTAGATATTTACATTTCCCTGTTTTTTGTCTGTGTACACATTTGTATCTGCACTGTTGTGATTAATATAATTATGATTATGGCTATACAATATTTATTTCTTGAATGACACTCATATAAATGAATAATTATTTCAAGATTAATTGTTGGGGCGGCCTTTATAGATCGAACTGGGACTCTTCTTAAAGAATCATTGATAAATTAGTTTTGTATGAATTCATAAAAAAAAGCACTCCCCGTAGTAGAGTGGCTAACGTGCCAGACAGTGATATCATAGTGAGCGAGTTCAAACCTTATCCGTGCTATTACGTTTACTTTCGAACCAATATCCTAGAGAGAGGCATGAACCACTTACTTTGTGCATTCAATCAGTTTCCAGACTTTTTTTTTTTTTGTACAGACATTTAAAATTGTCATAGACTTGAAAATTCAGTATGTTATTGCTATACATCTTATGAGATGACTGACCAATTTTTATGATTTCAGGTTCAAATGAACAGTTACAGCAGGAATTCGAATACACCCTACTAAAGCCTGATTGTCACAGCTGGTGAATTTAAAAAATGTAATCTGGACGTAAGGACACTTTAGAAAAACGATATGCAATAAAATTCTGTTTTAAACTTGGAAAATATGATGCCACAGAAACGTATGGAATACTTCAAACTGCTTTTCAACCATGTTGCATGAATCGAGCATTAGTTTTTGAGTGGCATAAGAGATTCAAGGAAGGCAGGGAGTCTGTGAGGGGTGATGAGAGGTGTGGGAGGAGTAAGCAAATCAAAACACCGGAGTTGACTGGCCAAAGGGTTAGGCTTAGGGTTACTATGTTGAGGTTTTAAGGGAGTTTAGGAAGAGATTCCGTCGGAAGAGGCCGGCACTCTTCAAATCGGGTCAGTGGCATTTCCACCAGGACAATACACCAGTCCACAACCCCATCCTTGTCACAGACTATTTGACCAAGATGGGTATCAAGACAGTTGCTAAGCCTCCCTATAGTCCAGACCTTGCTCCCTGAAACTTCTGGTTATTCTCTAAGCTCAGAGGCTGTCGTTATGAGACAATTGAGGAGATGAAAGAGGCTGTGACGAAGGTCATTGACACGATCACACAAGAGGACTTCATGGGGCCTTCCAGAAGTTGTTGGAACGGTACAGCAAGTGCTTTACAACTGAAGGAGATTACTTCGAAGGTGACTAGAATTTCATGTGTGTACTATCAATAAAAGTGCCCGTACGAAAAAACTCTGGAAACTTATTTAATGATCCTCGTATCTCCTCAATTATTGGCTTGACAACACCTCTACAGTTCTCCTTCAGGGAAAGCTTTGGCATTAAATAACCCATGAATATTGAGATGCCATTAAATGAAGAAGAAGAAGAAGAAGAAGAAGAAGAAGAAGAAGAAGAAGAAGAAGAATCAAATGAATTCATTAAATTTCTGTGCATAAAAAATGATTATAAATAAATAATTATGTTATCCTTTCCAAGAAAATCATTAATGGATGCGTGGGTGTCAGTTCATAGAATTTTTTCTGTATATAGACGAATAAATAAATAAACAAATAAATGTCTCTCCCAAGAGAATCAATAATGAAACGGTGGGTGCGGATTAATTGGTATTTTGCAATAAAAAGGATTATCCTTTTCCGTTATTTTTGTGAACTTTAAGGTTGACAATCCACGTTGCGAAATGTATTTGTCTTGTATCCTGCTCGATTTTACAAGATGTTCAAGTTAGGCAACAAAAATTATCAATTAGAGGCCATAGCAAAAAAATATGAACAGACTGAAATAGATAGATAGATATGGACAGACTGAGATAGATAGATAGATAGATAGATATAAACAGACTGAGATAGATAGATAGATATGAACAGACTGAGATAGATAAATAGATAGATAGATAGATCGATAGATATGTATATACGTAGTGCCTTCAATAGGTTTCCAGACTTTTTGTATAGACATTTAAAATTGTTGTAGATTCTTTAAAATTCATTATGTTATTGCTATACATCTTATGAGATGACTGACCAATTTTTATGATTTCACATTCAAATGAACAGCTACAGCAGCAATTGGAATACACCCTACTAAAGCCTGATCGTCACAACTGATGAATTTCGAAAATGCAATCTTGACTTTAAAAGAACGATATGCAATAAAATTCTGTTGTAAACTTGGAAAAAATGCTGACACAGAAACGCATGGAACGCTTCAGACTGCTTTTGGAGTATCTTGCATGAATCGAGCATCAGTTTTTGAACGGCATAAGAGATTCAGGGAAAGCAGGGAGTCTGTGAGGGATGATGAGAGGTGGGTGAGGAGTAAGGAAGTTAATACACCAGAGTTGATTGGCCAATGGGTTAGGGTTAGGGTTACTATGTTGAGGTTTTAAGGGAGTTCAGTAAGAGATTCCGTCGAAAGAGTTCAGCACTCTTCAAATCGGGTCAGTGGAATTTCCCGCAGGACAATGCACCAGTCCACAACTCCATCCTTGTCACAGACTACTTGAGCAAGATGGGCATCAACACAGTTCCTCAGCCTCCCTATAGTCCAACCTTGCTCCCTGTGACTTTTGCTTATTCAGTAAGCTCACAGGCTGTCGTTATGAGACAATTGAGAAGATCAAAGAGGCTCTGACGGAGGTCATTGACACGCTCACACAAGAGGACTTCATGGGGCCTTCCAGAAGATGTTGGAACGGTACAACAAGTGCATTGCAGTCGGAGGAGATTACTTTGAAGGGGACTAGAATTTCATGTGTGTACTATCAATAAAAGTGCCCGTACGAAAAAACTCTGGAAACTTATTTAATGATCCTCGTATCTCCCCAATTATTGGCTTGACAACACCTCTACTGTTCTCCTTCAGGGAAAGCTTTGGCATCAAATTACCCATGAATATTGAGATGCCATTAAATGAAGAAGAAGAAGAAGAAGAAGAAGAAGAAGAAGAAGAAGAAGAAGAAGAAGAATCAAATGAATTCATTAAATTTCTGTGCATAAAAAATGATTATAAATAAATAATTATGTTATCCTTTCCAAGAAAATCATTAATGGATGCGTGGGTGTCAGTTCATAGACAATTGAGAAGATCAAAGAGGCTCTGACGGAGGTCATTGACACGCTCACACAAGAGGACTTCATGGGGCCTTCCAGAAGATGTTGGAACGGTACAACAAGTGCATTGCAGTCGGAGGAGATTACTTCGAAGGGGACTAGAATTTCATGTGTGTACTATCAATAAAAGTGCCCATACAAAAAAAGTTTGGAAACTTAAGTAATGATCCCCGTACATAGACAGACAGACAGACAGACACTTTGCACATAAATATTAATAGTAATTTATATAATCTTACTTTTAGTTACTTTTCATTGCTATTACTCAGACTTAACAGTGAGAAATCTCCGCGTTGTTGTTGCTAACGTACTGGACTTTGACCTTGTAGTTAGTGAGTTCGAACTCCTATCCCGCTACTGCAGTCACATTCGGACTAATACCCTTGGGAAATACCCCTGCCCAAGCCGAATCTCAGCTGCACAGTCTTGAGCAAGCAGCAGGCGATACTGACCTCTAGATGAATGCAAATAAACGGAATTCATGTGTTTCAAACAAGATGGAGCCACCTCCACTTTAAATGGTAGGCCTCTAACATTAGAAAATAAGATCAATTCCCTCAGCAGCAATATCTCATCTACTGAAAGCCATGTCAACATCTACTTAATGAAGGTTATCGATCGTATGGAAATCAAACTTCTCTTATAAAATAAAACGGGATTTCTTCCAAGCTGTAACTGTGACACGTCTATTGTATGGATGCACCACACAGACTCAAACAAAACTAGCCCAGTTGTCTGGGGCAGTAGAATACACCGACTGCATCTCTGCAGCGGGGTAAGACCCCACACACACAACGAGTGTCCTGATATAACATTAAAAAATCTGATTGTCGGGCACCATTCTTGGTCAAGAGTGGTAGCACCTGATTAGCTCCTGTTTATGCTTCAAATAGAACTAAACTGTGTATTTATGCTCAACTGAATTGTTAGAAATAGAACAGCTTTGACTTTTCAACTGCGTACTTGTGCTAAACAAGATTGTATGAAATAGAACTGTTTCGACATTTAAACTGTGTACATATGGTAAACTGAATTGTTTGAAATAGAGCTGTTTTTACGTTTAAATGTTTGTAAAAAAATATACTTATGCTACACTGAATTGCTTGAAATAGAACTGTTTGTGACATTTAAATTGTGTCCTTATGTTAAACTGAATTGGTTAAAATAGAACTGTTTTTGGCATTTAAACTGCGTACTTATAGTAAACTGAATTGTTTGAAAAAGAACTGTTTAAATGTATAAAAATGGATTTGGCATTGAATAATCCAGCAATGGTTGATGTACCGTAAAACCAAACCACGCTAAAACTAAACTAAATATTTACTGGGAGATATACACATCAAATGAAGTTTTATGAGACATATTAAAGTTTTGGAGGTGCCCGTGGTGTAATGGTTATCGTCGTAGGAAATGGACACGATGACACGAGTTCAAATCCTGGACCAGGCTAATTGCATTTCACATAGCACTAATACCCATGGGGAAAGGTATGAATCCAATTATTCTTCCTCCAGCTATGGGTAAATAGTAGGGCAGACTAGGTTCTACAGCCTTGGTTAGGTAACCAGTCTAGGAGAAGGAAAACTCTGAATTGAAACCTGTTAAACTCCGTTTAAAAATGACCTTGTGTCATATCCTGCCCGAGCGGAGGGGTTGGGTAAATATGCATATTAAAGTTTCATTGAACGATTGTATTTTTTATAGCGCAGTTAATAGATAAAACCTTTAGTAATGACACTCGTAATCTAAGATTTTAATCAATTTTCGCTATCATAGAGGTCTCAGCCGTGTCGGTACTACTCTATGGTTGCACTACTTATATTCTAATCAAAGGTCTGGAGAAAAAGCTAGATGGAAATACTACGAGGAGGTTGGGGGCTATTTTGTAAAGAATTCTGCAATACAGTCTGCTCACTCGGCTGGTGTTTTGGAATATACCGTCTGGATCTCTACAAAGGGGTACGAATCCACCCACTTAACGAGTGTCCTGGATATAGAAGTAAACTGCTGATGGAGAATCTCCAGACCAAGAGTTAGAGAAATGTGGAGTACCCGTTAACTGCCATGACTCCCAGGTCCACACAGGCCGGACTGTTAGTATGGTTTGTTTTAGTTTCATGACATATTAATCATTGTTGGTTATTTAAGGCCAAATTCTTTATGTACGTGAATTTCAAATGTATATAATTTTTTTTTTATTGCGGACTTTTTGTCCTCATCTTGGTAGTTTTTTTTGTGTTGTTTCTTCTTTCAATACGTTTCGGTCAAATTTCACCTCTGGCCTTCTTCAGGTGATTTTTACCGCGACCTCAGATAGTTGTTGTCTATGTGACTATGGAAGACCAGATAAGGATTTATAAGACCAAAAAATCCATCCTTGATCGCCCTTCGGGGCCCGTGGCGCAGCGGATAGAGGCGTTGAGTCTCTACGGTTCCATTGTCAGAAGATAGCGGTTTCAAATCCTACCCAAACCGGCCAGAGGTTTACTTGGTCAAAAACGTGGTTTGATAGACAACAACTATGGAAGGCAGTAATTACTGGCGGTACGCTTACAAGACTCATCATTCCTATCCGAGGTCGCGGTAAAAATCACCTGAAGAAGGCCAGAGGTGAAATTTGACCGAAACGTAGTGAAAGAAGAAACAACACAAAAAGTCAGCAATAAATTAAAAAAAAAAAAAAAAAATTAATTCTCAGATTAAGAAACCTCATCTCAAAATGATTCCAATTAAAGACAATTACAAGTATATAATTTGGTTTGGTTGTTGGGTTTAATGGCATATCAACCATTGTAGGTTATTTAATGCCAAATTCTCTTTATACACATATATCAAATATATATGATTTGGTTTGATTGGGTTTTATGGCTTATCAACCACTGTAGGTTATTTAATTCCAAATTCTCTGTATACGTATATATTGAATATATAGGGTTTGGTTGAGTTTTATGGTATATCAACCATTCTAGGTTATTTAATGCCAAATCCTTTTTATACACGTATATTAAATATATAGGATTTTGTTCGGTTGTGTTTTATGGCATATCAATCATTGTAGGTTATTTAATGCCAAATCCTGTTTTTACTTACATATTAGATTTATGATTTGTTAACACATTTTTAGATTCACATGTAATATAATAGCCGAGGGATTTCGTTTTATGCATTTGGGTTTAGTTAGGCTGAGAACCTTTCGGCTCAGTTCATGGGTTACTTAGGTGCAACATTAACACAGTTGTTCGTGCGCGCGCGAAGCGGTCGTGTCACTCAGAGATGTCACAATAGCCCAAGATCAGAAATGGAGGCTAGCGAGTGCGAATGATGTCACGCACCAGAAGCGCGCGGAGGATTTTGGGAGATTTTTAAAAAGTCCGTGAGTTGAGATGAGACCTGCCTCGGGAGAAGACAGTTAGTTTTCGCTTGCTCGCGGAGACCTTTGTGGCGGGTGCCACTCGTGTTGGTGGGGGGTCAGATGAAAGAGCCAGAATAGAAAGATTGTGCCTCTCTCTCCTTATGTCGAAGAACCTTTAAACTCAAAGGTAATAAAAAGTTTCGTACCTGAACAAAGAAGTCGTTACGTGTTTTTCGAATTTCAAGATTCCTATGTTCTATCTTTATGGACATTTGATGTACGTTTCACACATAGCCATATCATGGCTATGGTACAAATGTCAAAGAAGCTAGTGTCACCATGGGTTTCAAGTTTAGATTCTGGCAGAAAGATCTATTATATACAAAATTGCCACTGCACAGGTGCAAACGGGAAGTTTCCCATTGAAAAAAAGCAACTATATCATTTCATTTCCTTTCATATGAAATGCTGAACGATATCAGGGTATAATCTTCCTACAGTGAAAATGGATATGATCCTCGTGCAGGCTGCGGTCTTCCGTACTACATACCAGAGTTCACAAATTGGGTATTAAAAACACTGAATAAATCTTCAGTTAATTGAGGGCTAGATAGCAAAGACTGTATTTGTTCTCATGTCTGCATTATGCGATCATTTCAGACTTTTTGCTCAATTTGGAAACGTTACCATTCTGTATGTACATTCTGTGTATATATTATAGTTTTTTCTGTCAGGAAATATACCGTATCCACCCACTCTGAAATGCTCACTAAATAACCTCAGCAGTTCAACGATAGAGACACCATTTTTAATGTTCCAATCTAAATTACACACATTTAAATGGTTTCATGTATTGCTATTTAACACTAATAATTCTGTAAAAGATCGAACAGTTCTATAAGACGAATAGACGGGACCCTAATAAGTACTATCCCTCTAGGTCAGAGAGAACCTGAGAGTAATGGTAATGAAGGGGGTACTCCACATTCCGTAAACTTCAATACAGGTGCTTCACCAGCAGATACAGTTTAAGGTTTGGTTTGGTTTTATCATCAACCATTGTAGCTTATTAAAGCCAAATCCATTTTTAAACATGTAAACAGTTCTCTTTCAAACAATTCAGTTTATATCTATAGTTTTTTTATACACAGTTAAACGTCAAGACAGTTCTATTTCAAACAATTCAGTTTAGCGTAAGTACAGTTTAAACGCCAAAAATAGTCCTATTTCAAACACTTCAAATTAGCATAAGTACAGAGTTTCAATGTCAAAAACGGTTCTATTTTAAACAATTCAGTTTAGCGTAAGTACAGTTTAAATGTCAAAAACAGTCCTATTTCAAACACTTCAGATTAGCAAAAGTACACAGTTTCAATGTCAAAAACGGTCCTATTTTAAACAATTCAGTTTAGCATGTAAAAACAGTCTTAGTATCAGGCATCAGCGCATGGAATCCAGTGATTAGTTAGTTTGAAAGATGTACTGACCATTTATATGCGTCATACATATCTTTTAGAGAGTCAGGTGGACCTAGGGAGATAAACCACTTACCTTAGTCATATATATATATATATATATATATATATATATATATATATATATATTTCATAAGTGCAAAGTTGGACTCTTCAACTCTAAGGAGATAATTGGATTTGAAATCACTTTATTGTCTAAGTTAAAACAGTTTAGTGCTATTTTAGCAACAATATTCTAAATACAATGGGCGAAGGTTAACATTGATACCAGAAAATAAAACAATTCGATGATGTGGTTTCAGGTAATTATTTTGTTTTCTTTGTTTTATGGTATATCAACCTTCGTGGGTTATTTGATATCGAAACCATCCTTGTAGGAGAACAGTAGCGATATCTTAACACATTGCTAGGAGATGGCAGAGGATTCATACCTTTCTCATGGGCATTGGTTTGGTTTGGCTTGTTTTTATGGCATTTCAACCTTTGTAGGGTATTTAATGCCAAATCCATTTTTATATCCATAAACAGTTTTATTTCAGTTTAACATAAGTAGAGTTTTTGTTTACACACAGTTAAATGTCAAAACAGTCCCATTTCAAATATTTCAGTTTAGCATTAGTACGCAATTTAGATATCAGAGTAATTGTATTTCAAACAATTCAGTCGAGCATAAGTACAGTTTAGTTCTGTTTGACACATAGACAGGGCCCTATCTGGTGCTACCACTCCGGGTCAGAGTAGACATGGGAGCGATGGAAATGAAGGGATACTCTGCATTGCCCAAAGCTCCAGCATTACTGGAACCTCACAATCTGATTGTTTAGTGTCATATGCAGGACACTCGTTGGGAGGCGTTTTACTCCTCTACCGAAATGCAGTCGGTGTGTTTTACAGCTCCAGCCGACTGGATAATACGGTTTAATGTCATATTCAAGACACAAAATGGTTTCAATGAAGGAAGGATGAGACCCTAACATATTTGTCATAAAAATACTCGTCTTTCTTTATTTCTCGAAAGGGTCGAAACTTGATGTTGGCGTGTGAGATCGAGACAAGGAGACGAAGGACGCAGACACAGATTGGCGGAGGACTGCTATATTAACCCTTTTTTAATCCACGTTGAGATTCCATATTCAGGGCCTTACGTCTTTACTACCTTGACGGAATCCGCTTGGGGCTGTTGCCTCCTCCTGACTACCGACTGTGTATATATAATTTCATAACGTCGAAGCGTTCCGATTGTCTTTCCGGCTGTCAATCCACGCGATTTGCTTACCTTCACGCATCGCTTGCTTTCCGATAATCACTTTGTTTACACGGCTGGAACATCCTATCCCAGAAATCCCTGATTGACGGCTCCGTCAAAGGTCAATATGCTACATTCTATCTGGACGTGCTGCTAGCACAGATTTCCTTGACTCTCTCTCTCTCTCTCTCTCTCTCTCTCTCTCTCTCTCTCTCGCAATTCGTCCCTATCATCCATCGCTTCCGGCTGTTATTCTAGAGTACATCCTGTGTCTGTAGAGAGCTGCGGGAGATAAGTTCTAGTTGGTCATCCAACATTTTCACGTCCGTGTGAAGGGGTCCATAGAGGACGTCGCTTATTAGTCCGTGCTTACTTTTCAAGCAGTGTTATACAGCTGCTGTTTTCTGGGATGTCGCTTCAAAGATTTGTTTAATATATCTCGTAGCATTCTCGGGCGATTCCCGTCTAGCTTTTTCTCTATATGCTCAGTCAGCATCCATGTGGTGCATCCA
>OY757923.1:88406378-88411378 GCA_963585895.1 Sepioteuthis lessoniana | reverse complement strand
CAAACTGAATTGAAACGTACTGAATGAAAAGTCTCTCTATAAGCTGATAATCCGCGCGGGCTTTCCCCAGAATATGTAGATATGTTTGATTAAGAAAATAGACGGACATGTTTGCAGTCTTAGATCGGTTTCATAGCTTCAATTTTTTGAGCTGATTGTTCCAATAAAATGGAAATGGGGTATCGACAATGAATTAAATAGATAAATCATTGAATAAATAGATAAATAAATAAATAAATAAAATAAAATAAATAAAGGAATAAAATATATCAAAACTAAAGTGCTGATATATATATATAGTTAGAAAAAAATGTTTGATATCTTCGTGTATCAAACACACACACACACACACACACACACACACATATATATATATATATATATATATATATATATATGATACTGTTGACACAAAGAGGGGAATTCCTGTGATATAGTAGTTATCACGCTAGACTGCGAGATCGTAGTAAGCTAGTTAGAAATACAGTTATGCTATTACGTTCATTTTCCGACTAATATCCTAGGGAAAGTTGGGAACTCTTTTTATTATCCGAGCAAGATAGTACTGCTACTGTTCTTCTACAAGGAGGACCTTGGTATTAAATAACCCATCGAAGTTGAGAAACGAATCAAAATGAAACGAAATCGTTGAAACAGTTTCTCGTCTCTGCGCTGGTCAGACGAATGTATTGTCCTACCTTACGTATAAACGAACCAGACATGCAGGACACTGCTGGAGAAGCAGGGACGAACTCATAAGTGATGTACTCTTATGGACCCCACACACATGGCCGTGCAAAAGCAGGACGACCAGCACGAACATACATTCAACAGCTATGTGAGGATACGGGATGTTGTCCTGAAGACCTGCCTGGGGCGATGAACGATAGGGAGGAGTGGCGAGAGAGGGTCAGGGATATCCGTGCTAACAGTGCGACATGATGATGATGACTTATAAACGCTTTAGGGATGAGATTTAACATTCATTATTCATTATTATACCGGCTCATTTACCTAATAAGTAGAATGCTTGCCAAAGGTCCGGGAGACCGGGAGACCGGGGTTCAATCCCAAAATGATACTTGATACCTCATTGCTTAACACTCAGCATTATAAGGTACGTATCAAGGGTAAAGTGGAGCAATCTAGGGAAAGAAGTAGCACCCTCTGCTACACCTCGCTGTAGTAGCAACTGAAAATGTAGCCTTCGGGTTGTCCTCTAGAACAGTCGCCAACTTTACCACTTTATTCATAATTATAGCAAAATAGTGTGTGTGTGTGTGTGTGTGTGTGTGTGTGTGTGTGTGTGTATGTGTGTGTGTGTGTGTGTGTGCGACAGAGAGAGAAGAGGAACAGGTAAGGCTATCCAGCAAAATCAGTAACTTTCTGAAATATATACTGTGCCATGAATGTGTTTGTTGCTAGTAGTCGGAAGAGATTTGAAGTGTTTAAAAGAAAGGCAAAGACAAGCAAATATTATATATATATATATATATAGTTAAAAAATAGATCACCTAATGGTCAAAAATGGGTAAATCAAAGCTATTTATTCCAATGGGACAATTCCTTTACCATCTAGATCCCGAACCTAGAAAAATAACAAGGAGTCTTGAAAAAATAAAACTGAAAATAATAAAGTGTTCCATCGTTTTTGACAAAAGTTGCTTAAACATATATATATATATATATATATATATATATATATATATATATATATATAGTTTACTATATTTTAATATCGTGATATTTACTCTTAATTTTTGCTACCGTAGAATTTTTGTGTACTGAACATTGCCATTGTCTTACAGTCAATGATGTCATTTCTTATTTCATCAAACGGTGTTGTAGTAATTATTTGTTTTCGAATTGTCGAGACCTCAGAATGTCGAGACCTCAGGCGATTGTCAGAAGAAAAGGTTTTAGGAAAAATGTTTTTGTAAAAAAGTTTTAAAGTGTTATGCCACAAAAGAATTGACAAATCAATATATATATACATATAAGCGTATGTTCTGACATACATATTTATAAATCGTCACATATTCATACACACACACACACACACACACATATATATATACATATATATATATATGGGGGGCGTACATATTTATGGAACACATGACTTGTACATATGCATATGCGTATATATATGTGTGTATGTGTGTGTTAATACATTATTTTTTATACATATAAACTCACACACACGCGTATATATATATATATATATATATATATATATATATGTGTGTGTGTGTGTGTGTGTGAGTGTGTGTGTGTGTGCAAGTGTTATCTGTGTAGACGCATCTTATATATGTGTGTCCGTATGTATATTGGGAACTGAGGCTTTATATATATGTAGACATATATATATATATATATATATATATATATATATATATATATATATATGTGTGTGTGTGTGTGTGTGTGTGTGTGTGTTGTCATATTCATATATGTATAAATTTGCATATGCATGTGTATGTATATAAGTGTGTGTATGCGTGCATGTATATGTGTTGACATACGTAAATATATACGTGTGTATGTCTATACTTTTATGGGACACAGGGTTTATATATATATATATATATACATATATATGTATATAATGGACACTTAATGAGGAGAGGTCTCACTCATTGATATTTAAACAGATTTATTTTCTAAACAATGCACTCTAACTGTTTCTTATTCGTTTGCAATATCTCGAAAGTATAAAAAGACTGTAACGATCTTTGGTGACTGTTTGTGGTGTAATCAAGTAAAGTGTTACTACTGTATAGTGAGTTTGATTCTCATCGGGTGTCCTTCGACCTTCGACGTAAACCTTCAAGATAACTTTGAAAACCATCTTAAACTGAAAGCCTTCTTGCTGTTGATTGGAGGTCAGAAACCTAACCTAGCAGACTATTTGCACTACAGTCAACCTAATTCTCACCGAGTGCCCGATATTTTCTTCAGTATTTTGTCAATATCATATACTCGTATGATTCGATCTTATCAATAAATAGACTAGGATATATCATCACAGAACAATTAATTCATTGAACAATTTTTTTTAATACTTTGATTGGTCCCATTTCTTTGCATCCTCTGAGAATTTTCCTCTTTATTCGTACTAGCAAAGATATGTGCCATCCGCCGGGCGTAGATATCTAAGTTTTAATGTAATAAAACATTAAAATAGATTATAAAGACTGACGAAACTAAATATTGTTCGTCTCAGTGTACACGGGACCCATGTGACTGCTAATAACTCTAATAACGGACGTTTGTGCCACGTTGGTGTCGTCGGGCAAACTGCTTGACTTAAGGAGGTCTTTTCTTCTGGCAATACCTGCTCGACAAGACTGAGTTCATTCCTTGGTGCCTGAGGCGCTATAAAAGGGGGATGTCGACGGGAACAAGCAATAGTAGCCACGCATGGGTTTCGATTTGTGTGTGACGACCAACTATAAAATGACCTTGTGTCAAATCCTGACTTGGTGAGAGGCCATTTAAATACTCAGTATTAACATGGGCTGTTTTGAGGTAAATCTGACTCATCTGGACTTAAAGGAACGCATCCTTAATTAATAAGTAAAGTTGGCGACCTTAGTCGAGGGTAACCTGAAGACTCCCTTTTAAATAGCTACTATACCAAGGTGTAGGGGAGGGCGCTACTCCATTCCCAGGATCGCTCCACTTTACCCTTGATCCTCATCTTATAGTGCTGAGTGCTAAGCAAGGCGGCATCAAGTACTGGTTTTTGAGTCTTTGGTATGACTCAACCTGGGATTAAACCTCGGTCTCCCGGACACTGGCGAACACTCGATTCATTGGGCCAATGGCTCGGTAAAATACGAATTAATAAGATACTAATTCTTTAACAGATGCATCGTTAATAGATAAAATGCCAATTAATATTAAATATCGTGTTTAGGTTAGGTTGTTTAATGGCATATCAACCTTTTGTAGGTTATTTAATGTCAAAGCTGTCTTTCTAGAAGAACAGCAGTGATGCTAGTTGTCTAAATTCATGGGAAATACTTAACACATGTACCCGGTTATGGCTAACGGAGTCAGAACAGGCGATCCCCAGGACGTAGTTCGAAGTTCCGTGAAGGTTCCCGAGTTCGACAAACACCTGAAGAAGGGCGGAGGACATATCGGCCAAAACGTTGTGGAAATAACAATAAAGATAATAGTCCGAAAACCCTTAATGATAAAAAGCAGTGATGCTTTTTAAACCATAGCTGTGAGGATAAGGGGTCAAATACCATTGGGAAAGAGTATTTGACCTAAAGTGAGCGGGATAGTGGGAATGGGGATCGAACTCGCTTACTAGGATTCCCCAGTCTGGCACTTTAACCGTTACACCACGAGGAGAATAAGATGACTGCGTACTTACGCTAAACTGAATTTTTTTAAATTGACCTGTCTTTATGTGCTAAACTGAATTGTTTGAAATAGAACTGTTTATGTGTTTAGACATGGATTTGCCATTAATAACCTGCTATGGTCGATGTGCCATAAAACCAAAGCAAAGCAAAGCAATCTATCTATCTATCTATCTATCTAGATCGATAGATAGATAGATTGGTTTGGTTTGGTTTGGTTTGCTATCTATCTATCTCAGTTTGTTCATATTTATCTGACTCTTTCTCTCTTTCTTTTTTCATTCTTTCTTTCTTTTTTTCTTTCTTTCCTTCTTTCTTTCTTCTTTCTTTTTTTCTTTCTCTCTCAAGAGGCTCTTTCCTATCTATCTATCTATCTATCTATCTCAGTTTGTACATATTTATCGATCTGGCTCTTTCTTTCTTTCTTTCTTTCTTTCTTTTTTTCTTTCTTTCTTTCTTCTTTCTTTCTCAAGAGGCTCTTTCCTATCTATCTATCTATCTATCTATCGATCTATCTATCTTTCTTCATTATTTATCACATTGAATATTAGTCCGTTGGTATTCCTCTCTCTATATGCGTATGAATAGAGTGTTCACCAATGGTCCGGGAGACCGGGGTTC
>OY757923.1:88263878-88401378 GCA_963585895.1 Sepioteuthis lessoniana | reverse complement strand
ATATATATATATATATATATATATATATATATATATATATATATATATATATATATATATAAACATGGTTTTTGTAGGTACAAAGAAAGAATAAGGGTATATCTTAAAATAAAATGTCTACGAAGAGATTTGTATTTTTTGAATTTATTTATTCATTTTGTTCTTAGATACGTGTTATACATATATGTATGTTTCCAGCTTGTTGCTTTCGTCAGAGAACATATGTGGCACAAGACCTTTTAAATGGAGTACTCAATGAGACTTGAACTCTGGAAACAAGAGTGAGTTCACGTCGCATTGAGTATATATATATATATATATATATATATATAATTTGTAAATGGTTAGTTCGTAAATAACATTTTAAACAAGCCAGAACTCAATTGTTTGCACATAGTTAAATAGTTTCAAGTGATCCTCTCTAACATAAATAATTCTATTCAAAATTAATGATTTGTTTGCACACAATTAAATTACTTCCAGTATTGTTTTCAAATAGCACCAATTTTATTTGCCTACAGTTAATTGGTTTCAAATATCTTTAGGGAACACTTACAATTCCATTTAATATCAGCCATTTGTTTGCACACAGTTAAATGGTTAAACAGTTCTATTTGACTCATAGATAGGACTCTAACAGCTATAACCCCCAGAGATTAATAGCAATGAAGTGCTACAAATATTTTCAGCTTATCTATTTTCAGCTTGTCTAAAATAGACAGAGGGTCATTGGTAAGACGGCCTACCGAATGCAACCCAAGAACTGGAGAGGAAAGGCCACACACAAACGCCCTAGTTCTGCCGAGTGTACCTCGGCACTGGAGATTTCCTCCAGGCTCAGGGGGCCACCCCCCAGGCTTTTACCCCCTTCGAGGGGTTGGGTTTATTGCCTGGCACCAAAAAGGGGAATGCCGACGGGGCCGAAGGTATTTTTGGCCTTGCCGGATGCGTGTGGGCTTCGGCCCTGCGATCGGACCCACCTTAAAAACGACCTTGTGCCATATTCGTGCGTTGGTGGGACGCATCGATAAATATCAGAGGGTCATTTTTTAAAAGTGGGGTGCTATGCAAGAAATAAGACTCTCGTAGCGGCTGTTCTGAATCTTGATAAGATTCCGTTGGCACTCTCTTTGAGCCAAGCCTCAGTTCAGACAATAAAGCTAGCCCTTACCTCTTTAAGGTGAGGGAGCAGGTGCTACCTCATGGTAAGACCCAAGATGTTTTCCTATGCCGGGCTGTTGTAACACGGTGTTGTACTCTCCACTCCTCAGAGCTCTAAAACTCGTAAACTCACCACCCAAGGGTCACGGTTATTGTATTTAAACCCCCAACGACCGAGAGATGATCGATTTAATCATTTTTCTGTCTTATGGGGAGTAGTCTAAATTCTTTTTCTTTTTCTTTTTTACTTGAGTTGCTAACCATTTTTAAAGACATTTAATGGATTCTCTTTCAGGAGTTCGATACTTGCAGCGACAGAGAGGATCTAAGCGTAAATAGGGAGAGAATAAACTCTCTGTCTCTCGTAATGATTCCCAAGTGAGTGGGTAAACTGTGAGACGGACATTTTTTACCGTAAAAGAAACTGTAAGGAATATACGAGGATCATTAAATAAGTTTTCCAGACATTTTTCGTATGGGCACTTTTATTGATAGTACACACATGAAACTCTAGTCCCCTTCGAAGGGCTGCAATGCACTTGTTGTACCGTTCCAACAACTTCTGGAAGGCCCCGTGGAAGTCCTCTTGTGTAAGCGTGTCAATGACCTTCGTTACAGCCTCTTTCATCTCCCTAATTGTCTCATAACGACAGCCTCTGAGCTTAGAGAATAACCAAAAGTCCCAAAGAGCAAGGCCTGAACAATAGGGAGGGTGACGAACTGTCTTGATGCCCGTCGAAAAGCAGTCTGAAGCATTCCATACGTTTCTGTGGCATCATTTTTACCAAGTTTAAGACACAATTTTATTGCATTTCGTTCTTTTAAAATGTCCTCACGTCCAGATTGCATTTTTGAAATTAACCAGCTGTGACAATTAGGCTTTAGTATGGTGTATTCCAATTGCTGCTGTAGCTGTTCATTTGAACCTGAAATCATAAAAATTGGTCAGTCATCTCATAAGATGTATATCAATAAGATACTGAATTTTTAAGAGTCTACGACAATTTTAAATGCCTGTACAAAAAAGTCTGAAAACTTATTGAAGGCACCATGTATATATATATATATAGAGAGAGAGAGAGAAAGAGAGAGAGACTGGTCCAATCGAAAAAGCCATCTGGACCAGATCTTTTGGCATAGTATAAAGCTTTTCGGGTATGTCTCGAAGAATCTTCATAAGTTTGATAGAAATCCGAAAAATTGACGGAGCCTAAGATGTACGGACAGATGGTTATTTGGTAAATTTTATGATGTCGAATTCCATAAGTAGAATGGCCTCTCGGTATGAAACTTCTGAAATCCATTAATTAAATAAAGTCATAATATTGTTTAAGATTTGTATTTCCGCAAAATTATTGCGGAAATATGAAATTAAAGTTAATGACTCGTGGGACAAACAATTGAAATTGTTTCCTTTTGTCGTTTTTCTTCCTTTTCAGATTTTCCAACGTTTGTTTGTTTCTTTCTTTCTTTGATCTTTTTCCATCTAAACATAATTCCTTATGCTCGCATTTCTTTCTTTCTTTCTTTCTTCTAAACATTATTTCTTACTCTCACATTTCCCTTTCTTTCTTTCTTTCTTTCTTTCTTTCTTTCTTTCTTTCTTTCTTAACAAAAATCATTTCCTTTTCTCTTTTTTCTTTCTTTCTTTTTAATATGATTTCTTACTTTCCTATGTACTTTTCTTTCTTTCTTTCTTTCCTTCCTTCTTTGTCACTTTCTTTTTTTGTGTTTTTTAACATACTACATAATCTTTTCTTTCTTTCTTTCTTTCTTTCTTTCTTTCTAACATGATTCCTTACTTTCCTAATTCCTTTTCTTTCTTTCTTTCTTTCTTTCTTTCTTTCTTTCTTTCTAACATAATTCCTTACTTTCCCTTTTCCTTTTCTTTCTTTCTTTCATTCTTTTTCTTTTTTAACCTTTTTCCTTCTTAACAAAAATCATTTCCTTTTTCTTTCTTTCTTTTTAACATGATTCCTTACTTTCCTATTTCCTTTTCTTACTTTCTTTCCTTTCCTCTTTCTCTCTTTCTTTTTTCTGTTATATAATTCCTTACCTTCTACTTTCCTTTCCTTTCTTTCTTTCTTTTATTCTTTTTTTTTTTTTTTTTTTTCACTGATAAAGAAAATTCCTTATCTCTACTCAATATTGATATATATATCTTGTTTCTTTCCTTGCCACAAAAATGCCGAAAAATATCTTCCCGTCAGAGATTATATAATGAACACCTCAGTGATTCATTCTACATTCTGGTTCGATTTCTTTGGACAAGTGAACAGCACCTTTTTTTCTTTCTTTCTTTCGGAATAAAGACTGAAAAAAAAAAAATTATAAGAAAACAAAAAAAAAAAAAAAAGAAAGAAAAATTACCAATAAAAAGAACGAAAAATCTCAAATGAAAAAAAAAACGCAAAAAGAAAAATTTTTTAAAGAAAAGGAAAATTTAAAAAAAATTTTTTTAAAGAAAATTTAGAAAGAAAAATAAAATAGAAAAAGAAATGAAAAATTAAAAAAGAAAAAAGAAAGAAGGAAAAAAAGGAAATGAGAGAAAAATGAAAAAAAAAACATAAAAAGAAAAGGAAATAGAAAAAAAGAAAAAGAAAAGAGAAAAAGAAAGAAAAAAATTTAAAAAATTATAATCTAATTCCCAGAACTGAAAATCTGAGAAAAACTTGACGAACCGTGAACCAGGTGGGTTCCTGTTACAACGGTGCCCCATGATGATATTGATGCTTCTATTCAGGAAATAGTGAAAGATTCTAATTAACATTTAACTGTTATCTCCGTTTTATCGAAAATTTGATGTTTAAAAAAGTTCAGAAAAAATGCACACCCAACAAAAGTAATTATTCGATCGCATTATTTTCTTAGAGACTTAACCAGAAATAAGTACGGTCCTAACATTTTTTTTATAAATGATTTACTAAAGATACCAGGATTTTTATCATTTTGCTTGAGTATTATATAATAAAATGGATATAATTAGGTATTATTTATTACCAAACTCTACATCACCCTTTACTCAAAAGCATGACTTTATAGTAAGCCATTTTTACTATTAGGTTCACTTTCGGACTAATACCTTTGGGAAAGGTTTGAACTAGCTCAGCTGAGGCTGTAGAATACACCGACTGCATCTCTGCAGAGGGCTAAGACTTCCCCAGCGAGTGTCCTAGATATGACACTAAACAATCTGTTGGTGAGGCCCCAGTAATGCTGGAGCTTTGGGGAATGAAGAGTACTCCTTTGGGTAATGCAGAGTTTTCCTTCTCCTAGACCGGTGGCCATACCAAGGTTAAAGAGCCCAGTCTACCCAACTAATTACCAACAGTTGGAGAGAGAATAGCTGGATTCATACCTTTCCCAAGGGTATTAGCACTTCTTGAAATGCAAACAGTCTCGTCTGGGATTTGAACACAGATAACCACGTCTATTTCTTACGACGGTAACCACAATACCACGGACTTCAGTTCTTTGTATTTCTTTTTGGGTTAGTTTTCTGCATTCGCTTGTTATGTGGTTTGTTATTTTATCACACGCGCACGCACACACACACACACATATATATATATATATATAATAAATTAATATATTAGATATATATATATATATATATATATATATATATTTATTTAATCCATGGAAAATAGTCTGCAACCCTGGGTTTCATGGACTTTTTTGCAAAACAACAATCATCAGGCAGTTAAGAAAATGGAATGAATTGAAAATCGAAAATACGAAAAAATACAGACAAAAAACCGTTGGGATTTCGTTTATGTGTGGTTGTAAGTGTGTGAGTGTATGTGGGTGTGTGTATGTGGGTGTGTGTATATGCGTGTATGTTTATAGTTACGTATAGATAATACGTGCTTTTATGGGATTAAGTCAGGCTACGAACGTATAAAATACATATATACCTACACTTATTTTTCTTTTTAGGTTCCCTCTGCGTAGACATGTCCTGTTCGAATCATGTGCAGGGATCTTCGTTTGACTTCTTAAATATCCATATACGTGGTGAATTCAATAAGTTTCCAGACTTTTTTGTGCAGGCATTTAAAATTGTCGTAGAAAATTCAGTATGTTATTGCTATACATCTTACGAGATGACTGGCGAATATTTATGATTTCAGCTTCAAATGAACAACTACAGCAGCAATTGGGATACACCCTACTAAAGCCTGATTGTTACAGCTGGTGAATTTCAAAAATGCAATCTGGACGTGAGGACACTTTAGAAAAACGATATGCAATAAAGTTCTGTTTTAAACTTGGAAAAAAATGCCACAGAAACCTATGGAATACTTCAGACTGTTTTTTGACCATCTTGCATGAATCGAGCATCAATTTTTGAGAGGCATAAGAGATTCAAGGAAAGCAGGGAGTCTGTGAGGGATGATGAGAGGTGTGGGAGGAGTAAGGAAGTCACTACACCAGAGTTGATTGGCCAAAGGGTTAGGGTTAGGGTTACTATGTTGAGGTTTTAAGGGAGTTCAGGAAGAGATTACGTTGGAAGAGGCCAGCACTCTTCAAATCGGCTCAGTGGCATTTCCAACCGGACAATACACCAGTCCACAACTCCATCCTTGTCACAGGCTATTTGACCAAGAAGGGCATCAAGACAGTTCGTCACTTCCCTATAGTCTAGACCTTGCTCCCTGTGACATTTGGTTATTCCCTAAGCTCAGAGGCTGTCGTTATGAGACAATTGGGGAGATGAAAGAGGTTGTGACGAAGGTTATTGACACGCTCACGCAAGATGACTTCGATGGGGCCTTCCAGAAGTTGTTGGAACGATACAACAAATGCATTGCAGCCAAAGGAGATTACTTCGAAAGGGACTAGAGTTTCATGTGTGTACTATCAATAAAAGAACCCATACGAAAAAAGTCTGAAAACTCGTAGCATTTTTGCGTTTTTTTTCTCTGTTTAATATTTACTCATTCTGTTTGTATTTATTTTATTGTTTTTATTCTACCTGCTGTAATCATTATCTCTTTGTTTTTATTTATATAGATTTATCTAACTTCCCATCCAGTCACATTTGACACGAGGTCATTTTATTATGACGGCTCATGTACAAATCGAGATTTATATGTGGCCATTACAAAAAATGTTTGCTTTCCTCGATATTACCCTCTTAGGACGCATTAGAGGTCAAGGAATAAACTCATCCCTATTAAGCAGGTATTGCTTGGGCATAAGTCCCCTTGGAACCAGATGATCAACTTATTATTATCCATCCGGTACGAACGCTAGGTGGACCCGGAAAGCCAAGTTAGCATATTCTCCAAGCTTCTGAGTCACTGCGTGTCGACATTCCTTGTAAAATATAGTCTGTCCACATTAACTCTATTATGTAAAGCCGTTTGAATAGTCATTTTCTCTTAATGTATCTGAGCTCCTCTAAGATCCAGTTTAGGAAGTGTCCGGAGTATCTTACCAGAAAGACTGCTTAGGTATTTATTCATTTGATTTAGTTCCAAATACTGGTTTCCAATAGCATTCTTGTTCTTCTCAAATACTCTTTCCTGGTTTTGGCCTTCATTTACGAAAAAATTATATCTTATGCTAATATTTTCTGGTATTTGTATTCTTCTTTTTCATTATCCAATCGGCTGGGACTGAAGAATTCACCGACTGCATCTCTGCAGAGGGGTAAAATTTCCCCAACGAGTGTCCTAGATATGACACTAAACTATCGAGCCAAGTCGGCTACACCTGTAGAATACACCGACGGCATCTCTGCAGAGGAGTAAGTCTCCCCCAACGAGTGCCCTCGATATGACACTAAACTATCGAGCCCAGTCCACTAGACCTGTAGAATACACCGACGGCATCTCTGCAGAGGGGTAACACTCCCCCAACAATATCCAAGATATGACACTAAACTATCGAGCCCTGTCTGCTAGACCTGTAGAATACACTGACTGCATCTCTGCAGAGGGGTAAAACCCCTCCAATGCGTGTCCTAGATATGACACTAAACTATCGAGCCCAGTCCACTAAACCTGTAGAATACACCGACGGCATCTCTGCAGAGGGGTAAAACTCCCCCAACAAGTGTCCTAGATATGACACTAAACTATCGAGCCCAGTCCACTAGACCTGTAGAATACATCGACTGCATACTCCCCCAATGCGTGTCCTAGATATGACTCTAAACTATCAAACACAGTCGGCTGGGACTGAAGAATACACCAACTCCATCTCTGCAGGGAAGTAAGACCCCACCTCATAACGAATGTCCTGAAAAGACACTAAACAATCTGATGGTGAGGTTTCAGTAATTCTGGAGCTTAATGGAACGTGGAGTACTCCTTCATTACCATAGCACCCTAGATCCACGCTGGCTCGGACTGGTAGCACCTGACAAGGTCCTCTTTATGCGTCAAATAGAACTGAATTGTGAACTTATGCTAAACTGAATTGCTTAAAATATGTTTTTGTATGCTAAACTGAATTGTTTGAAATAGAACTGCTTTGTGACATTGAACCTGTGTACTTTTGCTAAATTGAATTGTTTGAAATAGAACTTTTTTTTTTTAATAAAACTATTCATATGCTAAACTGAATTGTTCGAAATAGAACTGTTTATATGTATATAAATGGTTGATTTTATGGCATATCAACATTTGTAGGTTATTTGATGCCAAATCCATTTTCATACAAATTATCAGTTCCATTTCAAACAATTCAGTTTAGCATGAATACACATTTTAATTGTCAAAAACATTTCTATTTCAAGCTATTCAATTTATTCAAGCAGTTCTAATTTAACTATTTCAGTTTAGTATAATTATACATTTTGTTTACACACAGTTAAATGTCAAGACAGTTCTATATAAAACAATTCAGTTTAGTATAATACAGTTTCAATGTCAAAAACAGTTCCCTTTCAAACAATGTAGCTTAGCATTAGTACGCAGTTTAAATATACGTACACAGTTTTTCAAAAGCATTTCTGTTTCAAGCTATTCAGTTTAGTCAAGCAGTTCTATATCAAACAATTCAATTTAGCATAAGCGTGCAGTTTAGTTCTATTTAACCCATAGATAGGGTCCTATCAGGTGCTACCGCTCCGAGCCAGAGTGAACCTGGGAGCAATGGCAATGAAGGAGTGCTCTGCATTCCCCAAATCACCAGCATCACTGGAATCTCACCATCAGATTGTTTAGTGTCATATCCAGGAGACTCATTTGAGGGGTCTTACTTTACTGCAGGGGTGCAGCTCCAGCCGACTTGGCAAGTATAAAAATTGTTTTGGCATTAAGTAACCTACAGTGGTTGAAGTGCCTTCAAACTAGACCATTTTCCTTTTCACAGAGCAGTTTTATACTTTATTTATTGGTTACTTCTATTCTTTTCGGTGTTTCTGTTTTAAGGAGTCACGTTTTTTTTTTCAGTTTCTCTTTCCAGGTCTTCTTTGACTGATCTGTTGGCACTAACATATATCAATTCGAAGGCAGATTTTTCTTTTTATAGTCCTTAACGATTATATCTAGTCCATTACTCTTGATTTTTCTGTGAGTTTCGATTGTAAAGTCTCAGAGAATAGTTGCTTCTTTGGTTTCTGTTATTGGACCGGGTTTGTGATTTTGCTACTACTACTACTACTACTACTACTACTACTACTACTACTATTATTATTATTATTATTATTATTATTATTATTATTATTTACTCCTTTAGAGTTTTTCACATCAGTGTTAGCTGATGGTTTTTCACTGGAGTTTGAGTGACAGCAAGTCTCCTCAAGTCTCCAGGACTCGTCTCAGGATTCTGGCCGTTCTTAGCAATGTTGTCGTTTGGATAGTCTCTACCCGTCCGCCAACTTCCAAGTCCTCCAGGCCTTTTAACAATCCTTTAGTTATTGTGCCAAAAGCACCAATCACAATTGGCACAATCGTTACTTTCATGTTCCACAGTTTTTTTCAGTTCTCTAGCAAGGCCGAGGTACTTATCCTTCTTTTCACATTCCTTGAGATTTATTCCGTGGTCATCGACAATTTCGCAAATTCTCTATTATTATTATTATTATTATTATTATTATTATTATTATTATTCCTTTCTTACTTCTACCATGTCCGTTCGCATATTTATTTCAAAGGAAAATCGATAGGTCACGTCCAGTATATATGAAGTAAAAATATCGTTTCATTCTACTATCTGACTCATACGGAAGAGAATTTTCATTGAAGAATTTGTGGGGTGGGGAGTTTGTGGGTCTTTCACAGAACTATGAGCCTGTTACAGATTCCAGAGCTCCTAAACGTGAACTAACCTAGATTCGAACGCTGACTACTACAATTCGCCTCAGACACGTCACCGTGGGGCCCAACAAGTCGTTGCTCAACTAGAAGCCGACAAAAATCAATAAACACAAAAGAGGTGGCTCATCACGTAAACACGTTCGCCCCATTGCAAGAACCTTTTCTTCTTTATATCTTTTTTTTTTGTTATTATCAATGTCTCATAATTATTTCGATCAGTCTATGCTAGCAAAGCGAAATAATTGTACAACCACCCCCTCTAAATAACTAATTGAACAGCGAAATATCTCGTTGAGCCTTAAAGCGAATATCTTCTACCACCTCCACGTTCCTCCCCTTCTTTACTCAATGACGAACATCGGACAACATTGTGGAGTGACTGTAGTAGGCGTAGTAAGAAGAAGCAGGTGATTTCGAACGTGCCTCAGCCTCGATTTGATAACACTCATTCATAAAAATTTCATTCATCCAAACGATTTTTCATTCATCTTTAAAAGTCACTCACAATTCGATATCAGGATTGTATTTTGTTTAAGAATAAAAGTCTTGAAGTCAATTTTGAAATAAACGAATAAATAAATACCCAGTACATATTTTGATCAGAATAGATATCCCCATAGACGGATAGATAAATAGATAGATGGATCTATCTATCTATCAATGGGGATATCTAAGGGGAGATATATATATATATATATATATATATATATATATATATATATATATATATATATATATATATATATATATATATATATAGTGTAATTGTCATGTTAATTACATTGAAACATGACGTTCAACATCATCGAGTTCCTCCAAACTGATCAGTCAGTTGCTAATTGAACAACAACTTGGTATATTCAACACGAACATTTTAGATGTATTGCCCTGATAAAAATCCTTTCACGATATACCGATTTTTGCAGGGTAAATGATTACACACAAATATATATATATATATATATATATATATATATATATATATATATATATATATATATATATATTTTAAGAAAAAACAACAAAACCGGTCACATTAGGATTATAAATTTATATTAGGATTATAAATTCAAAAAGACAAAAAAAATTTAACAGGACTTCTTCAGATCCTTTGGATAAAATTATCCTGATGGAATTACTCCCAACTCCGGTTTAACTCGACCAAATAATACCTATATATATATATATATACATATATATATATATATATATATATATAGACATCTATATTCTATACATACATATATAGGCGTGTGTGTGTGTGTGTGTGTGTGTGTGTGCGTTAAGCATTAAGAAAATTCTACCAAATGTAGATATAGGTGCATAACTGCATATACTTATGTAAATATTTCTATATATTGATATTTTTGTTCTCTCTGTCTGTTTGTCTCTGTCTCTGTCTGTCTGTCTGTCTCTCTCTCTCTCTCTATATATATATATATATATATATATATATATGCGTGTCTATGTGCTTGTGTGTGTGTGTGTGTGTGTGTGTGTGTGTGTGTGTGTGTGTGTGTGTGTGTGTGTGTGTGTGTGTATTTACCAAATATTTGCATGAGCAGGATGCAACACAATATATATATATATATATATATATATATATATATATATATATATATATAAAGATAAAGGGTGAAAAATATATAGAAAGATAAAAAAATATATATATATATTTGCCAATGGTCTGGTTGACCTGGGTTTAATACCTCGTCGCGTCATACCAAAGACTTTAAAAGTGGTACTTGATACCTCCTGGTGGAATAAAAGGTGCGTATCAAGAGTAAAGTGGAGCATTCCAGTGAAAGGAGTTGCGCCCTCCCAAACACCTTGGTGTGGTACTATTTACCTAACCCCTCCGCTCGGGCAGGATATGACACAAGGTCAATTTTTAAGTGGAGTTTAACAGGTTTGAATTCAGAGTTTTCTTCTCCTAGACTAGTTGCCTCACCAAGGCTGAAGAACGTACTCTGCCCTACTATTTACCCATAGCTGGAGGGAGAATAATTGGATTCATACCTTTCCCAAGGGTGCTATATTAAATGCAATCAGTCTCGTCCAGGATTTGAACTCGTATCGCCGTGTTCATTTCCTACGGCGATAACGGCTACACCACGGGCACCTTGGTGTGGTAGCTATTGAAAAGGGAGCTTTCTGGTCGCCCTCGACTACGATCGCCAACTTTACTTACTATATATATATATATATATATATATATATATATATATATATATATATATATATATATATATATATATATATATATATATTCTTTTCTTATCTTTGTACAAAATTTTATTAGGCACTCAGCTGGTTGTAGGCTGCGCAGATAGATAGATAGATAGATAGATAGATAGATAAATAGATAGGAAGAAAAGATAGATAGATAGATAGATAGATAGATAGGAAGAAAATGTGGATAGATAGATAGATAGATAGATAGATAACGAGAGAGAGAGATAGAGATAGAGATAGAGAGAGAGAGAGAATGAACTGGGAAGTAAATTGATGGATAAAGTCACCTGTGTTTACTTTTTGAATAAATAAACCGCCTTTTATGTTTTCCTTCCTTCCTATATTACTACAGCACGGGAATTCCTTTTTTACCTTTAAATCGAGGAAATCTAATACGCAAATTAATTATTTGATTTTCTTTTCCCTGAATGATGTAATCCACCCATCTACTAATCTATACCTTCGTGTTTGGGCCGGTGAATCGAGTAAGGAAAAAAAAAAGATCGGTTTTTCTTAGAAAATAAGTGAATATTAAAAGAAAAGTTTCAAAATTATGTAGACGATGATCAAACTGAAAATCAAAAGTCATAGAAAAAAAAAAGTTAAATAATGATGATGAAAAAATGAATAAAAAGAAGATGAGGATGATGAGTAAATTGGAAATAAGTAGTCAAAGAAGAAGAAAAAGTAGATAATGATGAAGAAATAAGAAATGATGCTGTTGCGGCTGCTAAAGAAGAAGAAGAAGAAGAAGAATATTGTCATGGTGATGATTGAAGAGGAAATAAGAAGGCAGGGAAGACGAACAAAGAGCAGATAAGGATGAAGAAGAAGGAAATGATGACAATGACGAAAACGAAGAAAGATATGATTGAAAATAATGAAGAGGGAAATGATGATGATGATGATGTTGATGATGATGATGATGAAGAAAAATGATGATGATGATGATGATGATCATAAGAAGAAGAAGAAGAAGAAGAAGAAGAAGGGTAGCAGACGTGGTTATAAAAAAGAGTAAAAAAAAAAGGATAGATTGACTAATAAATAAATAAATAAATAAATAAAGGAGTAATAGTCTGAGTAGAAGAAACTGAGAGAAAACAGGTAGAGCAGAGAAAGGTGGAGGGGAATAAGAATTGAGAGACGAAGGGGAAAGAGAGAGTGAGCGAGAGAGAGAGAGAGAGAGAGAGAGAGAGAGAGAGAGAGGGAGGGGTGGTGGTGGTGGTGGATAGAATAGAAGAGCAGAGTGAGATGGAGGAGAAATAAAAAAACCAGCAACAAAATCGGCAAGAACCAGACGAAGACGATTCAACAGAATCATCAACAACAACAACAACAGGTTTATTTAAAAGATTCGAATTTACGTCTTTCAGATGTTTAAGCAGATGTAGCTTAGAAATTAATGTTAGCCTTCAGAGTAGGTCAGGTAGTTTACCGCTACTCCATCATCACACCGGGTTTTTTTTTTTCACTCTCTCTATTATCTTTCAATTTCATTCCTCACTCACTTGCGATCTTGCTTGATTAGTCAGCCTTAACGCTGAGCTCTTTCTTTCTTTCTTTCTTTCTTTCTTCCTCTTCAGTAACTCTTTGATTTTGACGCCGAGTTCTCAGCGTCAATTCCTCAGTCTTGGCAATCTCCCTTGTTGCTCTCCTTACTTGCTCTCCACCAGCGCTTGAAGTTGTCTTAATCGCCCTGTTCTTTCTCTATTATTCACTCACAGATTGACTAACAATAATAGGTCTACCATAAAAGTCTATCTATCTATCTATCTATCTATCTATCTATCTATCTATCTATCAGTCTTGATTTAAACCTATCACTACTAAAATCTATATTCGAATCTATTTAGCCCGAACTCGCTATTTTAGTCTTCTTCTCACACCTTTAAGTGAATATGTTTCAGTCTCTCTCTCTCTATCTCTCTCTCTCTCTCTCTCTCTCTCGTGTGTGTGTGTGTGTGTGTGATCATCTCTATATATCTATTTTAATCTACTGCCATTCAGTCTATCTATCTATCTATGTCTGGCGGTCTCTGTCTGTTTCATATATATATATATATATATATATATTATAACAGTGTTGGTTGTCACTAAATCCCTTTGTGGGTTTGTGTCGAACCAAGTGCAATATAATATGAAGAGTGCTCAATATCTAGGATAGAGCTATTATATAATAATAATAATAATAATAATAATAATAATAATAATAATAATAATAGATATATTAGATATATATATTTAATTCATGGAATTTAGACTGCGACCCCTGGGTTTCATGGATTTTTTTTGCAAAACAAAAATCACCAGGCAGTTAACATTTTCTTAACTGCCTGATGATTATTGTGAAACCCAGGGGTCGCAGTCTAAATTCCATTAACTAAATATATATATATATATATATATATATATATATATATATATATATATATATATATATATGATTAGGTCCGCTAATGATTTCACATTCGGCATTTAGGGTTTTATTTTTTTCGTATACTTGTACTCTACACTCGGCTCGGGTTGTAGAATACAGAAACTGCACCTCTGCAGAGTGGTAAGCCCCCCCCCCGCTAACGCCTGTCCGGGATATGACACTAAACAATCTGATTGTAAAGCTGCAGTAATGCTGGAGCTTTGGGGAATGCGGAGTACTCCTTCATTGCCATCGTTCCCAGGTCTACTCTAGCCCGGATTGGTAGCACCTTAGTCGACCTTAGTCGAGGGTGGCCTGAAGGCTCCCCTTTTCGATAGCTACTACACCAAGGCGTAGGGGAGGGTGCTACCCCTTTCCCTGGTTGATCTATTTTACCCTTGATCCCTACCTTATTTGCTGTGTTAATCAAGGAGGCATCAAGTACCATTTTTTGAGTCTTTGGAATGACTCGACCTGGGATTGAACCCAGGTCTACCGGGCCATTGGCGAACACTCTAACCATAAGGGTCTAATAGAACTAGAGTGTGTACTTATGCTAAAGTGAATTGTTTGAAATAGAACTGTTTTTATATGCTAAGCTAAATGGTTTGAAATAGAACTGTTTTTTGACATTGAAACTGTGTACTTATGCTAATCTGAATTGTTTGAAATAGACCTGTTTGATGTTTAACTGTGTGGAAACCAAAAAAATCTGAAAATAATTTTTTTTATTTATTGCGAACTTTTTGTCCTTATCTTGGTAGACAAAAAAAAACTACCAAGATGAGGACAAAAAGTCCGCAATAAATAAAAAAATTAATTCTCAGATTAAGAAGCCTCATCTCAAAAGGATTCCCAGTAAAGACAACGGCTAACGTAAGTTTTTTTATTATTTTACAGTATTTTCACATACATTAAAACCACCCAATCTTCTTGAAAAAAAAGGGTGACCGACAGATATGAATAGGTTTGGTTTGCTTTCTTTGTTTAATGGCATATCAACCCTTGTAGGTTATTTAATGCCGATGCCATCCTTCCAGAAGAACTGTAGTGGTACTATTTAACCCATTGCTGGGAGGATTCATATTTTCCCACGACTATTTGTCTGAAAGTGAAAGTAATAGCGCGAATGGAGTTCGAACCCGTGTGCTACGATTGAGAAGTCTATCGCTTTAACCATTACACCAGGAGTACACCACCAGGCATAGATTGATAGATCGATCGATAGATAGATAGACAGATTGTGGAAATTTACTAAGCTTTTTGCTTAGATGTGGCACAAGGCCATATGAAAGGGGCACCCAATGAGACTCGAACTCACTCGTGTAGGTTTGCTAGCCGAGCTTGCTAACCATTACACCACCAGAGGCGCCTAGATAGACAGATAGTGTATTATCATATTTACCATATTTACCAACCCCTCCGCTCAGGCAGGATATGACTCAAGGTCAATTTTTAAGCGGAGTTTAACAGGTTTGAATTCAGAGTTTTCCTTCTCCTAGATTAGTTGCCTTACCTATGCAGAAGAACCCAGCCTGCGCTACTATTTACCCATAGCTGGAGGGAGAATAATTGGATTCATACCTTTCCCAAGGGTATTAGTGCTATGTGAAATGCAATCAGTCTCGTCCAGGATTTGAACTCGTGTCGCCGTGTCCATTTCCTATGACGATAACCATTACACTACGGGCACCTCCTTCTTACACTACATTGAATATTTCTTTCATTCATTCTGGTAACGAACCAATTAAATCACGAGTCTCCGGTGACACCTACACACACACGTTTCAATTCTTCAAGATTTGATGTATAATACTTTTTTAAATCTCATTTTGAAGGTTTCCAAAGAAATTTTCTATTGGATTTGCCTCTGGGCTATTTGCAGGTATCCTGTTTTCTCTAAGCCATTTTCTTAGGGAGATGTGGTAGAGCAAGGTCATGTTGGAAGATGAATTCATTGTCTCCAAACTTATCCTTGTTGTTTAGAATAAGAAAATAATTTAGGACATCCTGATGGACAGTAACATTAAGAGATCTTTTCAAAAAGTAGATCGCTCTAGAATACATCGACTGAAATGAATTATTGCTATAACATCGCGATACATGGATCACATTCGACTATGCGCAAATGAATGAATAAAATTGTTAAATGGCAATACCTATGAGGAAACAAATTATTAATATTTAATAGAATTATTAGTGTTAGATAACAATATTTGAAACCATTTAACTGTGTAGAAATAATAGCAATACTAGTGTTCAAATAACTTAGCTCTAACACATTTAAAAACGAAACTACCATTAAACTATGTGTGCAAGCTTATGTCTGTTGTCAAATTGTGTTTGTTATATAGCAATACTTAAAACCATTTTAAAAAAAGATGAGCACAGGCTCGTTAAAAATGTTATCTACAAAAGCGAGTTTAGAAATAATATAAAAAGTATTTTGGCATTAAATAACCTACAATGGTTGATATGCCATAAAACCCAACCAAACCAAATCCTATATATTTAATATATATATATATATATATAAAGAGGATTTGGTATTAAATAACATACAATGGTTGATATGCCATAAAACCCAACTAAACCAAATCCTATATATTTAATATATATATATATATATAAAGAGGATTTGGTATTAAATAATCTACAACAGTTGATATGCCATAAAACCCAACCAAACCAAATCCTATATATTTGATATATATGTATAAAGAGGATTTGGTATTAAATAACCTACAATGGTTGATATGCCATAAAACCCAACAAAACCAAATCCTATATATTTAGTATATCTGTATAAAGAGGATTTGGCATTAAATAATCTACAAGGGTTGATATATCATAAAACCCAACCAAACCAAAGAAGCAAATCTTTCAGACACCGATGGCAAACCAGCAACCATAACCATAACCCTAACCCTAAACCATTACAGACAGAGGGAATTTTATGATTTTTTCGCACATTTGACATTCTGTCTCTTGTATGACTTACTCCAGACGCGGGGGTCAAGTTCATCGAAGGAAATATAGAATCTTGATTCATCAATGAAGATGACCTGGTTCACCTTGCAATATTCTGAATATTCTGAACAAAGAGCATCCCACCTGGACAGCTATCTCGTTTTGAATCTTACCAGCTTCCCATAAAGCATGAATGATGGCTTTTTGCGTCTCCAACATATTTTTAACTCTTGCCATTTATAGTACAATAATATGCTTAACACAGAAGATTTCAATCTTATCATACCAATACATTGACTTCATAGTTGGCTGGGGCTGTAGAATACACCGACTGCATCTCTGCAGAGGGTTAAGACTCCTTTAATGAGTGTCCAGGATAAGATTCTAAATAATCTGATTGTGAGGCTCCAGAAATGGTGGAGCTTTGGGGAATACGTATTACCCATTCATTGCCATCGCTCCTAGGTGCGCTCTGGCCCAGAGTGGTAGTACCTGATAGAGACCTGTCTATGGGTCAAATAGAACTTCACTGCGTACTTATGCTAAACTGAATTGTTTGAAATCGAACTGCTTTTGTATGCTAAACTGAATCGTTTGAAACAGAACTGTTTTGACCTTTAAACTGCGTACTTATGCAAATCTGAATTGTTTGAAATGGGACTGTTTTTGTATGCTCAACTGAGTTGTTTGAAACTGAACTGTTTTTGACATTGAAACTACTTACGCTATGGGTTAAATAGAACTGTTTATGATGTGGACCCAAAGTCGGTACACAGAAGGAAAACACGGAACACGGTTTAGAGGTAACAAAGATATATTAACAAAAGTTACAAGGGATAGTGTCCAATATTGGTAGTCGTACTTCTAGTACCCTTGTACTACTGCTACGACTACTAACATATTAGGATATTACTACGCCGGTAATATAGTGCTAGAAGAGTCCATGATGCAGGTAAGTTTCAGTCTCACAATAATTTAACATTTGATCTGGATGCAATCTAATGAGTAATTTTGGATTGAACAATTAGATTTAAATAGTAATACTCGAAACATTTTAATTGATTCATAAGTAAAATATAATAAAATGGAACTCAGTTACCGACGCCGACTACGCCGATGACAGCAGATTGACTGCTTTAAAAGAGTTCACCTTGCAATATTCTCGTGGTGTAATGGTTAAAGCGATGAACTGCAGAATCGTAGTACGCGAGTTCGTACTCCAGTCGCGCTATTATGTTCACTTTCGGGCAAATACCCTTGGGAAAGGTATGAACCCCCTTATTCTCCCTCCAGCTATGGGTAAATAGTAGGACGGACTAGGTTCTTCAGCCTTGGTGAGGCAACTAGTCTAGGAGAAGGAAAACTCTGAATTCAAACCTGTTAAACTCTGCTTAAAAAATTGACCTTGTGTCATATCCTGCCCGAGCAGAGGGGTTGGTAAATAGTACCTTGCAATATTCTGAATGACAGACAAAGAGCATCCCACCTGGACACCTATCTCGTTTTGAATCTTACCAGATTCCCATAAAGCATGAATGATGGCTTTTTGCGTCTCCAACATATCTTTAACTCTTGCCATTTACAGTTCGATAACACAGAAGATTTCCATGTTAACATCCCATTACATTGACTGCAGAGGGGTAAGACCCATCAACGAGTGTCCTGGATATGACTCTAAACAATCTGATGGTGAGGCTCAAGTAATGCTGTAGTTTTGTGGAATGCGGAGTACACCTTCATTGCCATCGTTCTCAGGTTCACTATGGCCCGGAGAGATAGCATCTGATTGGGTTCTATCTATGAGACAAATAGAATTAAACTATATACTTACACTAAACTGAATTGCTTGAAATAGGACTGTTTTAATAGTTAAACAGTGTACTTATGCTAAATTGAACTGTTTGAAATAGAACTGTTTTTGACATTGAAACTGTACTTACGCTAAACTGAATTGTTTGAAATAGAACTGTTTTGACATTTAACTGTTTGAATTAAAACTGTTTAACTAAACTGAATAGCTTGAAGGAGAAATGTTTTTGACAATTAAACTGTGTACTGGTTCTAAACTGAATTGTTTGAAATAGAACTGTTTATTCGTATAAATATGGATTTGGCATTAAATAACCTCCAAAGGTTGATATGCCATAAAACCCAAACAAACAAACAAATACATTGACACTGGGAACACTTATGAACTAACCTCATATATAAATCATTAAATGAATTTTTACTATAAAGGAGAAAATGTCTATCGAACTGATATCCAGTTAAAAGTAAACTGTCAAATTCTAAACAAATTTGAACGAGAAATTTGAATATTATTCGCAAACTGAATTGATGAAGATATATATATATATTTATATATATATATATATATATATATATATTGATCTTACCCACGTGGTATATATGTGTATGTTTCCAGCTCGCTGCTTTCGTCAGAGAACATATATGGCTCAAGACTTTATTAATGGGGTACTCAATGAGATTTGAACTCACTCTTGTTCACACAAGTCTCATTGAGTACCTCATTAACAAGGCCTTGTTTCACATATGTTCTCTGACGAAAGCAACAAGCTGGAAACATACACATATATAACTCGTATGTCAGAACAAAATAAATAGATATAAAAAAAATACAAACCCTTTCGTGGACCTACCTATGTTAATATATATATTTTTTATTCTTTCTTTGGACCTACAACAAACATATATATATATATATATATATAAGTATTTATGATCCAAGGAAAATAGTCTAGTGTTCAGACTGTTAAGTGGTAATCCAAGATGAATTGGAATATCCAGTTGAGTACTTATCGAATATATAATTAATTTCAGATTAAAAATATATTGAAACTCACATGCCGGGCAAAAAGATTTCTAAAATATATTCAACAGAAAAAAATCAATTCAATGGCTCCATTATAAATTTATTTCGGGTACAATGACCCTCGTCAGATGGAGATAATATATTTGTGCTTAGAAAAAGATCTAGGCTCTAAGCGCAAATGTATTATCTCCATCAGACGAAATGAATTTATAATGGAAGCACTGAATTGAATTTGTTCCGTTATATATATATATATATATATATATATATATATATATATACATGGTGAATTCAATAAGGTTCCAGCCTCTTTTTGTACAGACATTTAAAATTGTCGTAGACTTTTGAAAATTCACTATGTTATGGCTATACATCTTATGAGAGGACTGACCAATTTTTATGATTTCAGGTTCAAATGAACAGCTACAGTAGGAATTGCAACACACCCTACTAAAGCCTGATTGTTACAGCTGGTGAATTTCAAAAATGCAATCTGACACTTTAGAAGAACGATATGCAATAAAGTTCTGTTTTAAACGTGGAAAAAATGCCGCCACAGAAACGTATGGAATGCTTCAGACTGCTTTTGGAGCATCTTGCATGAATCGAGCACCAGTTTTTGAGTGGCAAAAGAGATTCAAAGAAGGCAGGGAGTCTGTGAGGGATGGTGAGAGGTGTAGGAGGAGTAAGGAGGTCACTACACCAGAGTTGATTGACCAAAGGGTTAGGGTTAGGGTTACTATGTTCAGGTTTTAAGGGAGTTCAGGAAAAGATTCCTAGAGAAGAGGCCAGCACTCTTCAAATCGGGTCTGTGGCATTTTCACCAGGACAATACACCAGTCCACAACTCCATCCTTGTCACAGACTATTTGACCAAGATGGGTATTAACACAGTTCCTCGCCCTTCCTATAGTCCAGACCTTGCTCTTTGCGACTTTTGGTTATTCCCTAAGCTCAGAGGCTGTCGTTGTGAGACAATTGAGGGGATGAAAGAGGATGTGACCACGGTCATTGACACGCTCACACAAGAGGACTTCCATGGAGCGTTCCAGAAGTTGTTAGAACGGTACAACAAGTGCATTGCAGCCAGAGGAGATTGCTTCGAAGGAGACTAGAGTTTCATGTGTGTACTATCAATAAAAATGCCCATACGAAAAATGTCTGGAAGCTTATTTAATGATCCTCGTATATATATATATATATATTAACTTTACTATCTTTGTCTAAAGGCATATCAACCTTTGTGGGTATTTTAATGCCAAAGTCATCTTTATAGAAGAACAGTAGTGGTATTTTTAACCGAAAACTGGAGGATAAGAGGAGGGTCAATACCTTACTCAAGAGCATTGGTGTGAAAGTGGACGTTATAGCGTGACTGGATTTCGAACCCGCTTACTACAATATCACAGTCTAGCCCGTTAGCCACTACGCCAAAAAGACCCCCCCCCAAAAAAAAAACGAAAAACGTTGATTGACACTTCAAAACATTTTTCGAATCCACATTCCTTTCTTTCAAAAGTATTTTATCTTTTTCTTTACTCACTCCTACTTTTCCCCCCCCCCTCTTCTCATATCAGAAATGTTATATATCAATTTTTCCTTTCCTGCTTTCGTCTTTTTCCTGGCTACTGGCGCAAATGACATATTTACTTAGCGCGATACGGCCACCCCAGGGGACCAGCCAGCATCCCCACTCTCTTTCTATTTCTCTCTCTCTCAAAAGATTCCTCCCTCAGACATCAGCCAGCAGTAAACATTAAATTGGTAAAAACAGTTTGACCAATCACTCCCAGAGCGGAAATGTCAAAACGCGAAGATTGCACACACACACACACACACACACACACACACACACACACACACACACACACACACACACACATATATATATATATATATATATATATATATATATATATATATTTTTTTTTTCTTTAAAGAATAAAACCAAAGACCGGTTATTTTAGGATTATAAATTTGTTTTCATCCTGTTTTGCGTTTCTGATGTGAACCAAAAACACGAAGAAAAATATAACAGGACTTCTTCAGATCTAATGGATAAAATAAATCAGAATAGACACGTGGGCGGGGGGAGGAAGAAGGGTGAAGAGTTACCTCCTCGTTTTATTAAACTTCCGTTTTTTTATTTACTTATTTATTTTCCTAATTTTACCGTCAGTTGGAATTATGGTAATTTAACTGTTTTATTTATTTTATTTATTTTCTTTTTTTGTTAAGTTCGATGATTAACTTTTATGTGTTATGTTTATATAATAAATTTCTTGTAAGGGAAATATTAATACTTATATTAAAGAAAGTATTGCTCTGTAATATTAACTACATTGAGTTTTTGAACCCCGAGAGATAACGCAGACGACAATATTTGACTTGCCTCGAAAAATTTGAAGAATCAAACGCAAAAGAAATATAGAAATCTTTTGCTTCCAAGAAATTAAAAATACAGTTTTTTTTAGCCAACTGGAATCATTGATAAGTCATCAATTATTTAATTTTACCAAATTTCGAGTTTATCTAAATTGTATGAATAAGCAAATAAATAAATATTTCTTCAGTAAGTATTTTTTTTTTGTTTTGTTTTACGGCATATCAACCTCATCGGTCATTTAATGCCGAATCAAGTTAAAGAAAATAAGTCTGAAAAGAAATTCAAAGGAGAGGTCTAAGGAATTAATAATAAACTTTAGATAATTAGTTGGTTATCTATTTTTTTTTTTTTTTTTTTTTTTGGAGTTTAGTTGTAGGGAATCATGATCATTAAAAAAAAATTGTGGAACAGGTTGGGGAAGGGATCAGTTCGTTAGAATATATCTAGTAAAGAAAGGGTTAATAGAATTAATTTGGTCTTATTGTAAATTTCTTTAGATTTTTGTGTATAACTTTACTGTTTTTAGAAATGATATTACATTATTTATTTCAGTGTTTTGGAACAGTTACTTCATATTGTTTGCGCTATAGAAGGTTTTTCTTATATGGGCTAGATCGGTACATTCGATGAGATTGTGCTTCATGGTGTATTTGGTCTGGCATGCATAATACATTGGTTGTTGTTTTCCTTCGAGTAAATAAAAGTGTGTTATCCTTGTATTGCAACATAGCCATGGTACGGATATGGGAAATATATATAATGCATAGGAATCCGAAAAACACGAAACACTGACGACTCTCTTGGTTCAGGTACGAAACTTTTATTACCTTCTTTAAGTTTAGGTTTTCGACACTAGGGGAGAGATAAACAATTTTTCTATGCTGACTGTTCGTCTATCGTCAGCTCTCAACTCACTGACCAAACCAACGCGCGTGCGCACCCCGCAATCCACACTGCACTGGCCTCGCCCAGGTCCGGAAAATCAACTCGCTTCGTCCAAGTCCAAATCTCAATTAACTGTTTTTTTTTCAAAATCACTAAGAATCCCAGCCCATCGCTTCCGAGCATGACATCATTCACATCCCCAAGTCATATTTCCTCCCGGGTTTTTTATTATGACATCTGTGATTGTCACATCCTCCCCGCGTGCGCGTGAACACAGTTCTTTAGAAAAATACACCTCTAACTTTATTTGAAAGGGTTTGAAAGGGTTACTAAAGGTTTTACAGTGTGAGAGGAGAGTTGAAGATGGAACAGAACTGCAACATATTGACCTCCACTCTGATGGCCTTAACAGCGTTTCTTTCACGTTCTCCTGGGCAGCCCAGCCGGGGACATGTTCCTCATTCCAGCATCTTCTCTCCAACTCCGACTTCTCTGCTGGGTGCTGGTTTTCTCTATCGCATCTTATCTCCAACTGATTGAACTTCCTGTGCACCGAGTTATATAATAATTTGACGTCCACTCTTCTTCCTACAAACGTCACAATTTCGCACTTAATTCAACCCCTCGACAGTCAAGGTTATATCCTGATATTCCTCGACCGGATGCGCCAGTTATTTACACAAGTGCATTTCTTATTTTGACAGCTTGGTCGGGGTCAATATTTTACACTGGATATGACACTAAACAGTCTGATGGTGAGGTTCCAGTGATGCTGGGGCTTTGGGGAATACGGAGCACCCCTTCATTGCCATTGCTCCCAGGTCCACTCTGGCCCGGCATAGTAGTACCTGATAGGGCTCTATCTACGGGTTAAATAGAACTAACGACTTACTTATGCTAAACTGAATTGTTTGACTAAAATGAATAGCTTGAAATAGAAATGTTTTTGACAAACTGTTCTTACATTTAAACTGCATGCTTATGCTAAACTGAATTTCAGTTCTATTTCAAATAATTCAGTTCAGCATAAGCATACAGTTTAAATGTATGTAAGATTTAATCGTCAAAAGCATTTCTATTTCAAGCTATTCAGTTTACTCAAACAATTCAGTTTAGCATAAGTATGCTATTAGTTCTATTTAACCCATAGACAGGGCCCTATCAGGTGCTACCACTCCGGGCCAGAGTGGACCTGGGAGCGATGGCAAGAAAGGGGTACTCTGCATTCCTCAAAGCTCCAGCACTGCTGGAACCTCACCATTAGATTGTTTAGTGTCATATCAGGACACTCTTTGGGGGGGGGGGGCTTACCCCTCTGCAGAGGTGCAGTCAGTGTATTCTACAGCCCCTGCCGACTGAGCAAAGTCATTTATTTGCTCTTAGTTTAAATATAAAAAAATTTCATTTAACCCATAGATGGGACCCCATCAGGTGCTACCTCTCGGGGCCAGAGTGTACCTGGGAGCGATGGTAATGAAAGAGTACCCCGCATTCCCCAAAGATCCAGCATTACGGGAGCCTTACCATCAAATTGTTTTGTGTCATATCCAGGACGCTCGTTGGGGGAGTCTTACCCCTCTGCGGAGATGCAGTCGGTATATTCTACAGCCCTAGCCGACTGGGCTCGATAGTTCAGTGTCGTATTGAACTCCATCATTACAGAAACCTCATCATCAGATTATTTAAGAAGGACACGCGTTGGAAGGGAACTTGCCCCTCAGCAGAGATGCAGTCGATGTATTCTATAGCCCCATCTGATTGGGCTGTCATAATCCAGGACACTCGTTGGAATCCTATATACGAGATGCATACGATAAGTTTCCAGACTTTTTTCGTATGGGCATTTGAAATTGTCGTAAACTCTTAAAAATTTACTATGTTCTTACTATACATCTTATGAGATGACTGACCAATTTCTATGATTTCAGTTTCAATTCAACAGCTACAGCAGCAATTGCAACACACCTTACTAAAGCCTGATTGTCACAGCTGGTGAATTTCAAAAATGCAATCTGACACTTTAGAAGAACAATATGTAATAAAATTCTATTTTAAACTGGGAAAAAATGCCGCCATAGAAACGTATGGAACGCTTCAGACCGCTTTTGGAGCATCTTGCATGAATCGAGCATCAGTTTTTGAGTGGCGTAAGAGATTCAAGGAAGGCAGGGAGTCTGTGAGGGATGATGAGAGGTGTGGGAGGAGTAAGGAAGTCACTACACCAAAGTTGATTAGCCAAAGGGTTAGGGTTAGGGTTACTATGTTGAGGTTTTAAGTGAGTTTAAGAAGAGAATCCTAGGGAAGAGGCCAGCACTCTTCAAATCGGGTCAGTGGTATTTCCACCTGGACAATGCATCAGTCCACAACTCCATCCTTGACACAGACTATTTGACATAGTTCCTCGCCCTTCCTATTGTCCAGACCTTGCTCTTTGCGACTTTTGGTTATTTCCTATGCTCAGAGGCTGTCGTTATGAGAGAATTGAGGAAATGATAGAGGCTGTGACGAAGGTCATTGACACACTGACACAAGAGGACATCCATGGGACTTTCGAGAATTTGTTGGAACGGTACAGCAAGTGCATTTCAGCCGGAGGAGATTACTTCGTAGGGGATTACTATAAAAAAAAATGCCCATACGAAAAAGTTTGGAAACTTATTGTGTGCGCCTCGTATAAATTCAATTTATAAAAACATATGCATAATGTGTAAAATTCTGAAAGTTCACTGCTACATAATTGTGTATGTTATTTATATTATCTAAGTTAAGACTTTAAAAAATGGAGGTCAGTATATGTAAGTCTAAATTTATTGATATACGCGACAATGATAGAGAAGATACGTTAATATGTAAATATAAATTCAGTGATATGTGACGTCGACGGCCTAAATCTAGGAAGCAATTCATTTCTCAAACTGATGAAGAAATGAATTATATATAGGCTGAGAAGACTTTGAAATAAGGTTTGTTAAATCGACTCAAAAGGAACGTTTTAACCGGATATTGGCATGATGGTTAGAGTGTTCGCCAATGGCCCGGGAGACCAGGGTTCAATCCCAGGTCGAGTCATACCAAAGACTCAAAAAATGGTACTTGATGCTGCTTTGCTTAGCACTCAGTATTATAAGGTATGGATCAAGGATAAAGTGGAGCAATCCAGGGAAAGTATTAGCGCCCTCCCCTACACCTTGGTATAGTAGCTATTGAAAAGGGATCCTTCAGATCACCCTCGACAATGGTCGCCAACTACTATAATACAGCACCCGTCCGTCCGTCCGTCCAACGAATTCTCCTCCATTTTTTACTCGATTTTAGTCATTTTTTCAAAACTTTATTTACCCAAGAATGCTTTGTTTTCACTACAATGAAAGTACGACTAGGTTCTTCAGCCTTGGTAAGACAACTAATCTAGGAGAAAGAAAACTCTGAATTCAAGCCTGTTAAACCCCACTTAAAAAATTGACCTTGTGTCATATCCTGCCCGAGCGGAGGAGTCGGTAAATATGGACTTCTGTCAATAAAACGATAATTTTGTGGGTTTTTTGGCAAGCTTCTGAAGTTACTTGACAAATTCAATTGAGATGCTTTTGAGGGGCAATCGACCATATGGACATCCAATCTGTCTGATAGAATAGAAATAGAATTCTTCCTTGCTGTAGTCGTGTCAGTACTACTCTTGGGTTGAACCACTTAAACTTTAAAGAAACGTCTGGAGAGAAAGCTTGATGGGAACTACACAAGGATGCTGCGCGCTGTTCTGTTCATATTCTGGAAGCATCACTCAAGAAAATAGCAGCTGTACAGCCACTTACTTCCCATCTCCCAAATCATCAAAACAAAACATATACTGAGCACTGCTTGTAAAGTTAGAAAGAATTCATTAGTGATGTCCTTTTGTAGACTCCTACACATAGACACACCAGTTTTGGAAGACCAGCAAAAAGTTACAATCTGTCAACTATGTGCTAACACTGAGTGCTGTCTAGAGAAATTACCTGGAGCGATCACCGATAATGGAACTCCTTTATGAGAATAATACACCCTACTAACCCATACACTTTGCTTGTGTTCATGGACGGTGCCCAGAGATGGCCTTTTATTCCTTTTGAAATTTCAATTTCTTGCACAATTCCCTGCAGATCACCTTTCCCATCCAGTCTAGTCTTATACTCTCTTTGAGCTAGTTAGCGTCATTCGCTTCTTATAAGATTAATTGTTTCGTTTCTATCACCATATGATCTACACTGGCTATTCAGCTGCATCTTGTCTATTTTTGCTTTAACAAATTTGGTCCTTATGGCGTTGTTTGTGTTGCTATCAGAAGAGATTCAGTTTCTTTCTTCAGGTTTCTCTTTCGTATCTATGTCCTGGTCTCCTTGTATGAGATATCGTCAGTTTGTCTCTTGAACTCTCAGTGGGTTCAATCCTGACAACAGGTGAAAATAACTAATTATGTTTACTATAGCTTAACACTTATACCCGGCTTTGCAAAGGCTCCCAAGTTCGACAAAAATCATCTGAAGAAAGCCGAAGGACGAATCGGCTGAAACGTTGTGTTGGATATTGACTGGAAGATCCCTTTGACATGCCGCATAAGTTGCGGGGGTGGCATAACAGGGAGTGCATCTGTTTTCCCAAGTAAACAAGACGCATAAGTTGCTTGGTAACATAACAGGAAGTACACTCGTTTCCTAAAGTAAACAGGATGCAGGCTGTTCCCCGGCGAAAGAGTCACGTAAATTGCAGGAGGTGCATATTAGGAGGAGGCGTATCCACACGCAACGTGTAAGCAGGTGGTGTGACCACGAAGACAAATTTTATAAACCAGAGAAGATTTCGACCCCGGGTGAACGAAACAGAAAGGCAGAGAATTTTCACAGAAGAACAGCGCTGTCACACCAGTGTGTGTGTGTGCAGCTCAGCCATCTTCGACCCTCTCTCACTCTACCCATACGTATATTTCGGGTGATAAAAACAAAAGAAAAGAAGCAAATTATCTTTTTATACATCAGCGTTGTTGTCTTTCTCTGCTATACTACAGTTGTCAATAAAACGACAACGATGAAGATAATAGCCCGAATATTCGGAATGGTAAAACGTTTTTGCAAAGTATTCTATTACAGTGTGCGGAAGCAAATTCAGGAATATTGTAATAAATAATAAACGACTCTATTATAAAACAAGATTAATTTTAGTTTTAAAACAAAATTTAAAACAAAATTATAGTTTATCAACAAAATAAGAAGACTGACACAAAGCAGTAAATTTACTCAATATGGCCACCATTTTTTTCAATTATTGTATCAACACGCCTTCGAAACGATTTGCATGCCTTCAAAATAAATTCTTCTGATATTTGATTCTATTCCTCCTCAATAGTAGTCTTAAGCGAAATAATATTTCGGTGGGAAGTTGTATTTGTTTTGTTTTCGTAAATGTCTCATAGAGCGTAATCAAAAGGGTTAAGGTCTGGGCTTTGATGAAAGCCATAAAGAAACTCCAGTTATTTTGTAAATTTTTTGGCTTTGTTTCGGCGTTAAGCAAACCTTAGATTCTTTGTCATTTCTTTTCTTGATCACTCATATTGGGCTGAATTTTAATTTTAAAAAGTACTTGAAAAATACAGATAATCATAATGTAACGTAATAGCCAAGGGATTTCGGTTCATGCCTTTAAGTTTAGTTCGGCTGAGAACCTTTCGGCACAGCACATGGTTTAGTTAGGTGCAAACCTTGATGTAGGTGGTAACGCGCACGCGGGGTGGGCGTGTCACTCAGAGATATCACAATAGTCCGAGACGAAAGGGGGTGACAGGGTGCGGGTGACGTCACGCACCGGAATCGCGCGGAGGTTGGTGAGAATCTGAAGAAAGTTAGGGAGTTGAAAACTAGACGCTGAACGAGGAGGTTCGACTTTTGGGGCTCGCTGATGTGAGACAAATTTGTGCGCCATTGGTGCCGCACGAGATAGGGGCCAGATGAAGAAGCCAACATAAAAAGATTGTGTCTCTCTCCTTATGTCGAAAACTTTAACTCAAAGTTAATAAAAAGGTTTCGTACCTGAACAAGAAGTCGTTACGTGTTTTCGAATTTCGAGATTCCTATGTTCTTTATATATTCTATCGTTATGAACATTATATGTCTATTTCACACATGGCGTTAATTGTGGCTATAGTACAATAAAAATTTAGAGTTACCACGTTTTTATCAAAAATTGGACTAATCAGACTAAAAAAACGTTTTAGACATTATTCCATATTTTGCTTTTCCATATTGTATACAACAGTTGTCAATATAAAAGCAAAGATGAAGGTAATTGTCCAAATAACCTAAATGATAAAAATTATCAAGCTTCATCTGAATAAAATTTGACAAAGTATCCAACTAGTTGCAGGTTTTTGACACCAGCTCAAAGTGGTAGTTTTAACAGAAATCTGAGTGACATGAACTCTCCCCCAGATATCCAGGACTCTTCTAAGTATTGTAGCTAATTTTTGCAATGTTGGGCTCTTGAAGTCCGCGATTCGTTTTGTGATAACCAGTTCGAACATCTCTTTTCCTGTTTTGTAAGGAATGATCTTAGGGTTCCATTCACAATTAGTATCATCGTTACCTTCATATTCTAATAATTTTCAGTTCTCAAGGAAGGTCTAGGTACTATTCGAGATTTTGCTTTCATTTATTCTTATTTTGTGCTTGGAATGGTAAAATCTACTATATGATTGAGGGTTGCCCAGTTAGTTGGAGCTGTAGATTACACCGATTGCTTCTCTGCAGAAGGGTAAGAACTCCCAGCCAACAAGTGTCCTAGATATGACACTAAACAATTTGATGGTGAAGTTCTAGTAATACAGGAGCTTTGAGGAATGCGGAGAACCCTTCATTGCCATCGCTCCCAGATGCACTCAGGCCACGAATGGTATCACATGATAGGGTCCTATCCATGAGTCAAATAGAACTAAAATGTGTATTTATGGTAAACTGAATTACTTGAAATAATACTGTTTTGACATTTAAACTACGTACTTATGCTAAAATGAATTGTTTGAAATAGAACTGTTTTGTATGCTAAACTGGATTGTTTGAAATTGAACTGTTTTTGACATTTAAACTGTATTCACGCTAAATTGAATTGTTTGAAATAGAAATGTTTTAACACATAACTGTGTGTAAACAAAAACTATACTTATACTAAGCTGAATTAATTAGAATTTTTTGACTGAAGTGAATACCTTGAAATAGAAATGTTTTTGACAATTAATAATTAGTGCCTATGTTAACTGAATTGTTTGAGATAAAATTTGTATAAAATGGATTTGGCTTTATGTAACCTACAGAGGTTGATATGCCATAAAACCCAAACAAACAAACAAACAAATAAAACAAATCGAAGTCTGCTCTACTGATGTGGATATAATTTTTCATTATAAGCATTCCACATTTTTCAACCCCAAATTTCATTCCTATATCTTGGCTGAACATTTCAATAGTTTCCATTAGGATTTCAAATTCTGTTTTTCGTTCGGGCAAAAATCACGACCTATACATTCTTAAAGACCCTAGCACGAAGTGAAACTTGCTGGATTCGAACTCAGATTATTGATTTCCTCTACTGTATCGCTAAGCGCGGCTTCAACATACGGGTACCGTTACAGAATAAAATTGTACAACGTAGCGAGAATTTTGTTTGGGCAATAGCGTTAAAAACGCTTTTAGCGATGAAAATAATGTTCGGTCCAGTTTTCGACATGGTAGTTTTAACGTCACGCTCAACCAATCACTGTAGTTTCTCAAGAGAAATAACAATTAAACTTTAATTATAGAGTATTTCTCCCCCCTTTTTTTAATGTATTTCTTCAATTCATTTATTCATTGCTTTGTTTGTTAGTTGTTGTTTTTTTGTTCGTTTTCTTTTTGTAAATAGAATGTGATGTGACATTAAGCTTAGAGAAGTCTTTAATTGATAAACTGCTGAGTAGACTAGACTCAATGTCTTGTCATAAAAAAAATAATTTTGTGTTGGATTCCAAACCACATCGGGATAATGTAACATAGGCATGATACGAATATGTGAATCCCGAAACACTGACGACTTTCTTTAGTTCAGGTACGAAACGTCTATTGACTTCTTGGGTTGAGTCATTTGACACGAGGAGAGAGAGAGAGAGAGAGATACAATTTTTACTATGATGACCGTTCCATCTGACCCAACAAACGCGCAGCGCATCCCGTAGGCCACAAACTGGACTCGCCTCGTCCAGCTTCAAATCTCAACTGGCCTCGCACAGCTTCGGATCTCAAGTAACTGCCTTTTTCAAAATCACCAAGAATCTCAGCCCATCGCTTCCGGGCATGACGTCATTCACACCCCAGACTTGTTTCCTATCTGGGGTTTTTATTATGACATCTGTGATTGTCACATCCTCCGCGCACGAGCGTGAACACCTGCGCCCAATGTGTGTACCTGCACGTGCACTAAGCCGAATAGTTCTAAGCCTAACTAAACCGAATGATACATATATATATATATATATATATATAATCATTCCGCAATTATATAACAGTAAGAGGAAACGAAAGAGCTGACTCGGCAGCCAAATCGGCCTGAGATCTAAGCCCAAAAGTTATCTCCATTCCATATACCGATTTGAAACCGATAAACTATAAATTCCTTTACAAAAAATAGCAACAACGATGGGACATGAACATCCATAATAAACTCTTCCAAATTCAGCCCACCCTGGGAGAATACAGACCAGCTTTTAGAGGATCGAGAAGAGAACAAGTCGTTATATCCCGATTGCGCATTGGTCATACAAGGCTCACTCATGCTTTCATAAACAGGAACCACAACCACAGTGTTTGACGTGTCAGACAACTTGCACGGTTAAACATATTCTTATAGTATGCAGAGCTTTCGCTGTCATCAGAAAGCGATTTTTCAAAGTGACTAGTTTAACCGAATTGTACGAAAACATCTAAATGGATGACGTTCTGTCCTTCTTGCGAGAGACAGAGTTGTACGAAAAAATATGACGAATTAAAACTGATAAATCATGTGCAAACAAATGAAATCCTGCTTATAGAAAATTTCACCTACTAAGTATTCGTTCAGAAATCTTTGGTTGAATGTATATACATATAGACAGAACTTGGCGTTAAATAACCTACAAAGGTTGATACGCCATAAAACCCAAGCAACCAACCAATCAGAGAAGTTTTTCAGAGAAGAAGAAGAAGAAGAAGAAGAAAAAGGTGTAAAGGCTTTGGTTTCTTCCTTTAATGGCATGTCAAATTTGGTGGGTTATTTAATACAAAAGTCATTCTTGTTGAACAGTAGTTGTACTATTTAACCCAAACTAGGAGGCGTTTAGGGTGGTAAACCATCCTCAAGTGTATCCCTACATCTACAGGACTCTTCTAAATATTGCAGCTGATTTTAGCAATGCTTTGGTCTTCAATTTTTTGAAGTAATAACGCGACTGAAACGCGATTTCGAAATCGCTTTCTACAATTTTTCAGTCCAGCACGTTAACCCTGACGTTAAGGGGATAAGGAAAAATGAATGAGGAAGAATCAGAAGTAATTTAGAGACCTTTTTCTAGTGGCACTAGGATACTTCGAATAAGTCGATGATGCCACTAAATCGTTTCTGGTTCGACTTCAATTCTGAGGAAACGGGAAAAAATCAATTAAAGGATTTTTATTTGGTTATGAGGTTCTTTTAAATTGACTTGCAGGGTGAAAAATGAGGATAGACGAAGAACTTAAAAGAACGAAAGAAAGAAAAATATTCTTTTTAAAAAAAGAAACGATTGAAAGAAAGAAAGAAAAAAGAAAGAAAGAGAGAAAGAGAGAAAGGTCTGTAAAGAAAAGAAAGAAAGGTTCGTAAAAGAAAGAAAGAAAGAAAGAAAGAAAGAGAGAAAGGTTCGTAGAAGAAAGAAAGAAAGAAAGAAAGAAATGTTCGTAGAAGAAAGAAACAAAGAAAAAAGAAAGAAAGTGAGAAAGTTTCGTAGAAGGAAGAAAGAAAAAAGAAAGAAAGAAAGAAAGAAGAAAAAAGAAAGAGAGAAAGGTTCGTAGAAGAAAGAAAGAAAGAAAGAAAGAAAGGTTCGTAGAAGAAAGAAAGAAAGAAAGAAAGAAAGGTTCGTAGAAGAAAGAAAGAAAGAAAGAAAGAAATGTTCGTAGAAGAAAGAAAGAAAGAAAGAAAGAAAGAAAGGTTCGTAGAAGAAAGAAAGAAAGAAAGAAAGAAAGAAAGAAAGAAAGAAAGGTTCGTAGAAGAAAGAAAGAAAGAAAGAAAGAAAGGTTCGTAGAAGAAAGAAAGAAAGAAAGAAAGGTTCGTAGAAGAAAGAAAGAAAGAAAGAAAGAAAGAAAGGTTCGTAAAAGAAAGAAAGAAAGAAAGAAAGAAAGAAAGAAAGAAAGAAAGGTTCGTAGAAGAAAGAAAGAAAGAAAGAAAGAAAGATAGAAAGAAAGAAAGGTTCGTAGAAGAAAGAAAGAAAGAAAGAAAGAAAGAAAGAAAGAAATGTTCGTAGAAGAAAGAAACAAAGAAAAAAGAAAGAAAGTGAGAAAGTTTCGTAGAAGGAAGAAAGAAAAAAGAAAGAAAGAAAGAAAGAAGAACAAAGAAAGAGAGAAAGGTTCGTAGAAGAAAGAAAGAAAGAAAGAAAGAAAGAAAGAAAGAAAGAAAGGTCTGTAAAAGAAAGAAAGAAATAGAGAAAGAAAGAAACGTAAGAAAAATATAAATGTCATAAAAACAGTTTGGAAGAAAAAAAAAGAAGAAAAATTAAAACAATAGATGGAATGTAAAAAAAAGTAGGAAAGCAAAAGAAAGAAAGAAATGAATGTAAATTCAAAAGGGGAAAAGAAAGAAAGAAAGAAAGAAAGAAAGAAAGAAAGAAAGAAAGAAAGAAAGAAAGAACTTAAGTAAAAAGAAAGAAAGCCACGAATAGAAAGAAAAGAATAAAAGAGAGAAAAGATACAAGAAAGAAAGAAAGAAAGAAAGAAAGAAAGAAAGAAAGAAAGAAAGAACTTAAGCAAAAAGAAAGAAGGCCACAAATAGAAAGAAAAGAATAAAAGAAAGAAAAGATACAAGAAAGAAAGAAAGAATCAATGAATATGACATGAACGAACAAAAACAAAAGATTAATAATGAATGATAGATATATAAAATAAAATCGATAAAACAATGAATAAAAAGAAATAAGCACTGATCAATATATAAAACATTAATTAAATGTGGCACAAGGCTGCATGAGTTGAGCACCCAATGAGACTCAAACTCACTCTTGAAGGTTTGCTGGTCTAGCTTGCTAACCATTACACAACCCGAGGCGCCCAACACATAAAACAGTTATTTCACAAAGCAACTTGAAGATACGAACATTTTCATTCATGAAAATCCTCTTATTCGAGGGCGGAAGATGTAAGCTGATGGCAGTACTGCTTGCATTAGAGTTACATGTAGAGTCGTTCATTGTAGTAAAACGCGCGCGCGTCCCCCGCCGGACTGGCACCAGCTGCAACAGCAGTAGAAGCAGCAGAAACTGGTGCATTCATATTTCCATTCAGTTCAAGGATCGGTAGTACTCTTCGGTATCGATTTCAACCCGGCTAGTCCACATATCAGTTTACAAGTAATATATATATATATATATATATAGAGAGAGAGAGAGAGAGAGAGAGAAAGAAGGAGGGTATGATTATTATACGATTTCCCCACTGTCAGATTTGACATGAACACATTTTATAGTGGGTGGCCTAGCACGAATCAAATCTCATGCGAGGCCGTCATAAAAATATAATATTTGATCAACTCGGAATTCCCTGTTTTGGAGCGCCTGAGGCGCCAAGCGATACACTCAGAACTGCCAAGCAATTATTACCTGGAGTCGGGGTGGGGGAGGAAACACTTTGTGACTAGACGATCAACTCACAATACCTCTCACCCCAGGGCGCCTCGGGTAGCGTAATGGTTACCAAGCTAAACTAGCAAATCTACACGAGTGATTACGAGTCTCAATGAGTGCCCCATTCATATAACCTTGTGCCACATCTAAGCAAAAAGCTTCGTAAATTACTACAATACCTCTCACCTCGCCAGAACGCCAGGTGAACCTTGGCCTAAACCAAATATTGCATGTGGAGAAGATTGTGTGTCTGCGTGCATATAAAAATAATCTCGAAGCAGAAATTCTAAGGAACGTCTTCGACTATAAAAGAATCGATACTTCTTGAGTTGTATGACTAGACGATCCGTGGACATGCGAGGATCTCGTTGTAACAGCGTGTCGTGATTTTAAATTAGATGAGGTTATTTGGTTTAATTCGCATATCAACCCTTGATGATTATTTAAAGCCTACTTCCTGAACATATATATATATATATATATATATATATATATATATATATATATATATATTACATGATTTCTAAGTTGGTTGGTTGGTTGGTTGGTTGGATTTTATGATATAACAACCTTTGTAGGTTATTTAATGCCAAATCCATTTTTATTCACATAATCAGTTCTATTTCAAACAATTAAATCTAGCATGAGTACACAGTTTAATTGTGAAAACATTTCTATTTCAAGCTATTCAGTTTAGTCAAACAGTTCTAATTCAGCTAATTCAGTTTAGTATAAGTATAGATTTTATTCATTCACAGTTAAATGTCAAAATAGGTATATATTAAACAATTCAGTTTAGCGTAAATACAGTTTCAATGTCAAAAACAGTTCCATTTCAAACAAATCAGTTTAGCATATGTACGCAGTTTAAATGTAAGTACAATTTAATTGTTAAAAACATTTCTATTTCAAGTTATTCAGTTTAGTCAAACAGTTCTAATTCAAACAATTCAGTTTTGCATAAGTACGCAGTTTAGTTCTATTTAACCTATAGATAATGGCCCTATCAGATGCTACCATTCTGGGCCGGAGTGGACCTGGGAGCAATGTCAATGAAGGGGTACTCCGCATTCCCCAAACGCTCCAGCATTACTAGAACCTCACCATCAGATTGTTTAGTGTCATATCCAGGACACTCGTTACGGGGGAGGGTGTTACCCCTCTACAGAGGTGCAGTCTGTGTATTCTACAGCCCCAGCCGACTGGGAAAGATTTCTAAGTGAATGGTTTGTTGGTAACAGTATTTTTAAACGAACCATTGCTCCTTTGTTTGCACACAGTTAAATAGTTTCAAGTACTATTAACCAACACAGATAATTCTATCTAATATTAATAATTAGTTATCGCTGAGTTGATTTTTATTAATCATTTGTTAGTGCCCAGTTTCAAGTATTCCTATCAAACACTAACAATTCTATTTAATATTAATCAATTGTTTGCTCACTGTTAAATGGTTTTAAATATTATTATCCGTGGCTGATAATTCTTTTTAATACTTATCATTTCTTCGCAAATCGGCAACCTGAGTTAAGTGCTGTGGTCTAGATGGTTCTAGCGGACTCTCCTCAGTATTCTATATCATCTTAACAGTACCGTGGTCTGGATGGTCTCGATTCTTCTTCTGATTTCCAATTCTTCCAGTCGCTTTTCCAAGCTTTTTTGAACCGTTCCAAGTGCTCCAAGTACACTAAGTATCACCGTCATCCTCTTCTTCTATACTTTTTTTTTTGGCAAGGTGCAAGTATTTGTTAATCTTTTCGCTATCTTCATTTTCACTCTGTGGTTGGCCGGAAAGAGAAAATCCACTAGATGGCAAATTCTTTATAATCGTTATTATTATTACTAATATCAATATTACTTCTAGCGATTTTTTCCTACCTGTGTTAACTGATGGTATTTCACTGAAGTCTGAGTGATAGCAAATCTCTTTAAGTCTCCAGGACTCTTCTTAGTATTCTGACTGACCTCAATAATGCCGTAGTCTAGGTGGTCTTGGCTCGTCCTACAATCACCAATTCTGCCAGACTTTGGGAATCGTTCTAAGTGCACCGATTACTGCTGGTATCACCGTCACCCTCATATGCCATAGCATTTTTAGTTCTTTATCAAGGTCTAAGTACTTGTCTCTCTTTTCGTTTTCTTTAAATTTTCTCTCTGTCGACCGCCGGGACGATAAAGTTCACTATTTTTTTTTTTAAGCTATCACAAGTTCTGGTCTTCTGGCTGAGAATTGGTGATCTGGTTGTATTTTAAAATCCCTGAGAATTTTGTGCGCCTCCTTCTCTGAGGACACCCCTGAAATACATAAAAACTGTTGATGATACTACAACTACTACTACTACTACTGGGGGTGTCCTCGTGGTGTAATGGTTAAAGCAATGGACTGCGGAATCGTTGTACACGAGTTCGTACTCCAGTCACGCTCTTACGTTCACTTTCGGGCAAATATCCTTGTGAAAGGTATGAACCACCTTATCCTCCCAGCAATGTGTTAAATAGTACCACTACTATTCTTCTAGGAGAATGGCTTTGGCATTAAATAATCTACAAAGGTTGATATGCCATTAAACAAAGAAACCAAACCAAACCAAACTACTACTACTACTACTACCAATGATAATAATAATAATAGTAGTAGTATTACACACTTAGCAAGTTTTTCACACCAGCGTTTTCTGATGGTCTTTCACAGGAGTCTGAGTGACAGCAAATCTCCTCAGGTCTCCAGGACTCTTCTCAGTATTCTAACCAATCTGAACAATGCTGTAGTCTGGATGGTCACGATTCTTCTTCTGATTTCAAATTCTGCCATTCCCTTTTCCTAGCTTTTTGGACCGTCCCGTGCACACAGACTATTATTGGTATGACCGTCACCCTCATGTTCGACAGTTTTTCTAGTTCTCTTGTCTATTATTATTATCATTATTATTATTTGTGCTTGCGAGTTTTTCACTGGAGTCTGCGTGACAGCAAGTCTCCTCAACTTCTTATTATTACTCCTTTGAGAGTTTTTCACACCAGCGTTAGCTGATGGTTTTCCACTGGAATTTGAGTGACAGAAAGTCTCCTCAAGTCTCCAGGACTCTTCTCGGTATTCTGGTCGATCTTAATAATGTTGTAGTCTGAACAGTTTTCACGTGTCCTCTTATTTCCGAGTCTTCCAGGCTTTTACTAATCTTTGGAGGATTGTTCCGAGTGCACCGATTACAAATGGAATCACCGTCACCTTCATGTTCCTTATTATTTTTATTATTATTATTGTTATTGTTATTATTCGTCCATCTGTATCAATGATAACCATCAACTAAGCCAAAGATTTGCAAATGAGTTGCATGGGTGATTTATTTATTGGGGTCTAAGTGTTATATGGCCATAAACATCTAAATCACAACTCTGATACAACATTGCCCAGTCGGCTGGGGCTGTAGAATACACAGACTGCACCTCTGCAGAGGGGTAAGACCCTCCCCCGTAACGAGTGTCCTGGATATGACACTAAACAATATGATGGTGAGATTCTAGTAATGCTGGAGCATTGGGGAATGCGGAGTACCCCTTTATTGGCATTGCTCCCAGGTCCACTCTGGTCCAGAATGGGAGCACCTGATTGGGCCATTATCTATAGGTTAAATAGAACTAAACTGCGTACTTATGCTAAACTGAATTGTTTGAATTAGAACTGTTTGACTAAACTGAATAACTTGAAATAGAAATGTTTTTGACAATCAAATTGTACTTACATTTAAACTGCGTACATTGGCATTGCTCCCAGGACCACTCTGGTCCGGAGTGGTAGCACTTGATAGGGCCCTATCTATGGGTTAAATAAAACTAACAGCATACTTATGCTAAACTGAATTGTTTGAGTAAACTGAATAGCTTGAAATAGAAATGTTTTTCACAATTAAACCGTACTTACATTTAAACTACGTGATTATGCTTAACTGAATTATTTGAAATTGAACTGTTTTTCGACATTAAAACTGTATTTACACTTTACTGATTTGTTACATATAACTGCTTGAATAGTTTAAAATGGAAATATTTTTGACAATTAAACTGTGTACTTATGCTAAACTGAATTGTTTTAAATAGAACAGATTATTTACATAAAAATGGATTTGGCGTTAAATGACCTACAAAGGTTGATATGCCATAAAACCCAACAAACCAAACCATCTGATACAACACATTAACAAATGAATGCGGATACAAATACCCAGGCCACTCCGTTGTTCAGGTACGAACGTTTATCGTCTGACTTCAGTTCGTCGACACGAGGAGAGAGAGAGAGAGATACAATTCTTAAAAATCTTTCATATCACACTATGCTAACAAAACTCAAACGCTCGGCACATCTCGTGGAGTTTTAGATCTCAATTCATCTTTGCTAGTCGGTACCCGAAAAACTTGACCGTATGTCTCAACGGTCGAAACCCCAACAACTCGACTCTATGGCAGAGAACTCAATTCTTTATGCCCCAATGGCAGAGACTCAGTTGTCTGCCTAAATGGCAGAGAACCCAACTTTCTGACTACATGGGCCAAAGTCAACCTTCCAACTCTCGACTCCATGGCAGAGAACTCAATTCTCTATGCCACAGTGGCAGAGACAAAATTGTCTCCTGCCTGGCCCACAGTCAACTCTAAACTACCTCTTTTTCAAAATCTTCAAATTCTCGGGACCATCGCTTCCGGGCATGACGTCATTCACACTCCAGCCCCATTTTTCTATCTGGGGTTTATTATAACAATTTTGAATGTCATATCCTTTGTGCACGAGCGTAAACTGTACCCAATGTCTGAACTAAGAGCCGAATAGTTCAAAGCCCAACCAAACTGAATGATAAAATATAATTAACGAAAAATGATTAATATGAAAAAATCATTCCGTAATTATATAAGATAAGGCTTGAGCAATGCCATCCACATCTTTCGGGTGAGCTGATAACAAAACGGCGCTATAGATTCTTCCTTTGATTTTGAATTCAGATACTTCGTTCTTGTCTGGTTGTCCTGCCGTGGCGAGAGAGCCCAGTCTGTTCTACAATTTTAGACATAGGCTGGAAGCTGAACAAATGGATGCATTGCCTTGTCCTAGATTAGAACACGGCTTGATCAGTTCATCTGTTGCCATTCTTACACATGACATGGAAGTGGGTGTTTTATCTGATAGATTTGGTCTTCATTTATTGTAGAAAGACCGCGGACTCATCGTGGGAATAATATCGACCCTGTTCCATTTCGACTGTTCCTAGAATAACAATGGCGTTATCTTGCATGATAAATAGGAATAATTGCGGCCACATCGTCTTCAATAGACACAACATAAACAGTACGTGGGTTGCTTTGGGGTAAAGGGTGGGGGATATGTACGGGTATGGGTACCGATATGGGTAAGCGTGCAACGGATATTTATAAAAAGCTCGAGATATCTGAACGAAAGTTTCTTGGAGGCATTGCCAATAGAAATAATGTACCACACCCAGAAAAGAAAGAGGAGAGATAGTGAAAGAGAGGTTGGGGTAGAGAGAGAAAGAGAGAATATATGACGAGAGAGAGGGTGTAGAGAAAAATGCGAGGAAGTGAGAGAGATGTGGAAGATGGCAGGAAAGAGTGTGGGCAAAAGAAAGACAGAGAGAGAGAGAGAGAACGAAGGAGAGAATGAGATAAAAAGATGGAAGCAGGAAAGAGGGTGACAAATGGGAGGAGACTGAACCAGAGAGACAGAGAGGGGGAGTGAAAGAGGAAAAAAGAGAAAAAAGCAAAGTACAGGATAAGAGACAACCAGAGATAGGGGGCTTAAGATAGTGAGAGAGAAAGGGATAGAAAGGTGAAGAGGGTAGGAATAAGTATGAGAGTGAACGAGAAAGAGAAGGGAGAGGGCTATAGAGAGGTTGAGAGAAAACCAGAGAGAGAGAGAGAGAGAAAGAGAAAGAGAGAGAGAGAAAGAAAGGGAGAGATAGTGAAAGAGAGAGAGAGTGAGGAAGTGACAAAGAGAAGGAGAGTGACAAAGAGAGAGAAAGAGAAAGGTAGAGGATGAGAAACAATAGATAGATGTATAGTTAGATAGATAGAAAGAGAGAGAGAGAGAGAGAGAGAAAGTAGGAGAGAGAGAAAGACAGAGAGTGAGAGAGAGGGTGAGAAAGTGACAAAGAGACGAAGAGTGAGAAAGAGAGAGAGAGAGAGAGAGAAAGGTAGAGGATGAGAATAGATAGATAGATTTATAATTAGATAGATACACTGTTAAAATATATATATATGTATATATTGAGAGAGAGAGAGAGAGAGAGAGAGAGAAAGAGAGAGAGGGAGAGAGAGAGAGAGAAGAGACTATGTTTAAAATAGTTTCTAAAAATAAAGAAGGAAAAGTGCGATAAGAAGGATGATGGATTTTTTGTTCACTCAAAAAGATCCCTTCAGGTGACCAGTGACTATCCGATTTTGGCCCCAATCACAATACCGTTTTATACCGTTGGAATATTGCATAAACTTCACATACACACACAGACACGCACACACACACACACACACTTATAAAATAAATCATCATCATCATCATCATATCGTGCCGTTAGCACGGATATCCCTGACCCTCTCTCGCCACTTCTCCCTATCGTTCATCGCCTCTGGCAGGTCTTCAGGGCTACATCCCGTATCCTCACATAGCTGCTGTATGTATATTCCAGCTGGTCGTTCTACCTTTGCCCGGCCATATGTGGGGGTCCATAGGAGTACATCACTTTTGAGCTCGTCTCTGCTTCTCCAGCAGTGTCCTGCATGTCTGGTTCGTCTAACTTGGATAGTTTTCGTGATGGGAGGCAGGTGGCCGTATAGTTGGTGTCTTGTGTGGTGTTGCCGCCAGGACTTGTTCAATATTGCTCGCAGCATGAAATAAAAATCAACAAAACATTTTTGTCAAAGTTGTAAAATGAATTTTTAAAAATATGTTTTTGTTTTATCCCATCCCCATATATAGACATGTTCACATTTCCTCTCTTTTTGATTGGTTTGGTTTGGTTTTATGGCATTTCAACCATTCTTGGTTATTCAATGCCAAATCCTGTTTTTACATATATATTAAATATATAGGATTTGTAAACATATTTTGTAGATGCACAACGATGAATGATAAAACAGTTCTCTTTCAAACAATTCAATTTAGCATAAGTCAACAGTCAAATGGTTTCAAGTATTGCTATGTATCACTAACAATTCAATTAAACATTAATCATTTGTTAAAACACAGTTAAAGAATCAAACACTTCTATTTCTAACAATTCAGTTTAGCATAAGTCATTTGTTTGCGCTCAGTTTAGTTCTATTTGACCCATTTTAGTTCTATTTGACCCATAGATAGGACACTATGATATATAATATATTCCATGGATTTTCGGTTCGTTCCTAGTAACCCTGTATGCTTTGACAAGCTGTCACGTTGTGATTTGTAAACAGGGTTGCACGATCAGGGCAGTTGGGTACAACAGTTGGGTAACTGGAAGGAGATCATGTGATGAGAACAACACGGTCAGATTTAGATAGAGTGCAGAGAATCGTAGTCGAGCGAGGGACACGCTGCTGATCAGAGGCGTCTCTGACGAGCTTGCAAGGGGGTGCAGGCGTTCGCCCCCCCCTGGCTCCCGGAAGACGATATGGGAAGAAGAAGTCCTCTCTCTGATTATATGTTTCTTCATCTATCTCTCAAGCCAACAACAAACTGTGGGCCCTTTTCGAGAATAAAATGAGAGATATATTTTTATAAAGAAGTGTTTCGTTCGTTCATTGAAGTTCGTAAATCAATGTTATGATTATGGCTATACAACACCTATCCGGTGCTACCACTCCAGGCCAGAGTGGACCTGGGAGTGATGGCAATTAAGAGTACTCCACATTTCTCAAAGCTCCAGCATTACTCGAACTTCACCATCAAATTGCCTAGTGTCATATCCAGGACAGTCTTTGGAGGAATCTTACTCCTCTGCAGAGACCCAGTCAGTGTATTCTGCAGCCCCAACTGACTGCGCAATAAGTATGAAGTGTTAACCCATTTAAAATGATTGTGAAGTTTATAGATAGATTGGCTCTTAAAACATTGATATTGCAATGAAGTATGAAGTGTTTAGCTGTTTAAAATGATTGTGAACTTTATTAATACATTGGCTCTTAAAATATTGATATTACAACTTAGTATGAAGTGTTTACCTGTTTAAAATGATTGAGAAATTTATTGATAGATTGATGATAGCGTTTTGAAACGTTTTATATTCTAAATTATATATAGAGCAAATTATGTTTAAAATATGGGCTTGACGCTGATATATATATATATATATATATGTTTCGACTTGAATATCAAAATAAAGGAAAAAAATCTGGATAATACTTTATATATTTCTGAATCTATTTGAAATAAACTAGTGAATTCTTGTTCATTTCCACATTATAAAGGAAACCTTCTGTTATGGTCAAGGGGAGGTTCAAATGATGACACAACACAAAATTAGCGATAGGAAATATATTGAAGGCAAATAGTACATTCCCCCTATCAGGGGCGCCTGAGGCGCCCGGGGATGACCCCCCCGAAGGGCGTAAAAGCCCGGGGGGAAGGCCCCCTGAGGCCGAAGGAAATCTCCAGATGCCCAGACACACTCGGCCATATCCGCGCTGCAGCCAGCACGGCCGGCCGAAATGCTACCCAACAATTGGAGAAGCGCAGTGTTATTACAGCCGCTGCTCTTGCCGTGACTGCGTCTGCGACTGCGCAAAAGAAAGCTCAGTTGGTATATGTCATATGAGGACGAGTCCATCTTTAGGGGACACCCCAACACCTTTATTATTCACTTTCACAAAGTTCTTTGTCTTTCATAAACCAATTCCCCATTTCAAAGACCAAAAAACATTTGATATTACACATACGGTATTTAACGAAACCGCCACACTCTTAGAGTTTGACAAAAGATCAGTTTAAAACGGGATCCTCCTGAGTTTGGTTGGGTCGATACAAATTGATTAGTTTCATTGGCATACACCTTCAGGGGCACTTAATGTGTCAGACAATCAACCCAGCCCTTAACTCTTGTAGGGGAAAAGAAAGCAGGCGAAATGATCATCTCGAACTAATGAGCTTCGAAATTCTACTTGCTTGCCGTGTGACTCTGGTGCCTTGACTCACTGATATAACTGAGTTGCTATCAGTCAAAATGAAAGTATTCGGTGATAATCCAGAGAAATTACATTGACTTAATTACGAATTAACCACAGTTTAGGGGTTAAAGAAGATTTCGAAGAAAAACCTATTAGCAAACATGAGATTATAGTTTTAGGTGGGCATTTTTGAAAAGGATATTTATTATCAAAACACATAGACACACATACGGATGTCTCCGTTGAGTGTACACACACACACACACACACACACATACATATATATATATATATATAAAGCCTTCACAAGTTCTCTTTGATTTTGCACACTACGCCCAATATTTCTAATGAGCGCACTTCCGGAAAATTACACTTCCAGCGGAAATTGTCGAAAGCTAACCAAAGATTTCCTTTTCCTGTCCAGCGGGATTCGAGGGGAGAAAAATAATCAGCGAGGCTGTTCCATTAGTAGATATGACACCCTTGATATAAATGTTTGACTTTTATTTTTTTATTTTTTAAAAATATCATATATAAGTAAATAGATTAAAACTGTTAAATCTCATATTTCAGTCGAAAAATTTCTTCCAACCTTTCCAAATTTCGGTATTAATGGAAAATAATCATATCTGTCTTGAAGATTTCGCTGACCATTATTCACAGAACTGTCAGGGAAAATTGGATCTGGAAGAAAAAGACCCTTAAGAGACAATAGAATATTTAACCAAAATGGCGGCTACTAGTCGTGTGCAGACAATATCTTCTTTGTTACGGCTTTCTTGTACAAACCCTACTGGAAATATCAAATTCTTTAGGAGATATTTTTGCATATACTAGTGATATATATATATATACTAAGAAGAAGGCTTATTCGAAAGCAGGTCTTATTAAAAGCAATTTTTGTAGGATCTTGACATTTATAGAAATCTTAGATTTTGGTATAAACTTGGTGATTTCTATGAGGATCGGAACTGAAGTTGTATTCCTCAAAACAGAAATGAACAAAATGTTCATTTTCTTCTGAATACTTCACTTTTCATTTAACGAATTTATTTCAAAGAATTTTACGTTGATAGAAGAATGCCAGTCATCTTCATCTTGATGTTCTCTCCATCCTGAAACCTTTAAGATGATGATTCGGTTTTTGAGCCAAATAAAAATTGCCTGGCTGCACTTATTTACAAGCAGTTTTTCTCTCTCTCTCAATATATATATATATATATATATATATATATATACTCCCCTACCTCCGTAGGGTTGAGTTCTCTAGCGAATGAAGTAATCGCGTTGCCATTAGCGTTTATTGCAAGGCTCTTCATATATGAATTGAGCTCTCGGTAGCCGTTTAGCGAATGTATGTAAACAATAGTAGTTGTGATTCATAACCGTTTAAAATTTACTTCGCTGCTGCTGGTTCCTCGTGGCTGAGGGGTAGAGTCTTGGATTGGCGTTTGGTCAACCGAGTTTCGATCTCAGCTACGGGAAGCTAGTATGTCTAGCCACACTGATGAGTTCTGATAGAACGAAACAGATCTGTCTGTGGATGACTATATATATATATATATATTAACAGTGTTGGTTTTTACTTTGTGGGTTTGTGTCGAACCAAGTGCAATATAATATGGAGAGTGCCCAATATCTCTGATAGAGCTATATAATAATAATAATATATATGGGACTTTAACATGCAACTGAAGACCAGACCTTATAATAATCAACAAAAAAAAAAGAGAATCTGGAAAATTGAAGACTTTGCTGTTCCAGCGGATCACAGAATAAATCTGAAGGAAAGTGAAAAGAAAGATAAGTACCTCGACCTTGCTAGAGAATTGAAAAAGCTGTGGAACATGAAAGTAACGATTGTGGCAATTGTGATTGGTGCGTTAGGCACAATAACAAAAGGATTATTAAAAGGCCTGGAGGACTTGGAAGTTGGCGGACAAGTAGAGACTATCCAAACGACAGCATTGCTAAGAACGGCCAGAACCCTGAGAAGAGTCCTGCAGACTTGAGGAGACTTGCTGTCACTCAAACTCCAGTGAAAAACCATCAGCTAACACTGATATGAAAAACTCTAAAGGAGTTAAATAATAATACATATTAGATATATATATATATATATATATATATATATATATATATATATATATATATACATATATTCATGGAATTTAGACTGCGACATTTGGGTTTCATGGAGTTTTTTGCAAAACAACAATCATCAGGCAGTTAAAATTTTCTTAACTGCCTGATGATTGTTGTTTTGCCAAAAACTCCATGAAACCCAGGGGTTGCAGTCTAAATTCGATGAATTAAATATATATATATCTAATATATATTTTATTATATATATATATATATGTGTGTGTGTGTGTGTGTGTGTGTATAAATTGGGAAAGGTTTAATGTAATTATTCTCCCTCCAGCTATGGATAAATAGTAGGAGAGATTGGCTTCTTTAGCCTTTGTATGGCAACCAGTCTTAGAGAAGGAATATTGAATTCAAACCTGTTAAATTCTGCTTACAAATTCACTTTGTGTCGCATTGTAATCGTGCGGGGGGTTGGTTGGTAAACATACACACACACATACACACAAATATATATATATATATATAGTCAATTTCTTCCTGATAAAGTTTCATGTGACGGTTTGTATTTTTTATTTAATAGAGGATATATGAATCTATTCGTTACGAGACAAAATCAAAAAAGTAAAATTAAAAATCCTTTCAGTTTCGAGCAGACGTTGTTCGCTTGTTGGCCGAGTGGTACGATACGAAGTCTAACGTAAGGTTAGGCGGGTTTCGATCCCAGCTTCAAGCGTCCTACATGTCCAGCCACACTGAAGAGTTATGATACAACGAAACAGTTTGTCTATAGATGACAATATATATATATATATAATCATTACTCTTAAATGGTAAGAAGCAGACGATACCCAGCACAAACAATTACAGATGCAGACTACGTAGAAGACATAGCAATCGTGCCAAATATCCTTATCCAAGCCGAATCCTAGTTGCATAGCCAGGAGCAGGCAGCAGGTGGCATTGGCCTCCATGTGAAAGTTGACGCAACGAAGTACATGTGTTTTAATCTAAAATGAGAAATCGCCACATTCAATAGTGGTTCTCTGAAATTAGTGGACAAGTTCACCAACCTCGAAAGTAACGTCTCATCTACTGAAAATAACATTAATATGTGACTAGCGGAGGCATGGACTGCTATCGATAGGTTATCGATCATATGGAAGTCAAACCTATCCCATAAAATAAAACGCAATTTTTCCAAGCAGCGGTAATGTCAGTTTCCCCATATAGATGCACCACATGGACACTGACTTAATATTTAGAGAAAAATCAAGACAGGAATTGTACAAAAACGCCCCGAGCTATACTGAAAAAATCCTGGAAGCAACATCCAAAAGAAATCAACTGCTGTACTGCCACCTTCCTCCCATCTCTAAAACTATCCAAATTAGACGAACAAGACACGCAGGACACTGCTGGAGAAATAAAGATTAACTCATAAGCGACGTTCTCCTATGGACCCACTCAGACAGACGTGTAAGTGTTGGACGATCAACAAGAATTTATCTACAACAGCTCTGTACGGGCACAGGGTGTAGTCTAGAAGACCTTCTGGACGCGATGGATAAAAGAGACGAATGGCGAGAAAGAGATTGGGAAATCCATGCTAGCATCGTGACATGATGATAATGATGAAGATATATATATATATATTGGGTTGGTATACGAGGATCATTAAATAAGTTTCCACACTTTTTTCCTATGGGCACTTTTATTGATTGTACACACATGAAACTCTACTCCCCTTCGAAGTAATTTCCTCCGGCTGCAATGCACTTGTACCGTTCCAACAACTTCTGGAACGCCTCATGGAAGTCCTCCTGTGTGAACGTGTCAATGATCTTCGACACAGCCTCTTTCATTTACTCAATTGTCTCATAACGACAGCCTCTGAGTGAAGGGAATAACCAAAAGTCACAGGGAGCAACGTCTGGACTATAGAGAGGGTGACGAACTGTTTTGATGCCCATCTTGGTCAAATAGTCTGTGACAAGAATGGAGTTGTAGACTGGTGTATTGTCCCGGTAGAAATGCCACTGACCCGATTTGAAGAGTGCTGGCCTCTTCCGACGGAATCTCTTCTTGAACTGCCTTAAAACCTCAACATAGTAACCCTAACCCTAACCCTTTGGCCAATCAACTCTGGTGTATTGACTTCCTTACTCCTGCCACACCTCTCATCATCCCTCACAGACTCCCTGCCTTCCTTGAATCTCTTATGCTACTCAAAAACTGATAATTTATTCATGCAAGATGGTCGAAAAGCAGTCTGAAGCATTCCATACGTTTCTGTGGCCAAGTTTAAAACAGAACTTTATTGTATATCGTTCTTCTAAAGTGTCCTCACGTCCAGATTGCATTTTTGAAATTCACCAGCTTTGACAATCAGGTTTTTGTAGGGTGTATTCCAATTTCTATTGTAGCTGTTCATTTGAACCTGAAATCATAAAAATTGGTCAGTCATCTCATAAGATATATAGCAATAAGATACTGAATTTTCAAGAGTCTACGACAATTTTAAATGCCAGTACAAAAACGTCTGCAAACTTATTTAAGGCACCCCGTATATCTATAACTATATATTGAAAACTATAACCATTGAAATCATGGATGAAAAGTCGATGTTTTAAAGGAATAGGTCAGCAAATGATTTCAAATTTGATATTTGTTTTTTTATTATTTCATAAGAAACTCTACATGTGTTTCGGACATGACGGCTTCTTCGGGAGGTTTTGAATAGCTAAGTTAAAATCCGGTTGTTCTTTTAATAGTTAAGATTGTTTTCATTGGTGGAATTGATTTCGTTTATTTCCAAATTTTGTGTCTAAGAATGACACTTTTGAGCTAATTGTCTCTGAGTATATACAATTATGTATTCTGTGTGTATGTACACATACTAGTACACATTCGTACACGTATGTACACACACACAAAATACATTCTCATATAAACAAAAAACAAAAAAAAAATAAGGAACAGGAACCACATAGACTCCCCCATCCCTTCCGGGATAACAACAAGAAGGTAAGAAACCTTTTTCGGGGGTGCAAATCAAATCACCTTAGCTCTATTAACAAAGTAAAGTTGGCGATCGTAGTCGAGGGCAATCAGAAGGCTCCCTTTTCAATAGCTACTACACCGAGGTGTAGGGAAGGGCGCTACTCCTTTCCTTGGATTTTTACCCTAAATCGCACCTTATATTGCTGAGTGTTAAGCAAGGAGGTATTAAGTACCATTTTTAAAGTCTTTGGTATGACGTGACCTGGGATTGAACCCAGGTCTTCCGGACCATCGGCGAACACTCTACCCACTGGGCTGGTTAAAGCGATGGACTGCGGAATCGTAGTAACAACCCTATAATAAACCATATTTTTAGCAAGCCAAACAAAAAGACCCGTATAAGTATTATAGCAAACAAAACAAGCCATCTAAAATCTGAAATAATCGATGTATCAACATATACATTAGATAAAAATCAGATTGATCTATTCAAACTACGTCTGAAATTTTGCCCTACTCCAAAAAGCAATTGAGGGGAACAAAAAAGTGACCTCAAATAATTTAGACAAAATTTCGATTGATTGAGAAATTCCATACAAAGAAAAAACAGACGACTCCCCAATAAAAAAGAAATCAAAATTTTTCCCTGACATGGAATTAAATACATTCTTCGAAAATATCTGGAAAATTAATGACATAGTCGCACCTAAACAAAGACAAGACTTAGAAAATACTCAGGAAAACAAAGACAGAACAACGAAAATCTCTGGAAAATTAATGACATAGTCTCACCTAAACAAAGACAAGCCTTAGAAAATATTCTGGGCAACAAAGACAGACCAACGACAAAAACAAAGGAAGTGAAGTAGTCATTTTAAATGAAACATATTACCGAACAAAAAAAAACAAAAAAAAAAAAAAACGAGAAGTACAAAGGGATGAAACTTAATTAAAATTCTGCACAATACACAATGAAACATTACCTCAAAAAACGCGACTTCCGAACTAAATTCCAAAAACTTGTAATTTTTACGGATTGCCGAAAATTCATGTCTAAAAATAACTGTAAAACTACAAAAATCGGAACACACAGAAGTGACTAACCCTAAAAACCTCAAATTTAGACCAATAGTAATAGGCCTATCATTCCCCACTAACAGAACCCGCAAATTAATTGATATTCCACTAGAACAGTTTGTTGTATACTACAAGTTTACATATGCGAATATAAAACACAGTACAAAACAACTACACAGGCGACTCCGTTGTTCAGGCGCGTTCTTCACGAAGAACACCCCGAGGCCTGTTCTGGACTTCGGTCCGGAGCGTGGCTCTGCAAAAGGAACAATGGCAGACTTGGGGCCTTTAATTAGGCACCTAGTTTCGACTAGGCTATCCTCGGGTGGGCGAGCTGCACTTTTGTCTCCTTTGTCATCCATGTACGGCACTAGACCGAGCGTCTAGTTTAAGCCGTAAACTGGCATACATGCCCGGACCCACATTTGGATTCGTGAAACTGCTTGCCTCATTTGGCTCACATTGCACTAAGTGAGCCGATGAGCAGCATAAACCAGCAGGGTTCGAGTCTCGGCTCGTTCCCGACCTCCCCTCCCCTTTATCCCCACTTTAATCGGCCTTCGGGTTTTTGACCTTGTGTCAACTCGTGTCTGGAGGGAGGCAGCGACAAATAAACGGAGCGTGGCTCTGCAAAAGGAACAATGGCAGACTTGAGGCCTTTAGGCTCCTAGTTTCGACTAGGCTACCCTCGGGTGGGCGAGCTGCAGTTTTGTCTCCTTTGTAACCTATGTATGGCACTAGACCTCGTGTCTAGTTTAAACCGTAAACTGGCATATGTACCCGGGCCCACATTTAGGTTCGTGAAACTGCTTGCCTTATCAGGCTCACATTGCATCAAGTGAGCCGGTGAGCAGCATAAACCAGCAGTGTTCGAGTCTCGGCTCGTTACCGACCCCCCCTCCCCTTTATCCCCACTTTAATCGGCCTTCGGGCTTTTGACCTTGTGTCAAGCCTCGTCTGGTGGGAGATGTTAGCAAATATTGACGACTCCGTTGTTCAGGTACAAACGTTTTATTAATTTCTGACTTCAGTTCTTCGACACGAGGAGAGAGACAATTCTTAAAAGTCTTTCGTATTGTACTATGCTAACAACACCCCCAGCGTTCAGCACATCTCGTTGTATTTTAGAACTCAATTCATCTTCGCTGGTCGGGACCTGCAAAACTTAACCACTGCCACAACGGTAGAAACTCAACTATCTGGTTGAGAACTCCATTCTCTGCCGAATAGCAGAAGTTCAAATTGTCTGCCTGCATCATCCAATCTCAAATCCTCAACTAAATCTTTTTTCAAAATCTTCGAATTCTCAGGACCACCGCTTCCGGGCATGACGTCATTCACACTCCAGCATCATTTCCTATGTGGGGTTTATTATGACAATTCTGATTGTCATATCCTTTGCATGCGAGCGTAAACTGTACCCAATGCTATGCACCTGAACCAAGAGCCGAATAGTTCAAAGCCCAACCAAACTGAATTTTTATCATTCAGTTTGGTTGGGCTTTGTAATTAACGAAAAATGATTAATATAATGATTAATATAAAAATGATTAATATAATGATTAATATAATGATTAATATAAAAAAAATAATTCCTTAATTATATAACAAGTTTGCCTCGTTGGCTGGGGCTGTAGAATACACCCATTGCTTCTCTGCAGAGGGGTAAAACTCCTTCCAACGAGTGTCCTGGATATAACATTAAACAATCTGATGGTGAGGTTCCAGTAATGCTGGAACTTTGGGGAATGTGGAGTAACCCGTCATTGTCATCGCTCCCAGATCCACTCTGGCCTGGGGTGATAGCATCTGATAGGGTCCTGTCTATGGGTCAAATAGAACTAAACTGTGTACTTATGCTAAAGTGAATTGTTTGAAATGGAACTGTTTTTGACATTGAAACTGAGTACTTATGCTAAACTGAACTGTTTGAAATAGAACTGTTTTGACATTTAACTGTATGTAAACAAAAATCTATGCTTATGCTAAACTGAATTGTTTGAAATAGAACTGTTTTTGGCATTAAATAACCTACAATAGTTGATATGCTTAGCATAGTGTTTATCTTCGTAGTAGGAAATGGAACTGGACACCTGAGCTCAAATCTTGGACAAGGCTTTTTGCGTTTTATTTTACACTAATCTCCTTGGGAAAGGCATGAATTCGTCTCTTCTCTCCCTGGCGATTGGTAAATAGTAGGGCAGATTAAGTTCTTTAGGTACGGTAACCACTCAAGAAGAAGGAAAATTGAATTCAAACTGGCTTTAATCAGCTTAAAAATTGGCCTTGTTTCACAATGTGATAAATACACACATAAACACGTTTTATCTTTACCTATCGAATTTGACTTATTATACAAGTTTAACACGTTTAATTTTAACATATTTAAGTCGACAGAAACGGATCTTTTAAAGAATAATTTCTGAAAATAGCAAAAATCATTTGTTAATATCTTTGTCATCAAACGTAGCGAAACCTGTTTTCTTTCTATTTTTGTATAAAAAGAGTCATTTCTATTCCCATCTCTCTATTTTAATCTTTTAGGGCGCCTCTGGTGGTGTAACGGTTAGCAAGCTAGACTAGCAAACCTACACAAGTGAGTCTCATTGGGCGCCCCATTCATTTGGCCTTGTGCCACATCGAAGCAAAAGAACTTCGTAAATTCGGGCACCTCGGGTGGTGTAACGGTTAGCAAGCAAGACTAGCAAACCTACACGAGTGAGTTCGAGTCTCATTGGGCGCCCCATTCATTTGGCCTTGTGCCACATCGAAGCAAAAGAGCTTCGTAAATTAGGGCACTTCGGGTGGTGTAACGGTTAGCAAGGTAGACTAGCAAACCTACACAAGTGAGTTCGAGTCTCATTGGGCGCCCCATTCATTTGGCCTTGTGCCACATCGAAGCAAAAGAACTTCGTAAATTCGGGCACCTCGGGTGGTGTAACGGTTAGCAAGGTAGACTAGCAAACCTACACAAGTGAGTTCGAGTCTCATTGGGCGCCCCATTCATTTGGCCTTGTGCCACATCGAAGCAAAAGAACTTCGTAAATTCAGGCACTTCGGGTGGTGTAACGGTTAGCAAGCTAGACTAGCAAACCTACACAAGTGAGTTCGAGTCTCATTGGGCGCCCCATTCATTTGGCCTTGTGCCACATCGAAGCAAAAGAGCTTCGTAAATTCAGGCACTTCGGGTGGTGTAACGGTTAGCAAGCTAGACTAGCAAACCTACACGAGTGAGTTCGAGTCTCATTGGGCGCCCCATTCATTTGGCCTTGTGCCACATCGAAGCAAAAGAACTTCGTAAATTCGGGCACCTCGGGTGGTGTAACGGTTAGCAAGGTAGACTAGCAAACCTACACAAGTGAGTTCGAGTCTCATTGGGCGCCCCATTCATTTGGCCTTGTGCCACATCGAAGCAAAAGAACTTCGTAAATTCAGGCACTTCGGGTGGTGTAACGGTTAGCAAGCTAGACTAGCAAACCTACACAAGTGAGTTCGAGTCTCATTGGGCGCCCCATTCATTTGGCCTTGTGCCACATCGAAGCAAAAGAGCTTCGTAAATTCAGGCACTTCGGGTGGTGTAACGGTTAGCAAGCTAGACTAGCAAACCTACACGAGTGAGTTCGAGTCTCATTGGGCGCCCCATTCATTTGGCCTTGTGCCACATAGAAGCAAAAGAACTTCGTAAATTCGGGCACCTCGGGTGGTGTAACGGTTAGCAAGGTAGACTAGCAAACCTACACGAGTGAGTTCGATTCTCATTGGGTGCCCAATTCATGCAGCCTTGTGCTACATCTAAGCAAAAAAAAGCTTAGTAAATTACCTCTCTATTTTAATCTTTTATGTGTACAAGAGTGTTCGCCAATGGCCCGGGAGACCTGGGTTCAATCCCAGGCCGAGTCATACCAAAGACTCAAAAAATGGTACTTGATGCCTCCTTGCTTAACACTCAGCATTATAAGGTACGGATCAAGGGTAAAGTAGAGCAATCTAGGGAAAGGATTGGCGCCCTCCCCTGTAGTAGCTATCGAAAAGGGAGCTTTCGGGTTACCCTCGACTATGGTCGCCAACTTTACTTTACTTTTATGTGTACCTCACGTGATTTCTGGCGGGATTATTAGACAATAGTTTCTGTGCAATCTGCTGCTCTCTTTTCATATTGGGTAGGATGGGTAGCAACTACACTCTAATCTTAAGCAGAAGTTAAAAACTAACGTACCAATAAACAGGAAAATAATCACGGTTCATTCAAGCAAAAGAAGCAACAATAAAAATAAAAGCATTACTTTCAATACTAACGTGTATGTACAGTATCGGGCACCCCAACTAATTTTGATGAAAAGTGAAATTTCTTCTTAATTAAAGGTACCAGGATTTGATTAAGCATAGTAGAAAATAGAACAATTGAAATTATTAGGGAATATTTATAACTAAACTCTACAGCATAGAGACTGTAACAAGAGATAACGACCGAATGTATCTTTGCGGAGAGGTAAGACCCTCCCAACGAGTACCCAGGAGTAATGCTGGAGCTTTGGGAAATGCAGAGTACCCTTTCATTGCCATCACTCCCATGTCTACTCTGGCCCGGAGTGGTAGTACCTGATAGGGTCCTATCTATGGGCCTGATAGAACTGTTTGACACTGTTGTATTTTGACCTTTGACCCGGCCAAAAATGCCATTCCAAGGTGATGCACCGGAAGGAAGTGACACATTCTAATGGCAGTTATGAGAGGAAATCGCGTGGGTGGAAATTGGCTGATGAAATGGGACGAGGTAAAAAAAATTCCCATGGTACACTCATAGACTGACGCACCGGAAGAGAGAGACCTGTGAACTGCATGACAGTTATTTCCGCTTGATGACGATCAAACATTCGATTTCAAAGATCGAGTGGGCGATCGAGTGGGTGTTGAACTATTATATAACTCAGTCAAGACAGAATTCAAGGCAGTTGCAGTTCCAGTTACAGTTGGAGACGGAGTTATAGACGAGATGTGGTAGGGAAAGCCACACCCGGCCGAGAAGTGAAGATCGGCTATTGTCTTGAGAGAGTTGAGCAGTACGTCCCAGTTCTCCTGGGGTGCTTCAGATGCCAAAAATATGGACACCACAGGGAAGCCTGTAGAGGACGAAAGACGTGCGAAATGTGGTGAAAAGGACCCGGACCACGTGGGGAAAGATTGCTTGAAAGAAATTAAATGTGCAAACTGCCGACAAGATCATCCAGCTTACGAAAGATCTTGCGTTGCTTACAAAAAGAAAAAGAATTAATTGAGGTAAAATAGAAGAGGAATGTGTCCTTCTTGGGAAGCAAGGAGAATTGTAGCGAGCTATATGCGAGAAAACAGCTACGCCTCTGTTGCACGAAGGGCGGATAGAACTAATGACGACAACAAATATAGAATATTCATGAAGAAATTGATCAAGTGGGAAGCCAATGATTGGCCAAAGTTTCAAGAGCACCTGAAAAAACTACACTCGGTTGAATTTTACCAAGCACCGGCTCAGCAACCGGTGAGGAATGGGGAGAGATCCAATATCGTAGTCCATACAAAAATACACGTAGGATCTATCACTCCAACACGAACAACTAAAAATGCAAAATCAACAACAAAACAGCAGTTACATAAGTTACCAATCCGTTCACCAGAAATCATTAAAGATAGACAATAATCTTGTCTCTCATAAGACTTGGACAACATTCGAAAATACAGATGAACACCAAAGTGAACAAGGAAAGACCAGGAAGTACATTTAAAATATATAGCATAGCCATACATGAATAAGTGAAACGTACATATAATGTTCAAAAAATGTTCATATATAACATAGGAATCCCGAAACACAAAAAAACACTTACGACTTCTTAGTTCAGGTACGAAACTTTTTATTACCATTGAGTATAAGTATTTTTTGACAAAAGGAGAGAGATACACCTGACTTTTCCATCTGCCCCAAACCACGTGCGCACCCTACACAAGGCCACAGCTGGCTAGCGAAAGTCAACCTTCTTCTTCCAAGGCAGAAACCCAACTAACTGACTTTTCTCAAATCTCCCAAAATCTTCCGCAGATGCTTCCGGTGCATGACGTCATTCACATCCCCCGGTCACCATTTACTACCTGGGATTTTTATTTTGACATATCTGAATGACACCCGCGCGCGCATGAACACCTGCGCTCATGTTGCACCTAACTAACCCATGTGCTAAGCGAAGGGTTCTCAGCCTAACTAAACCGAAAGGCAAGATATATAAAACGAAATCCCTCGGCCATTATATTACAAAATCCCTCAACAACCAAGTCGCCTACAAGAACCAAACAATCCAATGCTCAGCGACCAACAAAATTTCTACAAAGGACGTATAATATAGAAAGTATGGATAGCGACACAGGGCTCGTAGTTACCAGTCTTAATCTTGAAGAAATAATCAAAAACTACAATACTTGAAACCACTTGACTGTGTGAAAACTTATAAGCTCAATCACCTTTAAACTTTTTATCTCTAACATATCATTCATATCTATTTAAATGTGTGCAAACAAATGAATGATGTTAAATTCTTATTGTTACATAGCAACACTCTTAATAATTTAACTGTGTGCAAACAAATGAGGAAAAGTAAATAGAATGATTTATACTGGATAGAAATGCTTGAAATCTTAACTGTGAAGGAAAATGAGGTCATGTTTGTTTAAAATGTTAATAGAAAAACTAGTTTGAATAAGAACTGTTTGACTAAATCGAATAGCTTGAAATAGAAATGTTTTTGACAATTAAACTGTTCTTACATTTAAACTGCGTGCTTTTGCTAAACTAAATTGTTTGAAATAGAACTGTTTTTTAACACTAAAACTGTACTTACGCTAAACTGAATTGTTCAATATGGAACTGTTTTGACATTTAACTGTGTGTAAACAAAATCTGTACTTATATTAAACTGAATTAGCTGAATTAGAACTACTTGAATAGACTGAATGGCTTGAAACAGAAATGTTTTTGACGATTAAACTGTGTACTCGTGCTAAACTGAATTGTTTGAAATAGAACTGACAATTTGCATGAGAATGGATTTGGCCTTAAATCACCTATAAAAGGTTGATATGCCATAAAACCCAACCAACCTACTAACCAACTTACTTTGCTTATACATATATATATGTGTATATATATATATATATATATATATATATATATATAAAGAAAAAAAGGGGAAATGTGCAGGGGAATAAAGAAAAAGAGAAAAATGCAATTAGGACCTTGAAAAATGGGTTTACTCTAATCGTCGGCTTAGCCCATAAGACTATATACCAAACTGTTGTCTATTTTTTTCAATGTCTTATTCACATGCGTTACCTCCCAAGGTTATTTGGGCTGCTACTGATATATATATATATACAGAAAGAGCCAGAACTACCTAGGGTTCATCGACCGGATTAGCACGATAATTCGGATAGATAAATTCTAGCTCTTGGGGATATATATATGTATATATTCAAAAATAGGAATCACTGGCCGTAGTTTAAAAGTTGCTTCAAATCTTCTTCAGACTGCAGCACGATATGCATCAAGTTGGATTTGGTCGAAAGCGAGAAGTTTTCAGCATGAAGGAAATACACGCGGAACCACCATTCCCGTGTGATTACGTAAGAAACGGTTACTGTAAACGCGCAATAACATCAACGACCGAAAGTAAACGCGTTTTTTTTTAAATCACAAACTGCACACCAAAAATGAAGATTAACGTCCAATGTAGTCTCTGCTATAAATTGATCTGGTATATATGTATATATATATATATAATTTTTTTAATACTCTGGAGACAAAAGCTGCTTGGTAGCGCCAGGAGTGGCAGTAGCGCCTTGAGCTAGCTTGCCGGCTGATGAGGGCAGGGTATCGCACGTGCTTTCATACGTTGTATGATAATATATATATATATATATATATACATATAAGATATCACTAAATCTAGTAAATCTGGAATAGGTCATAATTCAGGACAAATCAAATATTCAAAAATTAAATATAAAGTTTGCTGGTAAAAAGCGCAATGTAAATAAAATCCACAGAGCAAATAATTTTTTCAAAAAACCCAACAATCGGTCACGTTAAGATAAAAAAAAAATTATTTCCATCCCATAAAAAGCATTAATATAAATCAATGCTCTAAAAAAAATGAACAGGACTTCTTTAGATCCAACAAGATTTCTTGTTGGATCTGAAGAAGTCCTGTTAAATTAAGAAACAAAGAATAACTTTTTCAACCTTTTTTTCGTGTAAAACCAGAAATTACAATCGGTATTATTAAATACTGAAGGAAATTTCTGGTTTTACCCGAAAAAACAAAAGAAATTTTTGGTTGTACCCGAAAAAAAAAAAGAAGAAATTTCTGGTTTTACCCGAAAAAAAGGAAATTTCTGGTTTTACCCGAAAAAAAAAAAGAAATTTCTGGTTTTACCCGAAAAAAAAAAAAAGAAATTTCTGGTTTTATCCGAAAAAAAGGAAATTTCTGGTTTTACCCCCCGCTCCCCAAAAAAGAAATTTCTGGTTTTACCCGAAAAAAAAAAGAAATTTTTGGTTGTACCTGAAAAAAGGGAAATTTCTGGTTTTACCCGAAAAAAAAAAGAAGAAATCTCTGGTTTTACCCGAAAAAAAGGAAATTTCTGGTTTTAACCGAAAAAAAAAAAAAAAGAAATTTCTGGTTTTACCCGAAAAAAAGGAAATTTCTGGTTATACCCGAAAAAAAGGAAATTTCTGGTTTTACCTGGAAAAACAGAAATTTCTGGTTTTACCAGAAAAAAAAAAAAGGAAATTTCTGGTTGTACCCGAAAAAAAAATGAAATTTCTGGTAATACCCGAAAAAAAGGAATTTCTGGTTTTACCCGAAAAAAAGAAATTTCTGGTTTTCCCGAAAAAAAAGAAATTTCTGGTTTTATCTGAAAAAAAGAAAAGAAATTTCTGGTTTTATCCGAAAAAAAGGAAATTTCTGGTTTTACCCGAAAAAAAAACAAAAAAAAAATGCCTTCTGGTTGAGGTGTTGTGATTGGAAATAAGTTGGTTTCTTTGTTTAATGGCATATCAACTCTCCTAGAAGAACAGTAGTGGTACTATTTAACCCATAGCTGAGAGGATAAGGGGGTTCATACCTTTCCCAAGGGTATTTGCCCGAAAGTGAACGTAATAGCGCGACTGGAGTACGAACTCGCTTACTACGATTCAGCAGTCCATCGCTTTAACCATTACACCACGAGGACACCCCCATGTTGACCTTGGGTCTATCATTGAAACACCCTTTCTTCTAGGGTCTTTAATATCTTATTTGTTTGGATTCCCTTTCCTATTTGCCAGAACATTCCTTATATATATATATATATATAGAGAGAGAGAGTCATCCACAGACAGCTCTGTTTCGTTCTATCAGAACTCATCAGTGTGGCTAGACATTAGCTCCCAATAGCTGGGATCGAAATCCGGTTGGCTCAAACGCCAAGCCAAAGCCTCTAACCATTCAGCCATGAGGAGCCATTAGCTGCGAAGTAAATTTTAAACGGTTATGAATCACAATTACTATTGTTTACATACATCCGTTCAACGGCTGCCGAGACCTCAATTCATATACGAAGAGGCTTGCAATGAACGCTAATGGCAACACGATTACTTCTTCGCCAGAGAACTCAACCATACGAGGGTAGGAGAGTATATATATATATATATATATATATATATATATATATATATATATATATACTGTCATCCATACATCCATATTTGCTGTTTTCACCCTCAAATTAAGCGTGAATGTCATCTGATGACGTACCTTATACGTACCTGATTTCCATATGATCGATAGCCTATCGAACGCAAGGAGATATCAAGAGATGAAGATTATATTCTTCGCCGAAATCAATTTATAATGATAATTTAACCGTGGTTGAATTTTCTTCCAGTTACATTGTATGTGCCTTGTCCGTGAGTTTTATTATGTAAACCTGAAAAGGAATATATAACAATAGCCATAGATTTATATGAAGGACTTCGTATATTCTATATACGTATAGTCGACACCCATAGTTTTTGGACATCGACTAGATATTATATATATATATATATATATATAAAATTCTGCCCGGTTGGCTGGGACAGTAAAAAACGTAGACTCTACCTCTGAAGTGGAGTAAATTCTTCACCCCAGCTCTTTGATTAGGCTTTGTAATGCTTGAGTACTGACTCCAGTAGCTGAATAGTCCGTGGCCCGGCAGCAAACGTGGTCATGACACTTGCACCACTCCAATTCAGCCCTTACTGAGCTAGACAGGCTAGAGGACCGATCCAATCAGTTAGCAGGACATATCAAGCCCTAGCACCTATATGATTGTTCCAAACTTATTGCTCAAATTGGTGTAGTGGCAAACAAGTAAAGTAAAGTTGGCGACTGTAGTCGAGGGCGACCCGAAAGCTCCCTTTTCACTAGCTACTACACTGAGGTTTAGAGGAGGGCGCTACTCTTTTCCCTGGATTGCTCCACTTTACCCTTGATACGTATGTTATATTTTGACCTTCGACCCGGCCAAAAAAATACTATTTCAAGGTGATGCACCGGAAGGAAGTGACACATTCCAATGGCCAGTAATCGAAAGAGATCGCGTGGGCGAATTAAGGCTTATAATATGGGACAAGGTAAAGGTCCCACGGTGCCACTACACAGATGCACCGGAAGAGAGTAACCTCTGAACTGCATGACAGTTATTTTCGCTTAATGACGATTAAACATTCGATTTCAAAGATCCAGTAGGCGATCTTGTGGGCGTTGAATTATTATTTAACTCAGTTGAGTTCGAGTCCAAGAAGCAGTTGCCAGTAGAATTCCAGACAGCTAGAGACCAGATGTGGTAGGGAAAGCCACACCCGACCGAGGGGGCCCTTGGAAACCCCCGATGGAGTAGACCCCAGAATCAGGAGAACCAGAAAGACACAACGTGACGGTCATAACAGTGGGGTCAAGAAATTACAGTTTATGTTCGGTCTCCGGCACCCTCTCACATGCAAACATTGAACAACCCTTTCGAACCCTTGCAATAAAGTGAGAGGTAAATATATTTGTAAAGAAGTCTTCCTGCGTCGTTTATTACTGCGTCTGTCTGTTATCATTGCGTCGGTATGTATCCAGTATATATATATATATATATATATTTCTGCATGAATCAGAAGATGGCAATATAACACGTACCTTATAATGCAGAGTGCTAAGCAAGGAGGTATCAACTACCATTTTTCTTTGAAGTCTTTGGTATGACTCGACCTGGGATTGAACCCCGGGTTCCGGACAACTATCGAACACTCTACCCACTCGGCCAATGAGCCGGTGGCAAACAAATACCCAACCCTATTTTGTCGTAAAGGTGCTTGAAGGCGGTGGCTGCGGGTCAATTGATCTGCGATTGCAATAAATGAAACCATTTAAACTATGTTCAAACAAATGATTGATATCAAATAAAATTATTAGTGTTAAATAAAAATACTTGAAACCATCTGACAGTGTGAAAACAAATAATCAATATTAAACAGAATTATTTGTGTTAGATAAAAATACTTTATACCATTTTACTGTGTGAGAACGAATTAGCACTAAAAGTAAGTAAAGTTAGCGACCGTAGTCGAGGGCGACCAGAAGGCTCTCTTTTCAATAGCTACTACATCGAGGTGTAGAGGAGGGAGCAACTCCTTTCCCTGGATTGCTCCACTTTACCCTTAATCCTTACCTTATAATGCTGAGTGTTAAGCAAGGCGCCATCAAATACCATTTTTGGAGTCTTTGGTATGACTCGACCTTGGATTGAATCCTGGTCTCACGGATCGTTGGCGAACACTCTACTTATTAAGCCAATGGCCCTGTTCTTGTTTAAAAATAAAGTTCCCTATAAACTATTCGCTTGCAAATCACACACACACACATACACCCATATAAACAGGATCTGGTATTAAATAAGCCACAAGGGTTGATATGCCATAAAACACCACCAAACCGTAAAACAAATGCTTAAGTTAAATAATAACCAAAAGCCTTTGTCAAATATGTAATTTATTCAGTTACAGTTAATGTGAAACATGCCCCTACAAGCCTAACAAACATCGCCCCCGTGTAGATCTCACCGTCAGGTGACTACGACATACAAAGATCACAAAAGGGTCACTTTAAAACACTTGGATACCAAAGAATAATTTCATTCCACTTTATTAATACAAAGCTGGGCTGAAAAGTTCGTAGGCTAACCAAGGTGATCTCATGGAAATAAGGCTGATTTTTCAATATAGAGTCTTTTATGGTCCACACACTTTTTCCATCGGTGTTGCAGTGCTTGAATCCCATTAGTTACAAAAAGTCATCAACAGCAGACATGACGTCATCACATGAACTTTTAAGTCTACGAATTTTTTTAGCTCCCTCTCGTACATTGGTCCTTAGAATATTGCAACTAAATATTTATCAACCCAACCCCACTACAACATGAAAGCTATGACAAAAGGCCAGTTTTTAGCAGATATTTTGCAACAAAGTATGAAGTGTGTTTAGCTGTTTAAAATGATTGGGAACTTTATTAATACATTGGCTCTTAAAATATTGATATTACAACTAAAAATGAGGTGTTTACCTGTTTAAAATGATTGTGAAGGTCTATTTTTGTAGTGCATATAATTGGAGACTAAATTCGGCGTAAATTAACCCAATAAGAATTGACATGCCATGAAACCAACCAATCAAACAACAATTTTTCGACATCAGCAGACCTTGATAAAATATTTCATAAGTCCTTTCCTTGTGTAGAAAACGGGTACAATAGTTGGGCCCCAATAAAAATCAAATTGACAGATAATCGCTTGAGAGACTAATTTAATATTCGCAGTTCAACAACAGCTATTTATCATCATCATCATCATGTCGTGCCGCTAGCACGGATATCCCTGCCCCTCTCTCGCCACTTCTCCCTATCGTTCATCGCCTCTGGCAGGTTTTCACGGCTACATCCCGTACCCTCACATAGCTGCTGAATGTATGTTCGAGCTGGTCGTCCTGCTTTTGCCCGGCCATATGTGGGGGTCCATAAGAGTACATCACTTATGAGCTCGTCCCTGCTTCTGCAGCAGTGTCCTGCATGTCTGGTTCGTCTAACTTGGATAGTTTTCGTGATGGGAGGCAGGTGGCTGTATAGTTGGTGCCTTATGGGGTGTTGCCGCCAGGACTTGTTCAATATTGCTGGCAGCATTCTTGTATAATTGCCGTCCAAGTAGTGCATCCATACAGCAGTATCGATACGACCACTGCCTGGAAGAAACTGCGTTTCATTTTATCGGTCAGGTCTGATTTCCATATGATCGATAGGCTATCGTTAGCTGTTCTTGCCTTCGTTAGCCGCGTGTCGATGTCCTTTTCGGTTGATGAGACGCTGCTTTCTAGGTAGGTGAATTTGGCAACTAGTTTCAGAGGATGTCGCCTGTTTGATTATAGCACATATATTTCGTTTTGTGTGCATTGATATGGAGGCCAATGCCTGTGGCGGCTCGTTCCAAATCATGCAGTAGTGTTTCGGCTTGGTTGGGTGTAGCTATTTATAGAAGTGTCGTATTCTCTCTGTCTTCGCACCTGTGTTTTTTATATTGGTATATTCTACTCTGCAATTTACTCAACTGTTTTTTTAAGTTGTGGGTCATATGATGGGATGTGTATATGTTTGGGTTGGCCTTTCTATAATTAGTGTAGGCGAGTGATCTGCGCATGTTACTATTTTTTTTCTTTTACTCGCAAAGTACAGGACGTGAAAACAAAAGCAGTGAACCCATTCCGACTCGTCTTTGAAGATGATGTCATGCAGAAGTTCACAGAATTTTAAATAGTTGTCCTCACTTCGCCTCATGCAGACTTCAACCCTCCCCGCTCTCCGGGTTTTACAGTCCGTGAAACTAATAAAGACAAATGAGTAAGGTAAACAAAGTCGTTTATTGCCAATTTTACTATAACTGAAACATTTACATAATTGCTGGGATGTGAAGGTGACCGACGTGCCAGTCGTTTTTGAAGCACTTGAACTGCACCCGAATTAACTTTTTCGCTTGTTTTTCTTTTCCGTTTTTTTTTTTTTTTTTTTTTTTCGAAAAATGAAAGATGTGCCTTTGCAAGATGAATATATAGAAGAGAATGTACGTTTCGTAATTCTAGGTCCCTCCCTTCTTTTTCTGGCAGAGAATTTTCAGTTACTCCCCTCCCCATAGCATATTAATATAAAATATAAATAAATAGTATAGGTAGGTAACTCTGGTAAACAAAGTCTGAGAATTTCCCATTGCTAAAACATTTGAATAATCGGTACAAAATGAAGGTGACAGTCGTGCCAATAGAATCTGGAGCACTAGAACCGGTCCAAAATTAATATCCTTGATATTCACCGCTGTTCATTTATAAATATGACAAACTACATCATATATATGATAAAAAAATAAATGGAACAGGGAATATACAAACAAACACAAACAACGAATTCAGTTCAAAATATTTCGTTTTAATTTATTGTAAGAAATTTTTCAATAAATAAGAACGAAATATTCAGAACTGAATCGGTTGTTTATGTTTTTAGTATATCCACTGTTCCATTTACTTTTCATCATCTTGTCAGGTATACCAAAAATATCTACCTTTTCTCTACAGACACACACACACACACACACACACACACACATATATATATATATAAAGTAAATATACATTAATTTTCATATATATCCAATAGCATGGATGCTTGTCTGCAACCATAGGTTTTATGCCGTTTTATAAACGACAATCATCAGGCTGAAAAAGAAAGATATTGGAGAAAAAATCGAAAGAAACAGTCAAAAGAACGTTAGGATTGTGTACAACTCTTTGTGTGTGTGTGTGTGTGTGTGTGTGTGTGTGTGTGTGTGTGTGTGTGTGTGCAGATTATATTTGCGTATTATTGTGTATGGTCGAATAAGTGATATTTACTATGTGTGTGTATGAAGATGCACTGCGCGGCAAATTTGAGGTTGTTTCCTGGATATATGAGTCGCGACAGTTTGACCGAGTAAAAAGATTTTTTTTTGTATTCGTGTGTGTGTGTGTGTGTGCGTGTGTGTGTCTGTGTATAGTGATGATCTTAATTAAGGAACAAAATATCATCATCATTGCATTACAAAGAAAATAAAGTTTTGATTTCTAAGCATAATAGATAAAGAAGTATGGTGGATCAGAACGCAGTAAGAATACACAAATACAAAAAGAAAATTTAGTTTGACTCGTCTGTTTTTACACTAACTACCGTATTCTCTAGACCTTGCACCAAGCGATTTCCATATTTTTGTTCTCTACAAAATCGTCCAAATGACAAAAAATTTTCTCCAGAAAATAAGGTGAAAACGTTTCTGAAAAACTTCTTAAGTTCGAGACCTGCGGAATTTTCCTTACGAGAGGAATCAAGTTAGCTGATAGTAGCAAGAAGCGATTCAAAACAATGACGAATATGCAATTGATTGAAATTGATTCATTGTTAAATTGTTCAAGAATGAATTATATTCTTCTAAAATGGAATTTTTAAAAGACTCAACCCAATATTTATTCCATAGCTGAAAGGATCAAGAAATTCATTCTATTTCATGCCAAGGGTTTAGTTTTAAATCAAACGTAATGATTAACCAGAGTTCGAACCCACATACAACGATTTCGCATTCAGTAAGTTACCCACAACACCTTGAGAGGGAGGGCTTTCCCTCCCTCCCGTTAGAAATGAGTCAAATATTCTTTTCAAGGGTTTAGTTATTCCGTTTAATCAATTCTATTTATTTTGTTGTGCCGTATTTATGAAACTACGAACTATATTAGGGTCACGGGTCATAAAGTCCCATAGCTTTGTTCTAGCGGTTTATTGATAAGCATGAAGTCGATGAAAATTATTTCTACCAGTTTATTGATAAACATGAAATCAATGAAAATTATTTCTACCAGTTTATTGATAAACATAAAGTCGATGAAAATTATTTCTACCAGTTTATTGATAAACATGAAGTCGATGAAAATTATTTCTACCAGTTTATTGATAAACATGAAATCAATGAAAATTATTTCTACCAGTTTATTGATAAACATAAAGTCGATGAAAATTATTTCTACCAGTTTATTGATAAACATGAAGTCGATGAAAATTATTTCTACCAGTTTATTGATAAACATGAAATCAATGAAAATTATTTCTACCAGTTTATTGATAAACATAAAGTCGATGAAAATTATTTCTACCAGTTTATTGATAAACATGAAGTCGATGAAAATTATTTCTACCAGTTTATTGATAAACATGAAATCAATGAAAATTATTTCTACCAGTTTATTGATAAACATGAAGTCGATGAAAATTATTTCTACCATAAACATGATAAACATGTTGCTCGGATGGATGGTTGTTTTACGGCGTATCAACCCTTTTCGGGTCATTTAACGCCAAATTAAATTTCAAACAATTCAGTTTAGTGTAAGTATAGTTTTTGTTTACAAACAGTTAATGTCAAAAAAGATCTGTCTAAAAACAGTTCTATTTTAAACAGTTCGGTTTAGCTTAAGTACACAATTTCAATGTCAAAAAGTTCTATTTAAAACAAATTAGTTTAGCATAAATACTCAATTCAGTTCTATTTGACCCATAGATAGGACCCTATCAGGGGCTACTACCCCGGGTCAGAGTGGACCAGGGAGCGATGGCAATATAGGAGTACTCCGCATTCCCCAAAGCTCCAGCATAACTGGAGCTTCACCATCAGATTCTTTAGTGTCATATCCCCATGAGTGTCCCTATTATGACGCTAAACAATCTGATAGTGAGGTTTTAGTAATGTTGGAACTTTAGGGAATGCGGAGTACCCCTGCATACTTACGTATCATGTCTTGGGTAGGAATAATCCAGTGGAGTCCATTCCTCTCCAGGTCAACAACTTGTTTAAATTTAAAGTTTTTCTTCTCCAAGACAAAACCTAGTCAGCTAGGGCTGTAGAATACACACCGACTGTTTTTCTGCAGAGGGTTAAGACCTCCCAACGAGTGTTCGTATGTGACATTAAACAATATGATAGTGGGGGAATGTGGAGTACCATCGCTCCCTGATCCATTTTGGCCCAGACTGGTAGCATATAATAGGGTCCAATCTATAGGTCGAATAGAATTGTTTGACATTTAAACAAAGTGCAAACAAATTATAAAGGCTAAATTGAATTGTTAGAAATAGAACTGCTTAATCATTTAACTATGTATAAACAAATGACTGATGTTTAATTGAATTGTTAATGATGGCAATACTTGGAACCATTTTGTTGTGTTCTGACCTTTTGACTCGGCCAAAAATGCCATTCAAGGTGATGCACCGGAAGGAAGTGACACATTCTAATGGCAGTTATGAGAGGAAATCGCGTGGGCGGAAATTGGCTGATGAAATGGGACGAGCTAAAAAAATTCCCATGGTACACTACAGAGTGATGCCCCGGAAAAGAGTGACCTGTGAACTGCATGACAGTTATTTCCGCTTGATGGCGATTAAACATTCGATTTCAAAGATCGAGTGGGCGTCGAACGATTATATAACTCAGTTGAGTTCGACGAGCCAGATGAATTGAGTTCCGGTTCCAGTTGAGTTCGACGCCCAGGGGGCCAGTGGGGTTGCCAGTAGAGTTCCAGACAGTTGGAGACGAGATGTGGTAGGGAAAGCCACACCCGACCGAGGGGGCCCTCGGGAACCCCGATGGAGTTTGGGGACCTGAGAAGTTGCTGATAAGATGTAGCAGATCATCCAGCAGAGTAGGCCCTCGGCCTCCAGTTGAGCAGCCCTAGAGAACAAGAAGGACACAACGTGACGGTCATAACAGTGGGGTTAAGATATTACAGTTTATGTTCGGTCTCCAGCTCCCTCTCACATGCAACCCTTGAACAACCCTTTCGAACCCTTGCAATAAGGTGAGAGGTAAATATTTTTATAAAAAAAGTCTTCCTGCGTCTTTCTTCATGCGTCTGTCGTTATCATTGTGTCGTTGTGAATTATTCTACATATATATGTGCACGGGACATTGGCCCAGCGGTTAGAGTGTTCGCCAATGGCCCGGGAGACCTGGGTTCAATCCCAGGTCGAGTCATACCAAAGACTTTAAAAATGGTACTTGATACCACCTTGCTTAACACTCAGCATTATAAGGTACGGTTCAAGGGTAAAGTGGAGCAATCCTGGGAATGGAGTAGCGCCCTCCCCTACACCTTGGTGTAGTAGCTATCGAAAAGGGAGCCTTCGGGTCACCCTCGACTATGGTCGCTAACTTTACTTACTATGTAGATGTGCATCTGCATATGTGACTATATAACAATTTAACTGTATGCAAACGAATGCGAAATATTGAATAGAATAATTAGTTTTGAATAGCTATACTTGTAACCACTTTACCTTCTACAAATAAAAGATTAAGATTTAATTGAACTAGCCGTGTTAGATAGAGATAATTAAAACCATTTAACTCACTAGAAATAATACTGATACTAGTGTGCAACCAAATTAATTCTGACTCATTTAAAAATGAAATTACCAGCAAATTAATCTCTTACATATCATATATCCATGTATATTACGTATATCCATGTAAATATGTGAAGACAAATGAGTGATGTTAAACCGTTACTGTGACACAGCAATACTTAAAAATATTTAACTGTGTGCAAACAAATAATTAATTGTAAAAAGAATTATTCGTGTTAGATAGAAATACTGGAAATCATTTAACTGTATGCAAAAAAAAAAGAAAAAGAAAAGAAAATGATCTCAGGCTCGTTTAAAGATGTTATCAACAAAATGTTGTTTACAAATCATATATTTGATATATATGTGTAAAGAGGATATAGCATTAAATAACCTACAATGGTTGATATGCCATAAAACCCATCCAAACCAAATCCTATATATTCAATATATATGTATAAAGATGATTTGGCATTAAATAACCAACGATGGTTGATATGCCATAAAAACCAACCCAACCAAAGCCTATATATTTAATATATATGTATAAAGAGGATTTGGCATTAAATAACCTACAATGGTTCATATGCCATTAAACCAAACCAAACCAAATCCTATATATTTGATATATATGTATAAAGAGGATTTGGCACTAAATAACATACGATGGATTTGACATTAGATAACCTACAACGGTTGATATACCATAAAACCTAACCAACCAACCAACGAATTTAATAAAAATATTCACCAACAAACTCTTCGTTTACAAATCATTTAAACAAAGGAAACAAGACTCGGTATTGAATAGCCTATAAGGGTTGATATGCCATTAAACAATAATCAAACTTTAACTTGAATTAGATGAGACGACACTACTCAGGAATAACCCAGAGGAGCCCATTCCTCTCCAAGTCTAGAACTGGTTTTAATTTAAAGTTTTCCTTCTCGATCGTTTTCCATGGGCCGAGTCTGCCCAACTATTTACCCCCAGGTGGAGGGAGAATAATTGGATTTATCCATTTCCCGTGGATATTAGCGCCATTGGAAATATACTATATTATACTCAAAATAATATACTATATTATACTCAAAATAATAACCAGCTCATTGGCCGAGTGGGTAGAATGTTCGCCAATGGCCCGGGAGACCGGGGTTCAATCCCATGTCGCGTCATACCAAAGACTTTTAAAATGGCACTTGATACCTCCTTGCTTAACATTCAGCAATATAAGGTACGTATTAAGGGTAAAGTGGAGCAATCCAGGGAAAGGAGTAGCGCCCTCCCCTACACCTTGGAGTAGTAGCTATTGAAAAAGGAGCCTTCAGGTTGCCCTCGACTACGGTCCCCAACAACTTACTATAATGTTTAAGCTCGTATTCTAGGCCCATTAATACTGAATAATGAGTTCGATCCTTAAAGGTTATGCATCGTATTGCGCTAAAAATCTTATCTTTTTATAGTTTTATCTGGGGAAGCTGGCCTGTCGTAATTTCAACCGAGCTTGGCTAGTAACCCATTGTTAGTGAGTTCAGTTCTCACTGAGTGCCCTATATTTCTGGCCTTATAAACGAAAACTGTTTAAATTGTTGGATTAAAAATCAGTTCAGTTAATACAGGTATTTAATTCCTTTTTTTTCTTCTTTATTTGTCCAATTTCCGCATTGGAGTGACTAACTGATGTATGTTGGAAGAAAAATAGTGATAGAGAAATAAAAAAAAATATCGAATGTAAAGAAAAAAATAAAGGATAAGAAATTAGAGAAAAACAAGCAAACAAACAAACAAATAAACAAAGGAAGAGAGAGAGAGAGAGAGAGAGAGAGAGAGAGAGAGAGAGAGAGAAGTAAAAGGGAAAGAGAAGAAGAAGAAAGGGGGAGAGAGGGAGAAGGACTGCATTATCAAACTCGTCTTTATTAATATAGATCTTCGATAGCTTCTGGGCGAGGACTTCCGCATGGGAATGACTAATATATACGTGCTAGTGAGAAAGAAAATTACCTCATGAAAAAAAAAAGAAAAAACAGAAAGAAAGAAAGAAAGAAAGAAATAATAACAAAAAGCTGGAAAGAAAGAAAGAAAGAAAGAAAGAAAGGACTGAAATAAATAAATAAATAAAAATAATAACAAAAAGAAAGAAAGAAAGAAAGAAAGAAAGAAAGAAGGGAAGGAAAAACGAAAGGACAGAAAGAAAGAAAGAAAGAAAGAAAGAAAGAAAGAAAAATAATAACAGAAAGAAAGAAAGAAAGAAAGAAAGAAAGAAAGATAAATCAGTAATATAAATAAAGAAGGGAAGGAAAAACGAAGGGACTCAAAGAAAGAAAGAAAGAAAGAAAGAGAAATAATAACAAAAAGCCAAACGAAAGAAAGAAAGAAAGAAAGAAAGAAAGAAAGAAAGAAAGATAAATCAGTATTATAATGAAAGAAGGAAATGAAAAACGAAAGGACTCAAAGAAAGACAGAAAGAAAGAAAAAAAGAAAGAAAGAAAGAAATAGAAATAATAACAAAAAACCAAAAGAAATTAAAGAAAGAAAGAAAGAAAGAAATATAAATCAGTATTATAAAGAAAGAAGAGAAGGAAAAACGAAAGGACTCAAAGAAAGAAAGAAAGAAAGAAAGAAAGAAAGAAAGAAATAGAAATAATAACAAAAAGCCAAAAGAAAGAAAGAAAGAAAGAAAGAAAGAAAGAAAGAAATATAAATCAGTATTATAAAGAAAGAAGAGAAGGAAAAACGAAAGGACTCAAAGAAAAAAAGAACAAAGTAGAATGAAAAAGGGAGAAGTTATAAAAAGAAAGAATAAATAAAAGAAAGAAAAAAGTCGAAGGTCAATGAGAAAAGCGAGATTTTAAAATGACTAATTCTCTCAAAAAAATCGTCAAAAGAAAAATACGAGGAAAGAAAAGAGAAAAAAAAGAAAGAATAAACTATAATAAAATAGGAAGAACGAATAAAAGAAAAATACAGAGAATAAGTAAAAGCTAGAAAGAAAGAAAAAAAGAAAGAAAGAAAGAATGAAAGATTGATATGCAGTTAAATGATTTTACGGAATCAATAAAGAAAAAAAAAGAAAGAAAATGAAATCTGTTTAGGAATGACAAAAAATAATATGAAAAATGAAAATAAATAAATAAATAGATAAATAAATAAATAAACGAAAGAAAGAAAGAAATAATAACAAAAAGCTGGAAAGAAAGAAAGAAAGAAAGAAAGAAAGAAAGAAAGAAAGGACTGAAATAAATAAATAAATAAAAATAATAACAAAAAGAAAGAAAGAAAGAAAGAAGGGAAGGAAAAACGAAAGGACTGAAAGAAAGAAAGAAAGAAAGAAAGAAAGAAAGAAAGAAAAATAATAACAGAAAGAAAGAAAGAAAGAAAGAAAGAAAGAAAGATAAATCAGTAATATAAATAAAGAAGGGAAGGAAAAACGAAAGGACTCAAAGAAAGAAAGAAAGAAAGAAAGAGAAATAATAACAAAAAGCCAAACGAAAGAAAGAAAGAAAGAAAGAAAGAAAGAAAGATAAATCAGTATTATAATGAAAGAAGGAAAGGAAAAACGAAAGGACTCAAAGAAAGAAAGAAAGAAAGAAAGAAAGAAAGAAAGAAAGAAAGAAAGAAATAGAAATAATAACAAAAAGCCAAAAGAAAGAAAGAAAGAAAGAAAGAAAGAAAGAAAGAAATATAAATCAGTATTATAAAGAAAGAAGGGAAGGAAAAACGAAAGGACTCAAAGAAAAAAAGAACAAAGTAGAATGAAAAAGGGAGAAGTTATAAAAAGAAAGAATAAATAAAAGAAAGAAAAAAGTCGAAGGTCAATGAGAAAAGCGAGATTTTAAAATGACTAATTCTCTCAAAAAAATCGTCAAAAGAAAAATACGAGGAAATACGTTTTTTGTTATTCTCTCTCTTTCTTTTTCTTTTTGTTATTCTTTTTCTTTTGTTCTTTGTTTGTTTTTGTTTCTTTCTTTCTTTTATTCTTTGTTTGATTCTTTCTTTTTCTTATTCGTTTTCTGTCTTTCTTTCTTTCTTTCTTTCTTTCTTTCTTTCTCTTTTTCTTTTTGTTATTCTTTTTCTTTTGTTCTTTGTTTGTTTTTTGCTTGTTACTTTCTTTTATTTTTTGGTTGATTCTCTCTTTTTGTTATTCTTTCTTTCTTTCTTTCTTTCTTTCTTTCTGTTTTGAATAATCATATTTCTTTCTTTCTTTCTTTCTTTCTTTTTTGAATAATCTTATTTCTTTCTTTCCTTCTTTCTTTCTTTCTTTCTTTCTTTCTTTCTTTCTTTCTTTCTTGAATAATCATATTTCTTTCTTTCTTTCTTTCTTTCTTTCTTTTTTGAATAATCATGTTTCTTTCTTTCTTTCTTTTTTTCTTTCGGTTTTTGTTATTCTTCCTCTTTCTCTTTCTTTTTGTCATTCTTTTTCTTCTATTTGTTTTTGTTTGTTTCTTTCTTTTATTCTTTGTTTGATTCTTTCTTTTTGTTATTATTTTTCTTTCTTTCTTCCTTTCTTTCTTTCTTTCTGTTTTGAATAATCATATTTCTTTCTTTCTTTCTTTCTTTTTTTTTTGAATTATCATTTTTCTTTATTTCCTTCTTTCTTTCTTTTTTCTTTTTTCTTTCTTTCTTTTTTGAATAATCATATTTCTTTCTCTCTTTCTTTTTTCTTACTTTCTTTCTGTCTTTTTTGAATAATCATATTTGTTTCTTTCTTTTTCCTTTCTTTTTTTAATTATAATATTTCTTTCTTTCTTTCTTTTTTTCTTTCTTTTTTTCTTTTTTTCTTTCTTTTAATTTGTAAATAATACGTTTTCAACTATTTTGTTTTTTCCTCTTAATATCAATAAATCGTTGAAAATAAAACAAATCCAAGGACATTTGCTTCCTTCTTTCCTTCCTTCCTTTCTTTTTTCCTTCCCTTCTTTTATTTCATGTTTTTGCTTTCTCTAGTCACAACCATTCCTTAATTTTTTTTTTACTCAGAAATTTTTACCCACTCAAGTGAATCATCTGATAAGACAATTTCATAAACGAAAAAATTCCCAAGTTTCTCAGAGACACGTGTTTATTTATTAATAGATAGTCGCTAAGATCAAATTAGTCCGACACATTCATTGTTTGTAAGACTGTGTTGCGCAAATCTTTAACGCTAGAAAGCTTTGTCTTCTTTGTACGTATACGTCTAATTTATCTATTTTTATATATTTTATACAACGTGTGAAAACAAGTACGATATCCTCCCCTTATCTGCCACTACCCACAAAGCAGCAGCTATACGGCCACCTACCTCCCATCACGAGAACTATCCAAGTTAAACGAACCAGACATGTAGGACACAGCTGGAGAAACAGGGACGAGCTCATAAGTGGTGTTCTCCTATGGACCCCCTCACATGGCCAAGCAAACGCAGGGCGACCAGCTCGAACCTACATACAGCAACTCTGTGAGGATACGGGATGTAGCCTTGAGGACCTGCCAGAAGCGATGAACGATCGGGAGGAGTGGCGAGAGAGGGTTAGGGATATCCGTGCTGGTTGCACGACAAGATGATGATGATAAAGATGATCAGCCACCAACTAGGTGGTGGCTGATGAGGGTAAGGGTATCCCACGTTTGTTGGAATAAAGCAGCAGTCTTATCGGAGGCCTGGATGGTGAGGAACCATTGCTCGGCCATTTTGTTAAGCGCGACATGGTTCAAAGTTCTTGACCAACTTGAAAATCGGAACATTTTTCTGAATATGTCTTACCACCAAAGATCATCTTGCTCCATTGTCAAAGACAAGATTTTGCTATATTTAATCTTATTTAATTTTATTTTAAAATCTTCACTATTTCTTTACAATAATCTGAAAAGAGAAAAAGAATTAGGTTAACGGGAAATATCTAAGAGGCTGCTGTCTTGTTTCAATAATTGTGAAAGACTCTGTACTCTAAAAATGTGTTTATTATTTTTTAAAGTAAATTGGAAAGAAAGAAAGAAAGAAAGAAAGAAAGAAAGAAAGAAGTAGAAAAGTAGGAAAAAAAAGAAAATGAAATCAGTTTAAGAATGACAAAAATAATATGAAAAATGAAAAAAATGAATAAATAAACGAAAGAAAGAAATAATTAAAAATCCTCCCCAAAAAAAGAAAGTAAAGAGCGAAAAAAAAGAAAGACCAAAATAATGAAAAAAGGATTTAGGGAAGGGTAGTAGGAAAGAAAGACAGAGAGAGAGAGAGAGAGAGAGAGAGAGAGAGAGAGAGAGAGAGAGAGAGATTGACTCATTAAATTCTTCCCAACTATGAACATATAAAAAAATGATGAATGTATTTTTAATGTAAATTTTTTTAAATACTAAAATCTGTAATAATATCTTATTTTACCCTTTATTGCAACTTTCTACGATCGATGACCCTTCGAATCTTCAAACTCTGATTCTTGAAACTTTGATTCTTCAGATATTATGACTTTAAGCTCACAAAATCCATAAATAAATCGACCGTAAAGTCCAGACAATTCTTTGTTTATAGAATGTGACATTTAAAAGCACAAATTCCAGTCTACTGTTTATTTGACACGTCCGTTCGTTAAATGCGACACAAGGTCAATTTTCTAAGCGAAAAAGTTAAAGGCTCCATCGGCATTCTCCTATATGAAAGTGTCTTTAAAAACAAAGTAACCTGACTTTTTTTAGACGAGAGGGCAAGTACTTTTTGATAGATGGACTGCCGGAAGCAAATCTCAAATATCCCGAGTGACTATAACCAAAAGGTGCCCGTGGTGTAATGGTTATCGTCGTAGGAAATGGACACAGCGACACGAGTTCAAAACCCGGACGAGACTGATGGCATTTTACATAGCACTAATACCCTTGGGAAAGGTATGAACCCAATTATTCTCCCTCCAGCTATGGGTAAATAGTAGGGCAGACTAGGTTCTTCAGCTTTCGTAAGGCAACTAGTCTAGGAGAAGGAAAACTCTGAATTCAAACATGTTAAACTCCGCTTAAAAATTGACCTTGTGTCATATTCTGCCCGAGCGGAGGGGTTGGTAAATATATATAACCAAAAGGTGCAGTCCCAGTCTGTTTTGTTTTCACTTTTAAGTTGAAAGATTAAACATAAAAGATAAATAAATAAATAATAATAGAATTAATAAAATCTGAGCAATTTATATATATATATATACCCAACCCCTCCGTATTAACAGGATGTGACAAAAGGTCAATTTTTAAGTGGAGTTCAAAAGGTTTCAAATCAGAGTTTTCCATCTCTTAAACTGGCGGTTATACCAAGGTTTAAAAAAAGCAAGTCTATCCTACTATTTATCTATTGCTGGGGGAAGAAGAATTTAATTCTCACCTTTCTCAAGAGTATTATAACGCCATGTGTAGTGCAAGTAGTCTCGTCCAGGATTTGAACTCAATTCGCTGCATCCAATTTCCTACGACGGAAACCAATAGACCATGAGCGCCTCCTTTTGAGCGATCTTATTAATGAGTTTAAAATGAGGCGTAAAACGGTGAAATATTGAACAAGCATTTGATCAGAACACCTTCGGCAAAGGTAGAGCTCAACATTAGTTCTAAAAATTTCTTACTGAAAGCGGCAAGCAGTGGAGGGCCGCAAAGGTCCTTCTTCGATTGAAATCGATGCATGCAAAGCAATTCGACTACAGATCTAAACGTTAACCATTTAACGATTCTCTTTTACAACGCCAGAAGTATGGAGCACTCGGTGAGACTTGAACACGGTAATAATGTCATATTAGCTTCAGTCTCGATATGTTTTAAATCACAGTTCGTAAGTTACATATTGTTAATAAAAGAATAATTAAATTGCAAGCGTTGCTTTTAGTGTAGCTCACCTCTCTCTCTCTCTCTCTCTCTCTATATATATATATATATATATATATATATATATATATATACGAGGTGCATACGATAAGTTTCCATTTTTCGATTTTTTCACTTTCTCCAATATCTTTCTTTTTCAACCTGATGATTGTCATTTATAAAACGGCATAAAACCTATGGTTGCCGACAAGTATCCATGCAATTAAATATATATAAAAATTAATATATATTTACTTGTTATATGTATATATATGTGTGTGTGTGTGTGTGGAGAAAAGGTAGATATTTTTGATATATCTGACAAGATGATGAAAATTAAATGGAACAGTGGATATACTAAAAACATAAACAACAGATTCAGTTCTAAATATTTCGTTCTTATTTATTGAACAAGTTCTTACAATAAATTAAAACGAAATATTTTGAACTGAATTCGTTGTTTATTTTTTTAGTATATCCCCTGTTCCATTTATTTTTTTTATCATATGTATAATGCAGCTTGTCATATTTATAAATAAACTGCGGTTAATATCAAGGATATTAATTTGGGACCGGTTCTAGTGCTCCAAATTCTGTTGGCACGACTGTTACCTTCATTTTGTACTGATTATTTAAATGTTTTAGCCATGGTAAATTCTCAGACTTTGTTTACCATAATAACAAACGAGGATCATTAAATAAGTTTCCAGATTTTTTTCGTATGGGCACTTTTATTGATAGTACACACATGAAACTCTAGTCCCCTTCGAATTAATTTCCTCCGAATGCAATGCACTTGTACCGTTCCAACAACTTCTGGAAGGCCCCATAGAAGTCCACTTGCGTGAACGTGTCAATGACCTTCGTCACAGCCTCTTTCATCTCCTCGATGGTCTCATAACGACAGCCTCTGAGCTTAGGGAGCAAGGTCTGAACTTTAGGGAGGGTGAGGAACTGGCTTGATGCCCATCTTGGTCAAATAGTCTGGGGTTGTGGACTAGTGAATTGTCCTGGTAGAAATGCCACTGACCCGATCTGAAGAGTGCTGGCCTCTTCCGACGGAATCTCTTCATGAACTCCCTTAAAACCTCAATATAGTAACCCTAATCCTTTGGCCAATCAACTCTAGTGTATTGACTTCCTCTCATCATGCCTCAGAGACTCCCTGCCTTCCATGAATCTCTTATGCCACTGAAAAACTGATCCTCGATTTATGCAAGATTCTCCAAAAGCAGTCTGAAGGATTCTATACATTTTTGTGCCATTTTTTCCACGTTTAAAACAGAATTTTATTGCATATCGTTCTTCTAAAGTTTCCTCACGTCTAGATTGCATTTTTGAAATTCACCAGCTGTGACAATCTGGTTTTAGTAGGGTATATTCCAACTGCTGCTGTAGCTGTTTATTTGAACCTGAAATCATAAAAATTGGTGAATATCTTATGAGATAACTGACCAATTTTTATGATTTTATAAAACAGCAATAACATACTGAATTTTCAAGAGTCTACGACAATTTTAAATGCCTGTATAAAAAATACTCTTCAAACGTTGTTGAATACACCACGTAAGTCACCTCTTCTGAAACGAATTACGGACGTAAGGTGGGGTATAACTGTAGAATGACTAATGTTAAATCACAATACTTGATACCATTCAAACTGCGTTCAAACAAATGATTGATATCAAATAGAATTATTAGTGTTTAATCGCAATACTTGAAACCATTTAAACTGCGTTCAAACAAATTATTGATATCAAATAGAATTATTAATGTTTAATCGCAATACTTGAAACCCTTTAAACTGCGTTCAAATAAATGTTTAATATCAAATAGAATTATTAGTGTTAAATTGCAATACTTGAAACCATTTAAACTGCGTGCAAACAAATTATTGATATCAACTAGAATTATTAGTGTTTAATCGCAATACTTGAAACCATTTAAACTGCGTTCAAACAAATTATTGATATCAAATAGAATTATTAGTGTTTAATCGCAATACTTGAAACCATTTATATACAGCCAATGATGAACATCATATAGAATTAATATTGTTTGAAAGGAATACTTGAAACCATTTAACTTGGAGCAAAAAAAATGAGGTCTAACCACTAGTTCAAAAATGGTTTAGTTTGGTTTCTTTGTTTAATGGCATACCAACTTTTTTAGGGGGTGGGGGTTAATGCCGAAGCCATCCTTGTAGAAAAAAAGTAAATTTAATTTAGCCCATAGTTGGGTAAGGCTGAGGGGTTCTTACATTTCCCAAGGGTACAGGTCCAAAAGTGAACATAATAGCGTGACTGAAGTTTGAGCTATCTTATTTTGTGACTGCAGTCCAGTACTTTTGCAGTTATGTCATAGGGACTCCCCTGCACGTTATCTACAAAGTCATAGGGACTCCCCCTCGATTATAACGTTATCTACAAAGTATTCAATTGCACGTCATATGTGTGTATATTTTTTTTTATCATACAACGTGTGAAAGCATATGCGATACTCTGTCCTCATTAGCCACCAACAGTTTCGGTAGCTCAAGGCGGTATACCACCAACAGTTTCGGTAGCCGCCAACAGTTTCGGTAGCTCAAGGCGGTATACCACTCCTGGCGCTACCAAGTGTATGTGTATGTGTGTGTATGTGTGTAAAAACAGGATTTGGCATTAAATAACCCACAAAGGTTGATATTCCATAAAACAGCAACTAAGCAAATAACCCCATTTATTGGTCAAATTTATACATCTAGAAATTATTTGTATTCGATAGGACCGTGTGAAAAAAAAAACAACAGAAAAAAGTAAATAAGATTGTATAATAAAAGTGATTCCTTGACTCCCAGGCATAGAATAACTCTAAATGGATTAACATGGGGTTCAAATCAAAAAATCAATCAGACATGACCTTGTGCCATATATGAAAAATAACAAATTTAAATGCACTCTGTTAAATAACAAATTTTATTTATAACTTATGGGTATTTATGAAAGATTAAAAAAGTAACCATGGCAATATTTTTCGAAAATATAGAAAAGCACAAATAACAATAGTTTGTTGTTTAGTATTTATCGAATGCCCGATTTTGCTGGAATGAGACGAAAGGTGTGGACCCAGTTTACAATTTTATGTAAATGGTTCACTTTTCAATTTTAGTTTGGTTTGGTTGGATTTTATGGCATATCAACCATTGTGGGTTATTTAATACCAAATCCTCTTTATACATATATATTAAATATATAGGATTTGGTTTGGTTGGGTTGGGTTTTATGGCATATCAACCATTGTAGGTTATTTAATGCCAAATTCTCTTTATACATATATATTAAATATATAGGACTTGGTTTGGTTGGATTTTATGGCATATCAACCATTGTGGGTTATTTAATACCAAATCCTCTTTATACATATATATTAAATATATAGGACTTGGTTTGGTTGGATTTTATGGCATATCAACCATTGTGGGTTATTTAATACCAAATCCTCTTTATACATATATATTAAATATATAGGATTTGGTTTGGTTGGGTTTAATGGCATATCAACTATTGTACGTTTTTTAATGCCAAATTTTCTTTATACATATATATTAGATATATAGGATTTGGTTTGGTTGGGTTTTATGGTATATTAACCATTGTCGGTTATTTAATGCCAAATCATATTTATACCTATATATCAAATATACATGATTTGTAAACACATTTTGTAGATAACATTTTTAAACAAGTCTGAACTCTTTCTTTTTTTAGCACCCAGTTAAATGTACTCTTCCTTCTGCTCACTTCATTTACTGTCTGCCATGCTATTCTAGATTGTCTGTCTTCAAACGACTTTCTAATTTTATTGATCTGATTTTGTATGTATTCTGTTTGTTCTTTTAGGTATTTGTTAGCTAACTCATTTTGTGTCTTCTTAAGTTTCTGGACATTGATATTGGTTGGGTTCGTCCTATTGCATTTGGAAGCAGTTTTTTTTCTTTTTTCTAAGTGCTAACGTCTCCCATGGGACACTAAATTTAGCTATTTGTTTAGTTGGTATGCATGGTTCTGCCGCTTCTAAAAAGACATTGACAAAGTTCTCATATTCTTCATTCAGAGTAGGTGTTTCTGATATCTCCCGAAGTGCATCAAATTTGTTTCTTAGTGTTAACGTATATTTATCTCTAATATCCCGGTTTTTAAGCAGAGACCAGTCATAGTGTATGGTGGTTGTTGTTCGGGCCGTATTCGTTCGTAGGCTCAGTCTTATCTTTGCCCTGTGATCGGAAGACACCCTTCTCGAAAGAGGAATATGCTTCGCTATTCAATGCACTATTATTCCATTTCTTATTTATAAAGACGTAGTCTATCTGTGCTTTAGTATTATTTGCGTAAGTGTAGGTCCATAGTTTTCCCTTCCTTTTCTGAAATTTAGTATTGAGGCAATTTTCTAGCGTGAAATCTGTTCGGTGTCCCCCATTTCAGTTTGACGGGTTGTGTAAGCTAAATTTGTTGTCTACGTTTTTACCAATTTGGGCATTCATGTTCTCCACCGATAACGTGAACTTTGTGTTCCAGTATACTACGGACAAGGGAGGATAGCACGTTATCATATTTACCAACCCCTTCGGGCAGGATATGACACAAGGTCAATTTTTTAAGCGGAGTTTAACGGGTTTGAATTCAGAGTTTTCCTTCTCCTAGACTAGTTGCCTCACCAAGGCTGAAGAACCTAGTCTGCCCTACTATTTAGCCATAGCTGGAGGGAGAATAATGAGATTCATACCTTTCCCAAGGGTATTAGTGCAATGTGAAATGCAGGATTAGAACTCGTGTCACCGTGTTCATTTCCTACGACGATAACCATTACACCACGCGCACCTCCGAGGATAGCACGTTATAGAAGGTGATGAGATCCGTTTTTTCACTAACATTGGTAGGGCTATAACAGGAGATGATTGTTGCGCTGGGGTTGCCACTAAAAGTATTTACCATCATCATCTGTTTTATTTTCTCGATGCTATTTAGTGATTTTAGGACCCATGGTCCTATAAGCATACCTACATCTCCTATCGTGGCATTGACAGAGTTTTCCATGCTGATGCAGAGACAAATGTCTATCCATTGCCGGTATCATGATATTTTATATCTTCGCTATGAAATTATCTGTGTTCTTGGAGGCATATTATATTATGATCTATCGCAGAAGCCGTCAGCTTCGGTAGTTGGCCTATTTTATTTAAAGTTCTAACGTTGAAAGTCACTATTTGTATTGGGTTTTTGCATTTTAGTAATTTTTGTTTTAGTTTGAGCTCTGTAGCTGATTTTTTGAACACTAAGACCAGGGCCCCAGCCTGAGCAGGACGCGTCCCCTTTTTTACACGCTTGAAGAGCGATGCGGTGTGGACAAGTGGTTTGTGTGAGAGTCGTGGTAATCTTTTGATAGCTGTGTTTTTATTCTTATCTATAGAGGCCACCCTAATAGATGAGCAGCAGTAGTTCCAAGATCGAACTATTTGATCCTGGCTGTTGTCCTGTTGGATTCGTAAGCCTAGAACCTGGCTAGGCATGGTGTTGATCCCTCATTGGGTTTGTCCACCTTTATGTACACGATTTTGCTTCCCATGGCTTTCGAAAAAAATCATTCCCCACTCCTGCCAGTATTAAATTTTAACATAGCAAAACTCTATAAATCTTTTTTTTTTTTTAAATTTCATCCAAGTCCTTATTTATGGTTCATTGCATCCTTATAGACATTCTGTTTTTACGCTAACTTAGGTTTTCAAACTCCTCCCTGAAATTGGTTGACAAATTCACTTACCTAGGAAGCAGCATCTCATCAACCGAAAAAGACATCGACACACGGCTAACGAAGGCATAGACAGCTATCGATAGGCTTTCGATCATATGGAAATTAAACCTGACCGATAAAACGAAACGCAGTTTTTTCCAGGCTGCGGTCGAGTCGTTACTGCTGTATGGATGCACTACTTGGACGCTGACTAAACGGTTGGAGAAGAAGCTCGACGGCAATTATACAAGAATGTTGCGAGCAATATTGAACAGGTCCTGGTGGCAACACCCCACACGGCGCCAACTGTACGGCCACCTACCACCTATCACGAAAACTATACAAGCTAGACGAACCAGACATGCCGGACACTGCTGAGAAGCAAAGACGATATCGTAAGTGATGTGCTCCTGTGGACCCCCGCATATGGCCAATCAAAAGCAGGACGACCAGCTCGAACATTCATACAGCAGCTATGGGACGATACGGGATGTAACCCCGAAGACCTGCCGAGGGCGATGAATGATAGGGAGACGTGGAGAGAGAGGGTCAGGGATATCCGTGCTAGCCGCACGTCATGATGATGATGATGATGATTTCCAAAAGTATTAGCATCTTTTACCTCCTTTTACATGGTATAGTATTCGCCAATGGTCAGGGAGATCGGGGTTCAATCCTAGGTCGAGTCATACCAAAGACTCAAAAAATGGTACTTGATACTTCCTTGCTTAACACTTAGCATTATAAGGTACGTATCAAGGGTAAAGTGAAGCAATTCAGGGGAAGGAGTAGCATCCTCCCCTACACTTCAGGTCACCCTCGACTATGGTCGCCAACTTACTTTACTTTTACATGGTTCAACTGCTGCTCGGAATTACAGTATTTGTCTTTTTGCATTTAAAGCACAGATAATATACAGCCGTGATTTTACAAAAAAAAAAAAAATAAATAAAATCTTTCATGCATTTCAAAATGACAATATTGCAAAAGACAAAATTATCTAACCGTCAGTTGACCTTTGTCAAAGGGAGAGTGGATCTGCCTTGCTTTTGGGGCCCCCTCCTTTATTTTATTACAGTCCGTTCATTCTATTGTCGCCAGGTGGTTCTAAATCTTTCATCTTTTATACAGTTATACACGTGTTTTCTAGCTCTTGGTGGAGGGGTGTTCAAGGAAAAAATGTGAATATGAGTACAGGTAAAAAATCATACATAATAGTAGTAATCCTAGTCAAGTCAGAACATTAAGTTTATAATTCCCAAAAATTCACTCTGAACTGTCCATCAGGACTCATAGCGTAACGGTTGTAGACGTTGGTTCCCCAAGCTTCTAAGGAGACAATCATCTGGCGGTTTCCGGTTCAACCCTGACGAGAGGCGAGTAACAATTCAGGAATACTTAACGCTTGTATCCGGTTATGGCTAACGGAATCAGAACAGGCGACCCACGTGTATTTAATAAAGGACGTAGTTCGAAGTTCCGTGAAGGTTCCCGAGTTCGGCAAACACCTGAAGAAAGCTGGAGGACATATCGGCCGAAACGTTGTGGAAATAATAGTAAAAATGAAGACAATAGTCCGAAAACCCTTAATGTTAAAATATTAAACATGATAATAAGTAGATGGGGAGAGCAAATTTTACCGATTTTATATATGAATTAAAAATGAAATGGGGGTGTCCTCGTGGTGTAACGGTTAAAGCGATGGACTGCGGAATCGTAGTACGCGAGTTCGTACTCCAGTCGTGCTATTACGTTCACTTTCGGGCAAATACCTTTGAGAAAGGTATCTTATCCTCCCAGCTATGGGTTAAATAGTACCACTACTGTTATTCTAGGAGAATGGTTTTGGCATTAAATAACCTAAAAAGAGTTGATATGCCATTAAACAAAGAAACCAACCAACCAACCAATCAAAATGAAATGCTAAATAAGGAAAACAGTCGCATTTAGACGGAAACCCTCAATAAATATACAGCTCAAGTTTCTTTCAAAAGATTTTGTAAGGAAGAGTGGAATATGTGGAAGACCAAGCACGTCTTTTTGTCATTATCGAAGCCGAATCTTATGAAGCAATTTGATAGGTTACAGATGTGAAGCATTCAGAATTCTTATTTATAAAACTAAGTTAACTTTGGATCAAGACCAAGAGTATAAAGCACACAGTGAGAATCAAACTCGCAAATAATAACTTGCATCGAGCTCGTTTAACATTCAACAGTTGTTCTATATTTGTATCTAGACAAAAAAATGAATAAATTAAATAGAATAAAGTTTACAATCATTTTAAACAGATAAACACTTCATACTTAGTTGCAATATCAATTTTTTAAGAGCCAATCTATTAATAAAGTTCACAATCATTTTAAACAGGTAAACACTTCATACTTAGTTGCAATATCAATGTTTTAAGAGCCAATCAATTAATAAAGTTCACAATAATTTTAAACATGAATAGTAGCAATATCAATATTATTATTTTGTCGTTGTTGGTATTGCTTTCTTCAAGCAGATATGTTTCAAGTAAATATTCCTATTTAACAATAATCATTTATTTACACACAGTTATATGGTTCAAGTATTCCAATCTAATACTAATAGTTTATTCACAATGATGTGGCTTGAAGTAATTATCAAAAATTAGTAATTACAATCATTGGTTTACACTAAACCGCATCTGATTGTGAGGCTTCAATCCGTGATATGGAAGGAGTGTAGAGTAACCCTTTCGAGCCATCACTCCTAGTTCTACACTGACCTGGAGTTATTGTACTTGTTAGGGTCCCATCTATTACTCAAATAGATCTTTCTGAAAATTATTCGTATTTGATTGGACCATGTGCGAAAAATTAAAAAAATAACAAAAACTTCGCAAAAATATACGTATAAACATATAATGAACGCAATTCCCAAACCTTCTAGGCATTAGATAAACATAGACGAGATGACATGCCGTTAAAATTAATCAGTTAACTGTGACCATCTGCTTTAAATTTGTTTAAAACAGTAAGGCTTTTGCGAAACAGAAAGAAAGAAAGAAAGAAAGAAAGAAAGAAAGAAAGAAAGAAAGAAAAGTTAGTGAAGAAGGAAGGAATGGCTGAAAAGAAAGAAAGAAAGAAAGAAAGAAGAGTCACGGAAGAAGAGAGAAAGGTGGGAAAAGAAAGAAAGAAAGAAAGAAAAGTCACTGAAGAAGGAAGAAAGGTCTGAAAAGAAAGAAAGAAAGAATATCAATATAACTTGGAAAGAAAGAAAGAAAGAAAGAAAGAAAGAAAGAAAGAAAGAATAACAAAATATTGTTGTAAGAAAGAAAGAATATCAATAAAAGAAAGAAAGGAAGAAAGAAGGAAAAAAAGAAAGAAAGAAAGAGAGTCACTGAAGAAAAGAGAAAGGTCTGAAAAGAAAGAAAGAAAGAAAGAAAGAATATCAATATAACTTGGAAAGAAAGAAAGAAAGAAAGAAAGAAAGAAAGAAAGAAAGAAAGAAAGAAAGAAAAAGATATTAACAAAATATTGTAGAAAGAAAGAAAGAATAACAAAATATTGTAGAAAGAAAGAAAGAAAGAAAGAAAGAAAGAAAGAAAGAAAGAAAGAAAGAAGAGTCACTGAAGAAGGAGGGAAGGAAGGTCTGAAAAGATAGAAAGAAAGAAAGAAAGAAAGAAAGAAAGAAAGAACGAATATCAATATAACTAAGAAAGAAAGAAGAGTCACTGAAGAAGGAAGGAAGGTCTGGAAAGAAAGAAAGAAAGAAAGAAAGAAAGAAAGAATATCAATATTACTTGGAAAGAAAGAAAGAAAGAAAGAAAGAAAGAAAGAAAGAAAGAATAACAAAATATTGTAGAAAGAAAGAAAGAAAGAAAGAAAGAATATCAATATAACTTGGAAAGAAAGAAAGAAAGAAAGAAAGAAAAATTAAAGAAAGAAAGAAAGAAAGAAAGAATATCAATATAACTTGGAAAGAAAGAAAGAAAGAAAGAAAGAAAAATTAAAGAAAGAAAGAAAGAAAGAAAGAATATCAATATAACTTGGAAAGAAAGAAAGAAAGAAAAACAAAATATTGTAGAAAGAAAGAAAGAAAGAAAGAAAGAAAGAAAGAAAGAATAACAAAATATTGTAGAAAGAAAGAAAGAAAGAAAGAAAGAAAGAAAGAATATCAATATAACTTGGAAAGAAAGAAAGAAAGAAAAACAAAATATTGTAAAAAGAAAGAAAGAAAGAATAACAAAATATTGTAGAAAGAAAGAAAGAAAGAAAGAATCGAAAAACCTCAAAGTGATTAAGCCTTTAGGTTATATATGAGTAAATATTTAAAGTAACCTTGCTCAACAATGACTCGTTGCGATTTCATCTGTTTTTTTTTTATTTTGTTTTATTTATTTATTTATTTATTCATTTTTTTATTTATTTTTCTCGGTCCACAACCCACTTTTCTGTAAATAAATAGTTATGAAAACTAAAGGAAAAAAAAAAATCTATTTTCGATTCTAAACAGCTGTCAACTATTTATAGTTAAATAAACAAAAGACCTTTCAACCACACGTGCTCAACATCGTCTAAAAATAGATTCTTTAAGTGCAGGTGGTACTTTATTGTTGTTATTGTTGTTGTTTTTCCCGCCACTTTTGGTCGCATTTCCGCTTACGTCATCGCATTAAAATTTAACAGAAGAAAGAGACAAACAGACAAAGGCTTGTTTTGGTCATTCTCTTAGTTCAAATAATTCACATGCTGATAGATGTCGTCAGCATTGCAAAGAATATATATATATATATATATATATATATATCCATGTGTGAGCGTGTTTGTGTTAGTATTTTTATTGTTGTTTATATACACGTACACTAGCACATGCATATATATATATATATATATATATTGATTAAAAAGCTTAACAGATTGATTTCACACACACACAAACACACACACACACACACACACATATATATATATATATATATATATGAACATAATAGACATTTTCTGTCTACATATTATCATGTTGATCCTATCATACTGCCGTATTGATTTTATAGAATTCGGCGGGAATATACATAGCCTCTCTCTCTCTCTCTATATATATATATATATATATATATATATATAGCATAATCGGATGGAAACTCAAACCTGGTTGTCATGAATTTATTTCGGCAAAGAATATTACTATACTCTCCGTCTCGTCAGATGACCCACAGTCTTCGGACGTTGACTGGATATATATATATATATATATATATATATATATATATATATATATAAAGGTACTCCTATTATGGCGATGACATTTTTTAACCCTCAGATATATATGAAATTATATCATAAAGGTACTCGTATATATATATATATATATATATATACGAGTACCTTTATGATATAATTTCAAACTGTCACCACATGTAAACCATCGCTGTGAACACATTCTTGGTATCTTCAACAGGTGATTAAAAAGATGTTGATATATTTTAAGAGTGTTTGTATACGTGCGAGGAGCAACGAGTAACGGGAGGTGTAGGAGTAGGAAGAGGTAACAGCGGCGGCGGCAGCGGCGGCGGAGACAGCAACAGCGGCAGCAGCAGCAGAAGAAAAAGAAGCAGATTTGGAAATGTAGAGGAAAGGCCAGAGTTAGCGAGCAGCGTGGGCTAGTGTTCGCCAATGGTTCGAGAGACCGAGGTTCAATACCAGGTTGGATCATACCAAAGACTCAACAAATGGTACTTGGTGCCTACTTGTTTAACTCTCAGCATTTTAAGGTAAGGATCAAGGGTAAAGAAGAACAATCCAGGGAATGGAGTTGCGCCTTACTCTTCACCACAGTGTTGTAGCTAATGAAACGGGAGCTTTCGGGTCATCTTCAACTATGGTAGCCAACTTTGCTTACTTTTATGTTTATAAGAAAAACAGAACGAATATTACGGAGACTTTTTAGGGATGATTCCAATAAGAAGGAGGTGAACAGATGGCGACTTTAAAATCATATCATTAATGTACTCCATAGAAATATAAACATTCCTTTGAAATAATATATATATATATATATATATATATGGTTAGAGGCTTGGGTTGGCGTTTGAGTCAACCGGGTTTCGATCCCAGCTACGGGAAGTTAATATGTCTAACCACACTGATGAGTTCTGATAGAACGAAACAGATCTGTCTGTGGATGACCATGGAGATATATACTCCCCTACCTCCGTAGGGTTGAGTTCTCTAGCGAATGAAGTAATCGTGTTGCCATTAGCGTTTATTGCAAGTCTCTTCATATATGAATTGAGGTCTCGGTAGCCGTTAAACGGATGTATGTAAACAATAGTAATTGTGATTCATAACCGTTTAAAATTTACTTCGCAGCTAATGGCTCCTCGTGGCTGAATGGTTAGAGGCTTGGATTGGCGTTTGAGTCAACCGGGTGTCGATCCCAGCTACGGGAAGCTAATATGTCTAGCCACACTGATGAGTTCTGATTGAACGAAACAGGTGTGTCTGTGGATGACTATATATATATATATATATGTGTGTGTGTGTGTGTGGAGAAAAATTAAGAAATAAAGTAATCCAAATTGAAGAATTTATTGTAAAAGAAAGTCGACGTGCGTCGTGGTAAGGATTCACACTATTGGTCTAATGAGTAGAGTGTTCGGCAATGGTCTGGGAGATCGGAGTTCAATCACAGGTCGAGTCATAATAATAGTACCTGATGCCGCTTTCCTTAACACTCAGTATTATAAGGTGAGGATCAAGGGTAAAGTTGAGCAATCTAGGGAATGGAGTAGCGTCCTCTCCTACACCTCGGTGTGATAGATATTGAAAAGGGAGCCTTCGGGTCACCCTCAACTAAGGTCGCCAACTTTACTTTTTTTCAAATTTATTAACTGAAGTGGTAGAGGCCAACAAATATTATAAGTCTCGGGCAGTGGGTGTTACGTCCGAAGTTGGTCTTACTACTGACCGAGATCTTGCAGAACCCATGTGCTTAAGAAATACGACGTCTTTTATACCTCCGAGATACCGGAAGTCACGTTGTACGGGCCACTATACAACAGTTTTAAAAACCATTATTAGGACTTTAGAAAAGATGATAATGAGTGTCGTTAGATCAATGATGGATGGTTTATAAAATATATAAACAAGGGAGGAAATTATATATACAAAGAAAGAAAAACCTACTGTTCAATCAATAAACCAGCGTTCATATTTCACAAAGAAATATCATGTAACTGTATAAGGCAACGATGGTAAACAAATAGAATTATCAAGAGATATAGAAGAAGAAGAAGAAGAAGAAGAAGAAGAAGAAGAAGAAGAAGAAGAAGAAGAAGAAGAAGAAGAAGAAGAAAGATATAAAGAGGCTAAAGAAAGAGGGAAAAGAGAAGAAAGGAAAGAAAAGAGAGTGAAAGGAAAAGAGAAAAGAGAAGAAAAGGGGATGAAAGAAAAAAGAATAGAGGGATAGAAAAGAGAAGAAAAGAGAAGAAAAGAGAAGAAAAAGGAAGCAGAACAAACGGACATACCATAAATGAATAATTAAATAGGGTTAAATCATCATTTTTAAAGTCCTAACGATGGTTTCTTAAAACTGAAACGTTAAAACGTCTACTTTCTTTCGCAAACAATTCTTCACTTTAGATTACTTTTTTTCCAATTTTTCTCCATACTGACGAAATTTTTTCCATTATTTACTTCCATATATATATATATATATATATACTTATGTATATATATGTAGTTGGGCAGCTGTCTTTCATTCAAGCATGTATGATTAAAATAATAAAGTCAAATTTTGTTTATATAATTTTATTAAGATCCTTTCAATGTTCCAGAGAAGTGTCTTGGTTTCAGGTTGGAATTGGTGGATGAATTTACCAAAATTATCCCGAGTGCTTGCGGAGCTTTCCTGTCCCATCATCAGGGGTTGCTTAGATGTATGATTTAAAAGGCAGAACTCTATCAACGGAAATATAATATTATCAAAAAATATCGAATTAAAAAAAAAAAAAGGCTAAAGGCATTTCAAAACATTGTCGCTGTTTTCAAAATTAATTCTATTGATTAAATTTTTTTTTTTTTTTTATATGTAGGGCTTCCAGGATTTGTAGATGGAGCTTATGAATTTCGTGTGCTATAATAGTTAAAAACACCACTATAAGTTCTTTTTATACATATATATTAAATATATAGAATTTGGCTTGAGGTTTTATGGCATATTAACCATTGTAGGTTATTTAAACCAAACCCTCTTTATACATATATATTAAATATATAGGATTTGGTTGGATTTTAAGGCATGTCAACTCTTGTAGGTTATTTAATTCCAAATCCTCTTTACACATATATATCAAATGAGAGGATTTGGTTTGGTTGTGTTTTAAGGCATATCAACCATTGTAGATTATTTAATGCCAAATCCTCTTTATACATATATATTGAATATATATGATTTGGTTTTGGTTGGGTTTTATGGCATACCAACCATCGTAGGTTATTTAATACCAAATCCTCTTTATACGTATATAATAAATATATGATTTATAAACACGTTTTGTTGATAACATTTTTAAACAAGCCTGGACTCGTTTTTGAACACTGTTTAATGGTTTTACAAGCAATCTAATGATCAAACAGTTCAATTTCAAACAATTCAGTTTAGCATAAGTACACAGTTTTTGTTTACATGCAGTTAATCAAACGTCAGTCATTTGTTTTCACACAGTAAAATGTAAAAACAGATATATTTCAAGCAATTCAGTTTAGCGTAAATACACGGTTCAGTTCCATTTAGCATGTAGATAGGACCCTTATCAGATGCTACCCCTCTAGGCCAGAGTGGACCCGGGAGCAATGGCAATGAAGAGGTACTCTGCATTCCCCAAATTTCCAGCATTACTGGAGCCTCCCCATCAGATCGTTTAGTGTCATATCCAAGAGTCTTTTTGGATGGTTTCTTTATTAGGTACCATACCAAGTGGAAGTATTTGATCTACAGTTGAGAGGATAGGGTGGGAGGGTCATACTTTCTTTTTACGTAAAAAGTATTTGGTAATTAACTGATTGGCTTATATTTGCGTCATTTAGGAAAACAAAAACGAACGAGCCATAACATCGGTATTTGCAAAGTATTTCCCCACCCCTTAAGCCAACTACAATGAACTTCCTAGTTGAAAAAAATAACTGAATGGTTTTAAAATAAAGCTGATGAAATTCAGGAGTGGGGTGCTTCCTGCCACCAAACAGCACCTGTCCCCTGCTCGTCTCATAGGGATAAAATTTAATTTCTTATTCATTACTTTTATTTGTTTATTTGTTAATTTCATTTTTTATGCTCAATTCATAAAACCTGGTATGTGGCCCAAACGTTCCCGTGAGGGTCACGTCGAACATCATTCGATATTTGATTGGTTTCCGTGTTTAATGGCATATCAAACTTCCTTGTTTGTATGTTTTATTGTTTGTTTTTGTTAAAGGCATGTCAACACTTGGGGGTTATTTAACACCAAATCCTCTTTATACATATATATCAAATATAAACGATTTGTTACCACATTTTTTAGATAACATTTTTAAACGAGCCTGAGCTCATTTTTTTTTGCACACCGTTAAAAATTACAAGGATTTTTATCTAACAAGAATAATTCTATTTACTATTAATCATTTGTTTGCACACAGTTAAATGGATATACATATATAATTTGTACGTGAATAGTTTGCGGGTAATTTTCTTTTTAAAATAGTTTAAACTAATTTGTTTGCACACTGTTAAATGATTTCAAGTATTTTTAATACGAATAAATCTATTGACTATTAATAAGTTGTATGAATACAGTTAAATGGTTTCAAGTATTGCTATGTAACACTAACAATTTAATTCAGCATTATCAATTCATTTGCATACAGTCATATGGTTCTAAGAATTGCCCGATAATGTAATGTAGCCATGATACGGAAAAAACGTTCACATGCATAGGAATCCGAAAAACACGAAACACTGACGACTCTCTTGGTTCAAATAAAGATGAACGGACGTCCAATGTAATGTCTGCTTTTAGTTGATCTGGTATATATATAGATATATATTTCTTTTAAATACCCTATCCGGTGGCAAAAGCTGCTTGGTAGCGCCAGGAGTGGCAGTACTGCCTTGAGCTACCGAAACTGTGTTATCTCCCGGGTTGGCGGCTGATGAGGACAGAGTATAGCACGTGCTTTCACACGTTGCATGATGAAAAAATTAGCCATGATACGGAAAAACGTTCACATGCATAGGAATGTTCATACACATAGGAATCCGAAAAACACGAAACACTGACGACTCTCTTGGTTCAGGTACGAAACTTTTATTACCTTCTTGACTTTTAGGTTTTTAACACGAGGAGAGAGAGACACAATTTCTTTCTATGCTGACTGTTCCATCTGACCCGACAACGCGCGGCGCACCCCCTAGACCCAACTGGACTCGTCTAGGTTCAAATCTCAACTAACTGCTTTTTTCCAAATACCCAAGAATCCCAGCCCATCGCTTCCGGGCATGACGTCATTCACATCCCCAGTCCTATTTCCTATCCAGGGATTTTATTATGACATCTGTGATTGTCACATCCTCCCTGCGCGTGCGTGAACACCTGCGCTCAATGTGTGCCCCTACCCGTACACTAAGTCGAAAAGTTCTCAGCCTAACTAAACCGAAAGATAAGATATAACCAACGAAAAATTATAATATAAAAAAAATCCTTCCGCAATTATATAACAGTAATAGCAATAATTTCGTTTTACTTACATGTAAAAGGTTTTATGTATTTCTAACTAGCAGCTTTATTTGCACACAGTTAAATGATTCCAAGAATTGCCATTTATCACTAACAATTCAATTAAACACCATTTATTCCTTAGCTCACCGTTGAATGGTTAAACAGTTCTATTTCTTACGATTCAATTTAACGTAAGGCATTTGTTTGTAAACAGTTTAAAAGTCAAACAGTTCTGTTTGAGCCAAAGGTAGGACCTCATCAGGTGCTACCACTCTGGATCAGAGTGCACCCGAGAGTAATGGCAATAAAGGGGTACATCCCCCAGAGCTCCAGGGCTGAAGGTTTACAATCAGATGGTTTAATGCCAGATCCAGGACACTCGTTGAGAGGTGGTCTTTCCTCTCTACAGAGATGCATTCAGTGTATACTTCAGCTCGACTCGGCAGGCCATCTTTATAGAAGAACAGTAGTTATAGAATCTAACCGATATCTGGTAGAGAGTAAGGATGTTTAGATATTTCCCAAAGGATGTTTGCCCGAAAGTGACTGCAATAGCGCGATTGGAACTTGAACTCTGCTACAATTGTGTCATCGCGGCCGGAAAGCAAGAGCAAAGTGGCCTCTCGATTTTAAAGGAAAAATTCAGAAATCATCAGAGGAACCGTTGCAAAATTAATTGTGAGAGAGCCATTTCTGTGGTCTAGCTGTCGGAATGAGAGTTGGAGTAAGATCAATGCCAACTGGATCCTTTGGGTGAGAGGGTCTGATTTTGAAATCGCCACACCCCACCACCACCCGGCGTGAACCCAATGGAAACATCACTGATGACCCATCCCGATGCATCAATGAAGATACTATTTACCAACCCCTCCGCTCGGGCAGGATATGACACAAGGTCAGTTTTTAAGCGGAGTTTAACAGGTTTGAATTCAGAGTTTTCCTTCTCCTAGACTAGTTGCCTAACCAAGGTTGAAGAACCTAGTCTGTCCTACTATTTACCCATAGCTGGAGGGAGAATAATTGGATTCATACCTTTCCCAAGGGTATTAGTGCTATGTGAAATGCAATCAGTCTCGTCCAGGATTTGAACTCGTGTCGCTGTGTCCAATTCCTACGACGATAACGACTACACCACGGGCACCTCCCCATGCATCAATGAAGATGTATGATATAAGTGTCAAAGTCCAACACATCAATTTCGGTTTCGGTTTCTTTGTTTAATGGCATATCAACCTTTGTAGGTTATTTAATGCCAGAACCATTCTCCTAGAAGAACAGTAGTGGTACTATTTAACCCATAGCTGGGAGGATAAGGGGGTTTCATACCTTTCCCAAGGGTATTTGCCCGAAAGTGAACGTAATAGCGCGACTGGTGTACGAACTCGCGTACTACGATTCCGCAGTCCATCGCTTTAACCATTACACCACGAGGAGACCCCCCAACACATCAGTACCTGAAAATCGCATTCCGCATGAAAATAGAGTAACAATCAATGATAATTTTAAAGATTTTTTTTTCATCATAAAACGTGTGAAAGCACGTGCAATACCATGTCCTCATCAACCGCCATCCAGGGGTGATGATACAGTTTCGGTAGCTCAAGGCTAATTTGTTTAGTTTCTAAATTTAATTGTATATAAACCTTCATGGGTTATTTAATGCCAAAGCTACCTTTGTAGAAGAACAGTAGTGGTATTATTTAACACTTAGCAGGGAGGAATGAAGGGGTTCATACCATTCTCAAGGGTATTTGTCTGAAAGTGAAACTAACAGAGCGACTGGAGTTCGAACTCGCTTACTTAAAGGCTGCAGTTCGGCAAGTTAGCGTGTGTCCTCGTGGTGTAATGGTTTAAGCGATGGACTGCGGGATCGTAGTACGCGAGTTCGAACTCCAGTCGCGCTATTACGTCCACTTTCAGGCAAATACCCTTGGAAAAGATATGAACCGTCTTAACCTACCAGCTATGGGTTAAATAGTACCACTACTGTTCTTCTAGGAGAATGGCTTTGGCATTAAATAACCTACAAAGGTTGATATGCCAACTTTTGACCAACTGACTGCGTATCCCTTGATTTTTTTCAAGGGGTCAGACAAGGTTGGCCTTTTCTTTCTTTTTGACCTACAATTTTTTCTTTTTCCCCCGGGTGGTGATTCGAGATACTTTTATCTCTCGTTCCTGGCGGGTTTTTTTTTTTCGTTTTTTTTTCTGGTACCGTGAATGCTGGTAGATATTAGATTAGTAAATACATATATATATATATATATATATATATATATATATACACCGTCCTTTACGCCTCAGAGGCGTTATGTTTTTTATACTTGTTTGTCCAATAGTTTTTTTCTTAAATACTTTAACCAACGTATGCACAAAAGAGTTATATATATATATATATATATATATATATATATATATATATATATATATATATATATATATATATATGCGTATTATTTAAACAAAAAAAAACCCAAACAAACCAAAGCATCGGCAAGTTAGCCGCTATTTCATGAGGACTCCCCCGATAAATATTAATGATAATAATATTACATAATGACGCAATTAAAAAAATAGGTGAGTGTTATTATTTCTGATACTCATTTCCAGAAAGTGTGTAGCCCTAAATAATGGTAAGTTAATGTTCCATAGCCACCATTAACGCCATGTGTGAAATAGACATATAATGTTCATAACGATAGAACATATAAAGAACATAGGAATCTCGAAATTCGAAAACACGTAACGACTTCGTGTTCAGGTACGAAACCTTTTTATTAACTTTGACTTAAAGGTTTCGACATAAGGAGGAGAGACACAATCTTGCAATGCTGTCTTATTCATTTGGCCCCCATCTTGAGCGGCCCCCATAGGGCGCAAGTTCGCCTCGAGTCTGCGAGCTCCAAAAGTCGATCCTCCTCGTTTGGCGTCTAGTACTCAACTCCCTAACCTTCTTCAAATCTCGCACAAACCTCCGCACGCTTCCGGTGCATGATGTCACCCGCACCCTGTCACCCCGTTCCGTCATCTCGAGCTATTGTGACATCTCTGAGTGGCACGTCCGTCCCGAGCTCGCCTTACCACCTACATTATGGTTTGCACCTAACTAACCCATGTGCTGTGCCGAAAGGTTCTCAGCCTAACTAAACTCAAAGGCATGAACCGAAATCCCTTGGCCATTACGTTGCAGTTATCGCATTGAATCACGACTTCATTTACTCGGGGGGTTGTTCATGCTGTCCATAATCTTTGAAAGATTTTATTACCATTTCACCGTTAAATATTCCAAATGATCATATTTTTTTACACTCTTATCTATTTTTTGTTTGTTAAATCAAAATAAAAACCTCATTAGGAGATATGAAGTAAGTAAAGTTGGCGACCGTTGTCGAGGGTGACCCGAAGGCTCCCTTTCCAATAGATAGTACATTGAGGAGTAAGGAAGGGCGCTACACCTTTCTTTGGATTGCTCCACCTTACCCTTGATAGTACCTTATAATGATGAAGGCTAAGCAAGTAGATATCAAGTACCACTGTTTGAGTTTTTGGTATGACTCGACTTGGGATTGAACCCTGGTTTCCCGGGCCATTGGCGAACACTATACCCAATAGGCCAATGGGCCAATTAGGTAGATGATGCAGTTTAATTAATCTCTTAAAAATATTCAGACTACACAGCCAAAAAAAGAGCCAAGTTTCTTCTGAAGAGGGGATTTCATCCAAGTATATGAAACTTATAGTTATGAGACTGACATGAACAAGTGAGAATATATATATATATATATATATATATAAAATTAACTTAAATCGCGATTTAAGTTAATTTTATAATTGGCTCCACTTGTGTTGAGCACTTTTGTAATTGTAGCATTGCAGGATTCGTGGAAGGTTTTAGTTTTCTTTTGACCAACTGACTGCGTATCCCTTGATTTTTTTCAAGGGGTCAGACAAGGTTGGCCTTTTCTTTCTTTTTGACCTACAATTTTTTCTTTTTCCCCCGGGTGGTGATTCGAGATACTTTTATCTCTCGTTCCTGGCGGGGTTTTTTTTCGTTTTTTTTTTTCTGGTACCGTGAATGCTGGTAGATATTAGATTAGTAAATATATATATATATATATATATATATATACACCGTCCTTTACGCCTCAGAGGCGTTATGTTTTTTATACTTGTTTGTCCAATAGTTTTTTCTTAAATACTTTAACCAACGTATGCACAAAAGAGTTATATATATATATATATATATATATATATATATATATATATATATATATATATATATATATATGAGTATTATTTAGTCCAGTTAAACCAAAGATGGGAGTAATTCCATCAGGACAAGAAAACCATTCAAAAATGAACATTTAAATTTTCCTGGTAAAGGGCTCAATGTAACTGATATTACAAAGCAATAAATTCAAAAAATTTTAAATAAAAGATGTGAATTAATAGCTAGATGTAGACATAAGACGAAATTAAATTATATACTAATTATCATAAATAAAGGCTTTTAAAAAAACATAAAATTTAAATGAGAAATAAGAGAAATGAACAAAAATCAAATAAAATAGAAATAAAGAAATATGAAAAAAACTTATACGTACACGGCAAAAAAATTGGTACCTGAGGAAATAGGCTCAAAATTAATATAAGTAATCATCATTATCATCTTCAAGTCGTGCCGCCAGCACGGATATCCCTGACCCTCTCTCGCCACTTCTCCCTATCATTCATCGCTTTTGGCAGGGTTACATCCCGTATCCTCACATAGTTGCTGTATGTATGTTCGAGCTGGTCGTCCTGCTTTTGCTTGGCCATATGTGGGGGTCCATAGGAGTACATCACTGATGAGTTCGTCCTTGCTTCTCCAGCAGTGTCCTGCGTGTCTGGTTCGTCTAACTTGTATAGTTTTCTTGATGGGAGGCTAGTGGCCGTATAGTTGGTGTCTTGTGGGGTGTTGTCGCCAGGACTTGTTCAATATTGCATATAAGTAATAATGTTTCCTTACGATAAAGTGATTATAAAAAATATATAAAAAAAAGTTAATTATCAAATTCAGTAAGAGATTATGGAGTCTTAAGTTAAATAATAAAATAAATAAAAATAAAAAATAAAAAAATAAAAAAAACTTAAATTACTAGAAGTCCAACCGAAAATAAAATAAAATAAATAAAAAAAAATAAAAAAATGGAAGTGAGAAAAAACGAGGAGATAACTCTTCACCCCTCTTCTAACCCTTCCCCTCCCGTGTCTATTCTGATTTATTTTATCCATAAGATCTGAAGAAGTCCTGTTAAATTTTCTTCGTGATTTTGGTTTATATCAAGAACACATAACAAGATGGAAATAAATTTATAATCCTAATGTGAATATATATATATATATATATATATATATATATATATATAAACCATTGGACAAAAATATAAGACCATCCTCAGAAATGAAGAAAAAGATATTGTTTACAATTTTTAAATTATGAAAATCAGATATATGAAAAATAAGTTTAAGAGACATTTTAATTTGAAATAAGAATTCATTTTATATTGGTATATTAGCATTTATGCTAAATTTTAAAATTTATTTTTGACATAAATATAAGACTTCCAATAAAAACTAAAGAAAAAAGGACTTAATTTAATTGGAAAATGTATTATATATAGTCTTCGTAATATAAAAGCTATTAAAATTGTAATACTTAAAATACAAAAAACCTAAATGTCTAAAGGAACTAAATTATCTGAATTAGAGAAAAGCGAGATTAAAGCTCTGAAAAGAGTCGGAAAATCTCAGAGAGAAATTTCGAAGGCTTTAGGACGCAGTAAAACCGTTATCTGCAATTACTTGAAAAGTCCATATAAGTTTGGAACAAAAAACCGACTGACAGGCCAGGAAAATTATCACCAAATTTCAAGAGAAGAATTGTTTGCGAAGTAAAAAAGAAAAATTCGTCAATATCATAAATATTGAAATTTCTAGTGGATACTCCTCACAATACTAGAACAATTAGGCATTTAAACAAAGAAAAAAATAAGCATAAGAAAATAATTCATCGTCCAAGGTTAACAATGAAGCACAAAGAGAAACGACTGGAATATGCTTGTCAATATCAAACTATGAGGGCTAAAGAATGGCACAAAGTTGTTTTCTCTGACGAAAAGAAATTCAATTTATACGGTCCAGAAGTCTTTGAGAAGTACTGGCATGCAAAAAAAATTCCTGAAGAGAATTACACAACAAAGCAGGGTGGGGGGCAGCTCATCTTCAGGAAAAATTAAACTACAATTTGTCAGTGGTCAACAAAAAGCAGCAGATTATATGAAGATGCTAAATGGTTTAACTTTCGCACAAGAAGGACGTCGTCTACGCGGAGAAGAATGGATTTTTCAGCAAGATAATGCTGTTATCTACAATGCATCAATAACAAAGAAGTACTTGCTTGAATGAAAAAAAAAGACTTCTTGACCACCCAGCGTGCTCCCCACACCTCAATCCAATAGAAAATTTGTGGGGATTGATTGTTGCAAAAGTTTATGAAGGAGGTCGACAGTACTCAGCAATTTCTGAACTAAAAAATGCAATCTTTGACGCATGGGGAAATACCTTCTGTTCAACTCCAGAAACTTGTTGATAGTATGCCTCGCCGAATTTTTGAGGTTATCGAAGCTAACGACGGATCTAGAAAAATATTAAATAAAATTTTGCCTTTATATTTATATATAGTTCTGCTCATTGGTCTTTAATTTATGTCAAAACAAAATGTTAAGATTAAGTGTAAATGCTAATATACCTAATTTAGAATTGTAAACAATATCTTTTTCTTCATTTTTAAGGGTGGTCTTATATTTCTGTCCTGGAGTATATATATATATATATATATATATATTATTCGGTCCAGTTAAACCGGAGTCGGGAATAATTCCGTCTGGACAAAAAAATCATTCAATTATGAATTCTGAATAAAAATTTTGATATTAAATTTTGAATTTAATTTAAGATAAGTATTACTGTATTCTTACGTAAGTTTATTAAGGAAAGTTGTACTTCCCTAAATTATTATTACATCTGGAATTTTAAGTCGAAATGTATTTAGATTTTAAAAATCAAAAAATTTAATTTACTATAATTCCAACTGGTAATAAAAACTAAAAACCGGAAGTGGACGAAATGGGGAGGAAACTCTTCACCCCTCTTCTACCCCCTCCCACCCTTCCTTTCTGTGTCTATTCTGAATTATCTTATCCATTAGATCTGAAGAAGTCCTGTTATTTTTGGTGTTATTGATTCATATGAATACCCATAACAGCATGGAAATAAATTTATAATTCTAATGTGACCGGTTTTTGTTTTTCTTAAAGAAATATATATATATATATATATATATATATGTGTAATTTCCAACACTAAAAGAGTATTCTTTCGAAAAATCTTTCTTTTTCAGACGTGGTGAATCTTAGACCATCAGAGGTAACTAGGAAAAAGGAAAAAAAAGGAAAAATGTAATGTTTTTAAAATATTTTTAAAAAGAAAAAAAAGAGACAAAGAAATAAGAGAAAAAGTGAAGAAGAAGAAGAAGAAGAAGAAGAAGAAGAAGAAGAAGAAGAAGAAGAAGAAGAAGAAGAAGAAGAAGAAGAATTGAAAGAGGAAAAAAAAGCAAGAATGAAGAAAAAAGAGACAAAAAAGACAAAAAAGAAAAAAGAAAAATATAGAAAGAAAAAAAAGCAAAGAATAAAAACTTATAAATCAAAAATACAAAAACCTACAAAGAAGACACCAAAAAAAAAAAAATCCAGAACGTGAAACTCTCAGTCATGGGTGTTATCTTTTTTCTTTTCTTTTTTTCTATACTTGTGTGTTCAATAGTTTTTTTCTTATATACTTTAACCAACGAATATACATAAGTTATTTCCGAGACTCACCCGGATGGAGTCTTTCATGTGTTTCTTTCGAAAATGTCACATGTATTAAAATAAACATTTTAGAAAGACCGCAAAATTGTACAGCGTAAAACGGAGCATTTCTATAAGTGTAGATATGTATATGAAGTTTAAACCCTCTCTTTATGGACACATTTCAGAATAATGTTCGACAAACAAGCACGTGTTTGGTGCTAAATCTGTGAGGAAATAAGATTTATTCTCCCACGCTCAAATACTTTCGCTGCTGACGTCACCATGGAATTTATCCACAACAAGAGAAAATAACAACATTTGACTATATTAAAAGAAAGACAATTAGAATAATGCAATAGAAATGTCGCCTACAGTTAGGGCCCTGAATTTCAAGGCATATCAACACATTACAAGAATTTCCATCAAGCGCGAATGACACAAAGAGAGTGACATGTAAAAATACGACCACTAATTGTGTGAATCTCAGCGGAATGCGTACATTATCGTAGGAATTCTACTTCATTATGAAGTTGAGAAAAATACGTTGGGTTCATCTTTCTCTATTTGTCCAGTCGGCTGGGGCTGTAGAATACACCGACTGCACCTCTGCGGAGGGGTAAGACCCCCCCAACGAGTGTCCTGGATATGACACTAAACAATCTGATGGTGAAGTTCCAGCAATGCTGGAGCTTTGGGGAATGCGGAGTACCCCTTCATTACCATTGCTCCCAGGTCCACTCTGGCCCGGAGTGGTAGCACCTGATAAGGGCCCTATCTATGGGTTAAATAGAACTAGCAGCATACTAATGCTAAAATGAATTGTTTGAGTAAATTGAATAGCTTGAAATAGAAATGTTTTTGACAATTAAACCGTACTCATATTTAAACTGCGTGCTTATGCTAAACTGAATTATTTGAAATGGAACTGTTTTTCGACATTAAAACTTTATTTACACTTAACTGAATTGTTACATATAACTGCTTGAATAGTTTGAAATAAAAATGTTTTTGACCATTAAACTGTGTACTTATGCTAAACTGAATTGTTTCAAAAAGAACAGATTATTTACATAAAAGTAGATTTGGCGTTAAATAACCTACAAAGGTTGATATGCCATAAAACCCAAGAATCCAAGCCAAACCAAACAATCTTTCTCTACAAATACACCCTTGTAAAATCTGTTTTAAAATTCGTTACGTTTATAATTCGTTGCATTTATCCACATAAGCTCCCCAAAGCCAAGTGGGATTATTATTCCACGCTCCTCGACTAAGTGAGATATTCTCCCTCCCCTCCATAAAGACAGGTTGAATATTATTCTACACTCCCATTCGACCAAAAGAGATATTCGTCTACATCCCTGCCCCCGAAGCTGAGTGGGATATTATTCCATGTCACTCTTGACCAAGAGAAATATTCTTCTATATCCTCTCCCCGAAACCAAATAGGATATTATTTCCCGCTCTCTATCAATTAAATAAGATATTCTTCTCTCTCGAACCCGCTGCTAAGTGGCATATTCCTCCACTCTTTCTTTTCCCAGTCGGCTGGGGCCGTAGAATACTCTGATGGTGAGGTCCTAGTAATGTTGGGGCTTTGGGGAATACGGAGCACTATTGCCATTGCTCCCAGGTCCACTATGTCCCGGTGTTCTAGCACCTGATAGAGCCCTATCTATGGGTTAAATAGAACTAACAGCACACTTATGCTAAACTGAATTGTTTAATTAAACTGAATAGCTTGAAATAGAAATGTTTTTGACAATTAAATCGTACTTACATTTAAACAGCGGGCTTATGGTAAACCGAATTATTTGAAATAGAACTGTTTTTAACATTGAAACTATATATACATTAAACTGAATTTTTTAACATAGGACTATTTTGACGTTTAACTGTGTAAAGAAAATCTGGACTTTTACGAAACTGAATAAGCTGAATTAGTAAAGTTTGACTAAACTGAAGAGCTCGAAATAGAAATGTTTTTCAAAATTAAAACTGTACTTACATTTAAACTGCGTGCTTATGCTAAACTGAATTGTTTGAAATTGAACTGTTTTTGACATTGAAACTGTACTTACACTAAACTGAATTGTTATATATAACTGTTTAAATAAACTGAATAGTTTGAAACAAATGTTTTTGACAATTGAACTCTGTACTCATGCTAAACAGAATTGTTTGAAATAGAACTGATTATTTACATAAAAATGGATTTGGCGTTAAATAATCTACAAAGGTTGATATGCCATAAAACCCAGCCAACCAACCAATCCACTTTTTCTTTCGACTAAATGAGATATTCTTTTACGCCTTTAACCTGCAACCAAATAGGATATTCTCCCACCCTCCCCGTCATTCAGTTGGGGTTTTTTTTTCGTTGTGTATTCAGTAAGATTCAAGACATTTTTTGAACTGGCATTTAACATTGTCGTAGACTCTTGAGAATTCACTATGTTATTGCTATACATCTTATGAGATAACTGACCAATTTTTATGATTTCAGGTTCAAATGAACAGCTACAGCAGTAATTAGAATACACCCGACAAAAGCCTGATAGTCACAGCTGGTGAATTTTAAAAATGCATTCTGGACGGGAGGACACTTTAGAAGAACGACATGCAATAAAATTCGATTTTAAACTTGGAAAAAATGCTGCCACAGAAACGTATGGAATGCTTCAGACTGCTTGTCGGCCATCTTCCATGAATCGAACACTAGTTTTTGAGCGGTAAAAGAGATTCATGGAAAGCAGGGAGTCTGTGAGAGATGATGAGAGGTGTGGGAGGAGTAAGGAAGTCAAAACAGAAGAGTTGATTGGCCAAAGGGTTAGGGTTAGAGTTAGGGTTACTATGTTGAGGTTTTAAGGGAGTTCAGGTCGAGAATCTGTCGGAAGAGGCCAGCACTCTTCAAAACAGGTCAGTGGCATTTCCACCAGGATAATACACCAGTCCACAACTCCATCCTTGTCACAGACTATTTGAGCAAGATGGGCATCAAGACAGTTCCTCAGCCTCCCTATAGTCCAGACCTTGCTCCCTGTGACTTTTGCTTATCCCCTAAGCTCAGAGGCTGTCGTTATGAGACAATTGAGCAGATGAAAGAGGCTGTGACGAAGGTCATTGAGACGCTCACATAACATGACTTCCATGGGGCCTCCCAGAAGATGTTGGAACGGTACAACAAGCGAATGGCAGCTGGAGGAGATTACTTCAAAGGGGACTAGAGTTTCATGTGTGTATTATTAATAAAAGTGCCCATACGAAAAAAATCTGGAAACTTATTTAATGATCCTCGTACATAGATGTTGCTTCTTCAGATCAAATACTGTGTTCAACTCTAATGGAAATATACTAGTCTATCTGCACCAAATAGCTCAGTAAACATAAATTATTGTGCTCTGTTTATTTTCTACCGAATATGTTTCACTATAATACATAGCATTTTCCACGATAATTGTGAAAAAAGAAATTTTTCTTTTTTATGTTATGTTGGTAACAATGTAACGCTTGTGTTTGATTTGTGCAGAGTAACGTTTGTTTTTTATGTTGTTGTTGGTAACAATGTAACGTTGGTGTTTGATTTGTGAAGAGGAACGTTTGTTTTTTATGTTATGTTGTTGTTGGTAACAATGTAACGCTTGTGTTTGATTTGTGCAGAGTAACGTTTGTTTTTTATGTTGTTATTGGTAACAATGTAACGTTGTTGTTTGATTTGTGAAAAGGAACGTTCGGTTTTTATGTTATGTTGTTGTTGGTAACAATGTAACGCTTGTGTTTGATTTGTGCAGAGTAACGTTAGTTTTTTATGTTGTTATTGGTAACAATGTAACGTTGTTGTTTGATTTGTGAAAAGGGGCATTTGGTTTTCATGTTATGTTTTATGTGGTAACAATGTAACGCTTGTTTTTGATTTGTGCAGAGTAACGTTTGTTTTTTATGTTTTGTTGGTAACAATGTAATGTTGGTGTTTGATTTGTGAAGAGGAACGTTTGTTTTTTATGTTATGTCGTTGTTGGTAACAACGTAACGCTTGTGTTTGATTTGTGCAGAGTAACGTTTTTTTTATGTTTTGTTGGTAACAATGTAACGTTGGTGTTTGATTTGTGAAGACGAACGTTTGTTTTTTATGCTATGTTGTTGTTGGTAACAATGTAACGCTTGTATTGGATTTGTACAGAGTAACGTTTGTTTTTAATGTTGTTGTTGGTAACAATGTAACGTTGTTGTTTGATTTGTAAAGACGAACATTTGTTTTTTATGTTACGTTGTTGTTGGTAACAATGTAACGCTTGTGTTTCATTTGTGCAGAGTAACGTTTGTTTTATATGTTTTGTTTGTAACAATGTAACGTTGGTGTTTGATTTGTGCAGAGTAACGTTTGTTTTTTATGTTGTTGTTGGTACCAATGTAACGTTGAGAGGAACGTTTATTTTTTATGTTATGTCGTTGTTATAACGTTTGTTTTTAATGTTGTTATTGGTAACAATGTGAAGTTGGTGTTTGATTTGTGCAGAGTACTCTTTGTCTTTTATGTTTTGTTGGAAACAATGTAACGTTGGTGTTTGATTTGTGCAGAGTAGCGTTTGTTTTTTATGTTGTTTTTGGTAACAAAGTAACGTTGGTGTTTGATTTGTGCAGAGTAACGTTTGTTTTTTATGTTGTTGTTGGTAACAATGTTACGTTGGTGTTTGATTTGTGCAAAGTAGCGTTTGTTTTTTATGTTTTGTTTATAACAATGTAACGTTGGTGTTTAATTTGTTAAGAGGAACATTTATTTTTTATGTTATGTCGTTGTTGGTAACAATGTAACGCTTGTGTTTGTGCAGAGTAACGTTTGTTTTATATGTTTTGTTTATAACAATGTAACGTTGGTGTTTGATATGTGCAGAGTAACGTTTGTCTTTTATGTTTTGTTGGTAAAAATGTAACGTTGGTGTTTAATTTGTTGAGAGGAACGTTTATTTTTTATGTTATGTCGTTGTTGGTAACAACGTAACGCTTGTGTTTGATTTGTGCAGAGTAACGTTTTTTTATGTTTTGTTGGTAACAATGTAACGTTGGTGTTTGATTTGTGAAGACGAACGTTTGTTTTTTATGCTATGTTGTTGTTGGTAACAATGTAACGCTTGTATTGGATTTGTACAGAGTAACGTTTGATTTTTATGTTGTTGTTGGTAACAATGAAACGTTGTTGTTTGATTTGTAAAGACGAACATTTGTTTTTTATGTTATGTTGTTGTTGGTAACAATGTAACGCTTGTGTTTCATTTGTGCAGAGTAACGTTTGTTTTATATGTTTTGTTTGTAACAATGTAACGTTGGTGTTTGATTTATGCAGAGTAACGTTTGTTTTTTATGTTGTTGTTGGTACCAATGTAACGTTGGTGTTTAATTTGTTATGAGGAACGTTTATTTTTTATGTTATGTCGTTGTTGGTAACAATGTAACGCTTGTGTTTGATTTGTGCAGAGTAACGTTTTTTTTTTTATGTTGTTGTGGGTAACAATGTACCGTTGGTGTTTGATTTGTGAAGAGGAACGTTTGTTTTTTATGTTATGTTGTTGTTGGTAACAATATAACGCTTGTTTTTGATTTGTGCAGAGTAAGTTTGTTTTTTATGTTGTTGTTGGTAACAATGTAACGTTGGTGTTTGATTTGTGAAGAGGAACGTTTATTTTTATGTTATGTTGTTGTTGGTAACAATGTAACGCTTGTGTTTGATTTGTACAGAGTACTGTTTGTTTTTTATGTTTTGTTGGAAACAATGTAACGTTGGTGTTTGATTCGTGCAGAGTAGCGTTTGTTTTTTATGTTTTGTTGGTAACAATGTAACGTTGATGTTTAATTTGTTAAGTGGAACGTTTACTTTTTATGCTAATTCGTTGTTGGTAACAATGTAACGTTTGTGTTTGATTTGAGCAGAGTAATGTTTTTTTTATGTTTTGTTGGTAACAATGTAACGTTGGTATTTGATTTGTGAAGATGAACGTTTGTTTTTTATGTTATGTTGTTGTTGGTAACAATGTAACGCTTGTGTTTGATTTGTGCAGAGTAACGTTTGTTTTTTATGTTGTTTTTGGTAACAATGTAACGTTGGTGCTTGATTTGTGTAGAGGAACCTTTTTTTTATGTTATGTTGTTGTTGGTAACAATGTAACGCTTGTTTTTGATTTGTGCAGAGTAACGTTTGTTTTTAATGTTGTTATTGGTAACAATGTGAAGTTGGTGTTTGATTTGTGCAGAGTACTCTTTGTCTTTTATGTTTTGTTGGAAACAATGTAACGTTGGTGTTTGATTTGTGCAGAGTAGCGTTTGTTTTTTATGTTGTTTTTGGTAACAAAGTAACGTTGGTGTTTGATTTGTGCAGAGTAACGTTTGTTTTTTATGTTGTTGTTGGTAACAATGTTACGTTGGTGTTTGATTTGTGCAAAGTAGCGTTTGTTTTTTATGTTTTGTTTATAACAATGTAACGTTGGTGTTTATTTTGTTAAGAGGAACATTTATTTTTTATGTTATGTCGTTGTTGGTAACAATGTAACGCTTGTGTTTGATTTTTGCAGAGTAACGTTTGTTTTTTATGTTGTTATTGGTAACAATGTGACGTTGGTGTTGGATTTGTGAAGAGGATCGTTTGTTTTTTATGTTATGTTGTTGTTGGTAACAATGTAACGGTTTGTTTTGATTTGTGCAGAGTAACGTTTGTTTTTTATATTGTTGTTGGTAACAATGTAACGTTGTTGTTTGATTTGTGCAGAGTAACGTTTGTTTTTTATGTTTTGTCGGTAACAATGTAACGTTGGTGTTTGATTTGTGAAGAGGAACGTTTTTTTTATGTCACGTCGTTGTTGGTAACAATGTAACGCTTGTGTTTGATTTGTGCAGAGTAACGTTTGTTTTTTATGTTGTTGTTGGTAACAATGTAACGTTGGTGTTTGATTTGTGAAGAGTAACGTTTGTTTTTTATGTTATGTTGTTGTTGGTAACAATGTAACGCTTGTGTTTGATTTGTGCAGAGTAACGTTTTTTTTATGTTTTGTTGGAAACAATGTAACGTTCGTGTTTGATTCGTGCAGAGTAGCGTTTGTTTTTTATGTTTTGTTGGTAACAATGTAACGTTGATGTTTACTTTGTTCAGAGGAACGTTTATTTTTATGTTATGTCGTTGTTGGTAACAATGTAACGCTTGTGTTTGATTTGTGCAGAGAAACGTTTTTTTTATGTTGTTGTTGGTAACAATGTAACGTTGGTGTTTGATTTGTGAAGACGAACGTTTGTTTCTTTTGTTATGTTGTTGTTGGTAACAATGTAACGCTTGTGTTTGATTTGTGCAGAGTAACGTTTGTTTTTTATGTTGTTGTTGGTAACAATGTAATGTTGTTGTTTGATTTGTGAAGAGGAACGTTTATTTTTTATGTTATGTTGTTGTTGGTAACAATGGAACGCTTGTTTTTGATTTGTGCAGAGTAACGTCTGTTTTTTATGTTGTTGTTGGTAACAATGTGACGTTGTTGTTTGATTTGTGAAGAAGAAAGTTTGTTTTTTATGTTATGTTGTTGTTGGTAACAATGTAACGCTTGTGTTTGATTTGTGCAGAGTAACGTTTGTTTTTTATGTTTTGTTGGAAACAATGTAACGTTGGTGTTTGTTTTGTGCAGAGTATCGGTTGTTTTTTATGTTTTGTTGGTAACAATGTAACGTTGGTGTTAAATTTTTTAAGAGGAACGTTTATTTTTTATGTTATGTTGTTGTTGGTAACAATGGAACGCTTGTTTTTGATTTGTGCAGAGTAACGTTTGTTTTTTATGTTGTTGTTGGTGACAATGTAACGTTGTTGTTTGATTTGTGAAGAAGAACGTTTGTTTTTTATGTTATGTTGTTGTTGGTAACAATGTAACGCTTGTCTAAATTTCTGAGATGAAGCTTGTTGATTTTTATCATTAAGGTTTTTCGGACTATTGTCTTCATCTTTATTGTTATTTCCACAATGTTTCGGTCGATATGTCCTCCGGCCTTCTTCAGGTGTTTGTTGAACTCTGGAACCTTCACGGAACTTCGAACTACGTCCTTTATTGAAACCGTGGAGGTTGCCTGTTCTTATTCCGTTTGCCATAACCTGGTACAAGTGTTAAGTATTCCTGTATATTACTCGCCTGTAGTGAGGATTGAACCGGCAACCTTCAGATGATTGTCTTCTTAGAAGCTCAGGGAACCAACGCCTATAACTGTTACGCCATGTGTCCTGCTGGACAAGTGAATTTTTGGGTATTATAAACTTACTTTAGCTAGAATTACTACTATTATGTATGATTTTTTTTACCCCTGCTCATATTCAGATTTCAGTTGTTTTTTTGTTTTTGTTTTTGCTTTTTTTTTAATCTAGCCTTCTTGATTATCGGTTCCCATATTATATTCAACTCTATACTTGGTCTACTCAGCAGGTCATTGTAGCCCAACATATGTGCTGATTCCTTAAGGCGTCTAATCCTCCAATGTTCAGCCCGATCAATTATTTCAACTTTGTCCCATAAGGGGTGATGATTTCCATTTTCCTTCCATATATGGTCCGCCATACCCGACTTTTCAATCTCCCCTCGTACTATTGCTTTCCGATGTTCTTCTAGCCTTACTTTTAGTGGCCGACCTGTCTTACCTTGTATATTTTACCACAACTGCAAGGGATGGAGTAAACACAGTTCTTGGTCATGTTGAATTCCGTTGGTGATTTGACCCGGAAGAGATACCTCCGGAGAGTTGAACCACTTGTGAATTCTGTCCTAATGTCATATGGACTACATATCTTTTTAATCCTTTCGGTTAATCCTTTGACATAGGGTAGACATACCGTGGTGAGTTTTCGGGTATTATCCTCCACCCTCCAATCTAGGTTTCTTGGAGCCGATGTTATGCACTCTGGGTAGTTGTTACGATGGAAGTTGTGTCTCAGACTAATCATTTCTTCTTGATATGCATCAGTATCGCTACTAATGGTTTTTGCTCGATGTTGTAAGCAACGGACTATTCCTTTCTTTACCGTATATGGATGATGGGAGTTGAAATTGAGGTACTGTCCGGTGAAGGTGGGCTTACGGTACACAGATGACCTGAATCCTTGCTCTGTGCGTGTTACTAATACATCGAGGAAGGGTAATTTGTTGTCTTGCACTTTCTCCATGGTGAACTGTATAGATGGTCGGATTGAGTTCACGTGATCAAGTAATATCTGAACATCTTCCTGATGAGGCCAGAGAATGAATGTGTCATCTACGTATCTAAGCCATATAGATGGCTTTACTGATGTAGATCCTAATGCCATTTCTTCAAAGTATTCCTTGTATAAGTTCGCCAACACTGGTGACAATGGCGAACCCATAGCCAGTCCTTCTTCCTGTCGGTATATATACATGGAAACTTATACAAGCATGGCTTTGGCATTACATTAAGGTTGATATGCCATTAGATAAAAACTGATGCTTGTTATACTTGGTTTTTTAAAAAGATTGACCTTGTGTCTAGTCCTACTGGTGGTAAAAGGATTTGTTGAATATACACTAATGCGATTAGTGACTGTAATCATATAAATAAAATTAAGGAGGATTAACGAAATTTTTGCTGTTGAATGAACGGAGAGAAATGTACTGAATAAAAATTAGCTCAACTGGTTTAAACATGTAGAGGAAAAAGCAACACCCACCGCCTTGGAAGTTGGCCATAATGCACGGTTTTCTTTTTTCTTTTATCTTTCTTTATCTTGTTGATTTTTTTTTTCTTTGTTGTTCCTATTTTTTATTTTTCATCCCTTTTTTTTCTCCGTTTTTCTTTTTTTCTTTTCTTTTTTTTTTTTTTCTTTGGTATTTTCTCTTATTTGCTATTTTTTTTCTTTTGATTCCGCTATTTTTTTTTTTGTTCTTTTAATTTTATTTTTTTTGCTTTTTTTCTTTTGTATTTATCGTTTCTTGTTTTTTTCCTTCTAATTATTTTTCTTTCTCTTTTTTCTTTCATTTTTGCCCTTTGTTTTTGTCCTTTTCTTCGGTGTCTCTTTTTTTCTTTTTTTTTTCATCTTTTTTTTAATGATTTTTTCCTACATTTTTCTTTCCTTTTTTACTCTTTCCCTTCTTTTTTCTTTTGTTGTTTTTTTTTTATCTTAGCCTTTTTCTTTCTTTTCCAACTTTTCTTTCTTTTCCCACTTTTCTTTCTTTCTTTCTTTCTTTCTTTCTTTCTTTCTTTCTTCACCCCCTCCTACCCCTTCGATTGTTTGCTTAAACCAGGCTTCCACTTATTCTACTTTTTCTGAAAGTCTTTTTTCTTTCCTTATTTTTTTTTTTTTTTTGCAACCTAAAGAATAAAGTAGTCAATAACCAAGCATTTTCACTTCAATAGTCTCTTATTCTTTTCACGAAAGACTCGTTTGTGTTCAGGCCGATTGCGTAGGATGGATTAAAAAAAAATTCAATGGCACCAGCCGTACGATAACTTCAACAGGAATTACAGTGTTTCATTATAATAACATAAGTCTGACACAAGGACACAGGCACTGGCCCATCAAGAAAGAGAAACAAGAGAAAACTCACTTATTACCCTTTCAGAAATCTTTTTTTAATTTTAAAAGGTCTCACTGCTACATTTTCAAGCCGAGAAGGTCCTCGTATCATAACGGTTATCAACGCAAAAAATAGATATGACGATCTGAGTTCAAATCCTGAACAAGGATATTTATACTGCAGTAATTCCCTTGGAAAAGGCATGAATCCATCACTTCTCCTCTAAGTTCTCGGTAAATAATAAGATAGACTGGGTTCTTTTAGCCTTGGTAAGATAATCAGTGAAGGAGTAGTTTCCTCGGCTGGGGATGAAGAATACGCTGACTGCACCTCGGCAAAGGGGTACACCCCCCACGACAAGTGTCCTCGATATGACATTAAATAATTTTATGATGAGGCTCCAGTTTTGAAGCTTTGTGGAATGTCGAGTACCCCTTCATTATCATTACTCCCAGGTCAACTCTGACCAGGAGTGATAGCACCTGATAGGGTCCTATCTATGGGTCGAATAGAAGTGCTTGACATTTAAACTAGGTGCAAGTGAATGGCGTATGCTAAATTGAATTGTTAGAAATAGAACTGTTTGACAACTTAACAGTGTCTAAAGAAATGACTTATATATAATTGAATTGTTATGGATACATGGCAATATTTGGAACTGTTTAATAATGTGCAAAATGAATGAAAAGTGTTGAATAGAATTATTTGTGTTAAATAGCAATACTTGTAACCACTTCACTAAAAAGTCAGCTGGGTGGCAAAGCCAACCGCAAATTAATGCAGTCGGCCTTATCCCCGCGGCAAGGACAGTTATTTGTCTCTGCTTCCCACCAGACAGGACTTGACACGAGATCAAATGACCCGAAGCTCGATTATAGTGGGGATTAGAGACGGGGAAGTTTGAGCCCAGCTGGACTATACTGGTCATCAGCCCACTTAGTGCAATATGAGTCTGATGAGCCTAGTTGTACATGGACCCGAATCTGGGTCCAGACACGTTTGTTTGATAATACGTTTGCTTGATTATAAACTGGACAGCAAGGTCTAGTGCTATACAAGGGTGACAAAGGTGTCAATGAAGCAGCTCACCCACCTGAAGGTGGCCCAACCAGTTAGGGACCTTTAGGCCTCAAGTCTGCTTTTGTTGGACAATGCTCGCTAGGGTCAAAACCAACAGCAAATTAATGCCCAGGAGCAAGGACAGACATAATGCCATGCTTACAGTATATATAGTCATTCCACATGACTGAGAGGGGGTGTGGGATATTCCATTATAACAGGCATTAGATAACCTATAATGGTTGATATGCCATAAAACTAAATCAAACCAAACCAAACCAGTCTAGAAGAAAAAGTCTGAATTCAAAGCTATTTTCTCCATTTAAAAATTGACCTTGGGTCCTATACTATATTTGTTAAAGTTAATATTTAAACCAAGCCAGTCAGACATTTGAAACACACACCTCTCAAAGTTAAGGAAAAGCTCATTTACCAAGTGCCTTCAAAACGAATCTATGACATACCAATTGAATACAAGTGAATACAAAAAATAATGTTCCTTCAACAAATAAATATGCTACATTACAAGTGCGTTTTTCCTTGTTTCTCTTATAGCATATTGAATTTTAAAAACTTTTTTGAAAAACTTTCTAAAAAAGTTTTTTTTTTCACAAAAACCTTTCCTCTGTCAATCCCATAAAAGAAATATTCCAATTGTTATATTGGAGTCTTCATCTCTTGCCGGTCGTCACTTCTCGTCGGAATCGTGTTCTCTTGACCCTAACGTCGATCTATGTCTTCTTCATGGTTCGATATTCTTTGCCGAGATGAACGAGAAGATAACATCTTTCTTTTGCGAACATTATTTATTTACTTCTTCAATATTGCCAAATCCGTAAGCAAGTCCGGAGCATCTGGATCATAAATGGTTTCGGCTAACTAATTTTAAGTTGAAATGTATCTTCTCTCTTCTTGGCTTTTATTCACCTGACTTCACTATCCTTTTATGGTATCCAAGCTTTTAACTGTCTCTAAAGGTCATTACCTGTAAATTCAACATATCTGATATTAACGGGTTCCGCTTTTCAGAGATCTGTTTAAATCTTTTTAAATTATCTACACGATATACCAAATGAATTCATTCAATCAATTATTTAACACTATTTGTGTTATAACTTTTGTTCATCTTTATATATATATATATATATCGGCGATCACTCGTGGAAAACTATATATGCCGGACAAACTACTCAGATGGTCGTTTCTCTGTCTAACACAAGACGAAGGGCAAGAAATACCAAGCCGTTATTGAAGCAATTACGCTTTTTCGCCCTCGTCTGTTCAGAGAAGACAATTTTTCTCACTTTGTTTATTTGGGGAGTCTGGTGGGAACTTGGAGAGTTAAGGGTTGTGTTTTTCACCTCTAAGATTTTATCTATTAATATTACCTTGGGAATATGGAGCACCCCTTCATTGCCATTGCTCCCAGGTCCACTCTGGCCCGGCGTGGAAGCACCTGATAGGGCCCAATCTATGAGTTATATAGAACTAACGCCATACTTATGCTAAACTGAATTGTTTGATTAAACTGAATAGGTTTAAATAGAAATATTTTTGACAATTAAACTGTACTTACATTTAAACTGCGGGCTTATGCTAAACTGAATTATTTGAAATTGAACTGTTTTTGACATTAAAATTGTACTTACACTAAACTGAATTGTTATATATAACTGCTTGAATAAACTGAATAGCTTGAAATAGAAATGTTTTTGACAAACTGTGTACTCATGCTAAACTGAATTGTTTTAAATAGAACTAATTATTACCATAAAAATGGATTTAGCGTTGAATAACCTACAAAAGTTGATATGCCATAAAACCAAACCAAACTAAACCAAACCAAATATTACCCCACTTGTTCTTGAATTTTTTAAAATCGATTGCGGTCATTGATATTAAAAAGGGTAGGACGAACGCGTTACTTTGGTGTCTTGTCGATCTTTGTCGCTGCCTCCCACCAGACACGACTTGACACAAGGTCAAAAGCCCGAAGGCCGATTAAAGTGGGGATAAAGGGAGGGGGTTGGGAACGAGCCGAGACTCGAACACTGCTGTTCTATGCTGCTCATCGGCTCACTTAGTGCAATGTGAGCCTGATGAGGCAAGCAGTTTCACGAACCCAAATGTGGGTCCGGGCACGTATGCCTTGTCGTTTTAAGTAATTTAATAAAATGATTACGCTTATTAGATTAATTATACAATTCTGCTGTTACGAAAATTTGTTCGAATATATATAGTCATCCACAGACAGACGTAGGACGCTTGAAGCTGGGATCGAAACCCGTTAGACTTAGTGTCAGACCGCTCGGCTAACAAGCATACTACGTCGGCTAAGGGAATTATAAGGTATTATATAGCAGCAGCAGCAGCGTTCGTTTGTTTTTACATTTTATCGTATTTACCAACCCCTCTGCTCGGGCAGGATATGACACAAGGTCAATTTTTAAGCGGAGTTTAACAGGTTTGAATTCAGAGTTTTCCTTCTCCCAGACTAGTTGCCTAGAGATATTGAGCACTCAACAAATTATACCGCATCTGGTCTGCCACAAACCCACCAAGTGAAATAGGGACAACCATATATGCTATTGTAATATATTTTCAAAAGTATGGTAGCACAGAGTGAAAACACTTTTCTTTTTTACCAAATCTCATCACACACCAGGTGAACATCATACTGAACGAAAACAAAATCAAAATAGAAAACGGATGGGAGAGAGAGAAAAAAAATATTTTCTCACTATATATAGGAGGGTATCATACAATATCTGATGTTTATACAACAGCATTGCTTCAAACAAAGCCTTCATCAGATGATGACTTAGTGTTCAGACATGGTTTCGGGGCCGAAACATCATTATCACTAGCCCAGAGCGCCCCAGTAGTATCTCACGACACCACCAGACTTTGTCAGATTGTTGTCACTCTATGGGATTGCCATATCCACGTTCATGTAGTTAGAGCCTTATCTTGGATCTTTTCCATGTATTTGCTCTTGTCTGATGGAGGAAGTCCAAGATTAGTCAAGAAAACGGAGGCTGAGTTGGCAATAAAACCTCTGCATCCGACTTCGATAGGAAATACATTTGTTATCCAGTCATTTCTGACACATTGTTCTCGCAGATCCTCATATTTTTCAAACTTACGCTGATGTGCCCAGTCGAAATTTTCTTCAAAAGAGACCGTTAACTCAATAATGCAAACTTATATATATATATATATATATATATATATATATATATACCCCTGGGAAAGGTATGAATCCAATTATTCTCCCTCCAGCTATGGGTAAATAGTAGGACACACTAGGTTCTTCAGCTTTGGTGAGGTAACTAGTCTAGGAGAAGGAAAACTCTGAAATCAAACCTGTTAAATTCCGCTTAAAAATTGACCTTGTATAATATTCCGCCCGAGAGGAGAGGTTGGTATATATATATATATATATATATATATATATATATATATCAGTTGACTCATCGAAGAAGTACGCTCAAAATATCTCCAGGTAACACTATTGATCATAGATTTCTCCAAGATATTTGATTCCATGCAATGAGGAAAGATGGAGCAAATACTACCTGAATATGGCCTCTTCAAAAACACTGTTACAGCTATAAGGATGCTTTACAAAAACACTAAAGCATTACCCGATGGTGATATATTAGTATCATTTCCATTTATAATCTTCCTTGATTACGTACTAAGAACTTCAATAGATCAAATAAAAGAAAAAAAGTTTTGCATTAAAAAAAAGACAAGAAGTAGACAATATCCCCCAGAAACTATCTGATGCAGATAATCTAGAGCTTCTCTTAAATACAACTTCTTAGACTAAATCTCTCTGGCATAAAGTGGACCAAGCACCAAAAGCCATTGGCCTTTCCATGAACTCAGTACATATATCCGTGGCACAATGGTTACTGTCGTAGGACATGGACACGGTGACACGAGTTCAAATCCCAGACGAGGCTGATTGCATTTAACTTAGCACTAATACCTTTCAATAAGGTATGAATCCAATTATTCAACTTCCAGCTATGAGTAAATAGTAGGGCAAGCTGGGTTCTTTAACCTAGATAAGACAATCAAACTAGGAGAAGGAAAACTCCGAATTCAAACCTGTCAAACGCCGCTTAGAAAGTGACCTTGTGTCACCTTCTGTCCGTATGAAGGGCTTGGTAAATGTATACTTATGTTTTAATCAAGACAGAGCTATCTCCACTTTAAGAGATAAGTCTCTGAAATTAGTAGACTAGTTCACGTACCTCGGCAACAATATCTCATCTACTGAAATGATATCAGTATATTCAAAGGGAAGGTATTGATTGATTAGTTGTCGATATGGAAATAAAACAGGATTTTTTCCAGAATGCCACTATGTCTTTACTGCTTCATGGCAGCAGCACCTAGGAAATTAAATTTTGTAGTCAAGGTCATTTGAGGTCACTGGAGGTCATTGAATGGCAAAGTATCTAACTTCTGCCGTGAATCTATATGGTGAGAGGGACTAAGTCTGATTTATGTTTTTGCTTAGCCAACTATGTTGGAGGTTCCCGAAGGATTAAGGTGAAAATAATTTAATATATTTGCAAAAAGAATCAAATATTAAACTCTTCAAGATTGTATTTTATGTTTAAAAAAACTCTTTTTATCGGCTATTTATATCATATTCATATTTCAGTCTGCTTAATTCTTACTAATATATATATATATATATATATATATATATATATATATATATATATATATATATATAATTCTTACTATATATATATATATATATATATTAGTAAGTGAAACATAAGCATTTAAAATTCCTTCGCTTATGCTAGTTTCTTCGTGAATCTTGGGTTGGCGTATGAGTAAGTCGGGTTTCGATCCCAGCTTCGAGAATTTCGCGTGTCTAGAAACACTGAAGAGTTGTGATACAACGAAACAACCTTTCTGTGGATGTATATATATATATATATATATATATATATATATATATATATTCATATATATGCAAATTTCATTAAACATAATAGACATTTTATGTCTACATATTTTCTTTTGGATCCGTTCGAATTCCCGTATTACTTTTATCGTATCAAGATTGAGTGAATGGATATATATATATATATGAATTATTTGTTAAAAGCATTTTAACTTTTTTTGTTACCGGTCTTTGGCAGGTTCCCCTGTTAGTCTCTATGTACTAGTTTCCAACCCTTGTTAGTGTTGTGAGACCGAAACTTACCTGGATCATGGACTCTTCCATCACTACATTACTATGTGAGATAAAACTCTCAGTGTAGTAGTATCAGCAGAAGTACTAGTAGTACGACTACCAATATTGGACACCCCCGGATAGTAAGCTCCGCTTACCCTTGCACTATCCTTTGTAACTTTGGTTAATATATCTTTCTTACCTCTAACCCGTGTTCCGTGTTTTCCTTCCGTGGTATCAACTTTGGGTCCTCATCAGTTAGACACTTTTCGTCGATCCATGAAGGTGTAGCCAGTTTGCAACATAAATGATGTTCTAGATCTAATCTATAATTTTTACATGGCCAGCTGTATATTGGATGTTCTCGAGTAAAAGATAAAAATGATGAATTGACAGGAGTCTCAAAGAAAATATTCAGAATTTTCTTTTAGGTTTAAGACTCAATGTTTTGGGTATCTTATTTCATATTCTTGTAGCCATAAATCCTTCCAAGATATACAGGCTGTTTAAAAAAAAAGATTATTGTCACATTTGTAAAGCCTGTTTAGTTTCATTTGCCAAGACTATATATTTAGAAATAATAATCTCAAATGAGATCAATTTTATTTAAATGATGTCCAATTTTTGTTAAATTACATTAATTTTTAAAAATATGATCAGTTTTTTGTACAATTACATCACATTTCTCGAAAATGAGATCAATTTGTTTTGAATTAGAAGAAATTTTTTGAAAATTAGGTCGTTTCTTTAAAAATTAGATCAAATTTTTTGAAAATTATTGCAAACGTTTTGAAAATTAAATCAATTGTTTTGAAAATGATTTCAAATTTTGAAAATGAGATCATTTTTTTTAATTGTATCAAATTTATTGAAAACGTGATTAATTTTTTAAATATATGATCAATTTTTTGGAAAATGAGATCATTTTTTAAAAAATGTTATTAAATTCTTTGAAAATGAGATCAACTTTTTTTTAAATGATATAAAATTCTTTGAAAATGTAATCAACTTTTTCAAAATGAGATCGATTTTTAAAAAATTTTCAAATTACATCAAATTTCTTGAAAACGTGATTAATTATTTTTTTTTTTTTTTGAAAGTTTGATCAATTTTTTTGAAAATGGTTTCAATTTTTAAGAAATGAGATCAGTTTTTTTTAGACTGATATCAAATTCTTGTAAACACCCAGTTTATTAGAATTATTTGATCAAAAACTTTTGACACATATCCGCATTGCCGGATACCCCCCTGCTATTTCCCTGCTACAAGCTTCAAACCTTCGTTGAAAGCTCGGACAGTTTTGCAACATAAACGGCAAGCCAATGGCAATAATTATAAACGGCGAGTTTAATTCCCCAGTGGGTATCGTAAATTTTTCAAGTATCTAATATGTATAGACATTTTGAACGCTGATTTTTGGTGGTTATCATATTTACCCAACCCCTCTGCTCGGGCAGGATATGACACAAGGTCAATTTTTAAGCGGAGTTTAACAGGTTTGAATTCAGAGTTTTCCTTCTCCTAGACTTGTTGCCTTACCAATGCAGAAGAAATCAGTCTGCCCTACTATTTACCCATAGCTGGAGGGAGAATAATTGGATTCATACTTTTCCCAAGGGTATTAGTGCTATGTGAAATGCAATCAGTCTCGTCCAGGATTTGAACTCGTGTCGCCGTGTCCATTTCCTATGACGATAGCCATTACACTACGGGCACCTCCTTCTTACACTACGGGCACCTCCTAGATAGACAGTGTATTATAGTACTTTTTGCATTGAATATTTCTTTCATTCATTCTGGTAACGAACCAATTAAATCACTAGTCTCCGGTGACACCTACACACACGCGCTTCAATTCTTCAAGATTTGATGTATAATACTTTTTTAAATATCATTTTGAAGGTTTCCAAAGAAATTTTCTATTGGATTTGCCTCTGGGTTATATGCAGGTATCCTGTTTTCTCTAAGTCATTTTCTTATGGAGATGTGGTAGAGCAAGGTCATGTTGAAAGATGAATTCATTGTCTCTAAACTTGTCCTTTTTGTTTAGAATAAGAAAATAATTTAGGACATCCTGATCGACAGCAACACCAAGGCTGAACAACCTAGTCTGCCCTACTATTTACCCATAGCTGGAGGGAGAATAATTGGATTCATACCTTTCTCAAGGGTATAAGTGCTATGTGAAATGCAATAAGTCTTGTCCAAGATTTGAACTCGTGTCGCCGTGTCCATTTCTTATGACGATAACCATTACACCACGAGCACCTCCACAACCCAGTTGTTATGACTGTCATCAATAAAGCAGGCTGAATAACCGTAGCGTTGTTCGTAGTGAAAAGACGTTTGATCACGTGATGATCTTGACCGGGAAAATATGCACTTTTCTTTTTGTCTTTGTTTCGTTCTGGTGTCATTTACGGCAGTGTGTGTATATGTGTGGGGGTGGTAATTGTTTGTGCTTTACTCACATTCAAACACACCTGTTAGACCAGTCTTCTCTCCCCACCCACACTTTTTTATTTACTTATTTATTTGTTTTCCCAATCGACGTTTTTGCCCTTTGAAAGAGTTTGATTAAATACGAAGAATCCAACAGCACAGGTGTTTTCCTTCATGTAGGGCTTTGTTGACGTGAGAATAAAAAATAAGGGCAAATACGCACCAGATGGATAGGTTTCGTTTCTTTATCTAATGGCATATCAACTGTCATTGGTTATTTAATGCCAAAGCCATCCTTATTGAAGAACTTAGTCCACCGTTTATGTTGCAAACTGACTGCATTTTCATGGATCGGTGGAAAGAATACAACAACGGTTGGAAGTTGGTCAATGAAAACTAACAGGGGTACTTGTGACAATGTCCGGGAATAAGAAAAAAAGCTAAATGTTCTAGCAAATAATTCTTATATATATATATATATATATTCTTTAAGAAAAACAAAATCGGTCACATTAGGATTATAAATTTAAATGCTCATAGTTGAAATGATTTTTTGTCCTGTCGGAATTATTCCCGACTCCAGTTTAACGGAACTGAATAATACACACACACACACACACACACACACACACACACACACACACACACACATATATATATATATATATATATATATATATATATATATATATATATATATGTGTGTGTGTGTGTGTGTGTGTGTATGAGAAGTGAATTGAATCCGACAGAATGCATGTCAAAAAAGGTAAAAACAGAAGGTAAAAACAGAAGAAAGATATATGTTTGGTGGTTCGTTTATTGTGCCGACACGTTTCAACTTCAAGGTTTTATCTAAATACAAAAGTATTTTATTATTATTATTATTATTATTTGCATGAGAAAGAATTATAACAGATAATTTTCTTATTCAATTGGAAGTCTTCATCAGGCCTAGTAAATGTTATGTAAAAAACGGAATAATACAGGCTGATGTTTTAAAGACGTTATGTCATGCAATGTTGTTTTTTAAAAAAAAACATGGCGTTTTACGGTTTGAGAAACGGATTTATAACGTTTTATTACTTTGAATATTTAGAAAAAAAGGGGCTAATATTTAGTGGGTATTTTGAAATATTTTAGTATTATTTTTACTAGAGACGGTGATATTTAAAAAAATACCTTGTCGTTGTTTTATTGTGTTGTGATATGCTATGAAACATGCTTCAATTATTCTTCGTTTTTCTCTGTCACGGATGAAAGCAAATATGGCAGTTTAGCATTCAGGAATACGAATATGCTATAAATAACTGACTAAAAGAGTTTCTAAGCATAAAGGACAATTCTGGAGATTTTCTTATTTGATTTTTTTCCAAATATATAGGTTTCTTTTCTACGACTTCTGCAGGAACCGCCAGCATATAGCTGGCCATGTAAAAAACGGATATCAAACTTAGCCCTTCTCATTATATAAGAAGCCAAAAACATTTTTAGGCTTCATATCAAAGCCTTTATCTTATTCTGTTTGTGCAGAAATTAGCAATTTTGTCACCTGTTGACATTCAATGACCTCAGATGACCTTGACCACAAAGTCAGTATATGACATATTGACGCTTTCAAGGGGGAAGCCACGGGCCAATCGAGGCTAATGTGTGACTATCAAAAAAGTTTTGTTCCATCGGCATTTCCTATAATAGAGCGCCTCTAGCGCCAAGCTATCGATTCAGTCCTACAAGGCAGGTATTGCCTGGAACCAGACAAACTGCTCAAAACTACCCACCCGAGGTAAGCTTGGTATGGGTGGCTTGTGTAGAAGAGCAGCAGTGATACTATTTGATCCATGTCTAGAGATGGTGTATACAGGGGAGAACAACGATGTATAAAAATACAATCCGCCTCTTTTCTTTTCCTATGTTTATGAAATGAAAGAAAGGGTAGCGTAAGGGAGAGAATCGAAAACGACTGAGATGCACACAGAGGAGCTAGATACGAATCTTCAGGGATCTGCTTCGTTCTACTTTCTTGAGACTGGTTCCGAGCCTCTTCAAGTCACCGAATCATCATTCTACTCGCTTCTCTACTTTCACGAGTCTCGTCAGCTCTGGCTTTTCTCTACCTCTCAGCCCTGTGCAGTCTGGCGCATGGCCAGCACCCAGAGCAGCGTAACGTCAAATAGCTCTCTTGCCGGTCTAAATCGTTTTCTCGGATCGTCTCTCTAAGAGTCAAAATATTTCCTGGATTATATAATTTCCCGGATGTCTACGTAATCCTTCTGGTTATATCTCCCGCTTATGCGTTGCGCATGGAGACGCTTCCTGTCTAGCATGCCACCCACACAACTTCCGCTGCACTTCCGCCGAGGAAGCAGCTGTGTTATGTTTACTTAAGGTCTATTTGCCCAAGCTATTGACTAAATAGTACAACTACTGTTACACTGCGAGGATGCACTTGGCATTAGATAACCCACGGAAGTTGATATACTATTGAACAAAGAAATAAACAAGTTTGATATGCGCATATATATACCTATACATACACATACACAAACACACACACACATAGATAGATAGATATTCAACGAAAAAATATTTTGGTTAAGAAATAAACCAATTAAAATTTTTCATTGGATATCTATCTATCTATCTATCTATCTATCTATCTATCTATCTATCCCTTTTTTAAATGCGCTTTTTCGTGTAATTTCTACTCTCTCTGAATAGGATGAAAGTATTGCTTCATGTCACTTCTGTCTGTCTGTCAGTCTGCATAGATAGATAGATAGATAGATATGAACAGACTGAGATAGATAGATAGATAGATAGATAGATAGATAGATAGATATGAAAAGACTGAGATAGATAGATAGATAGATAGATAATGAAAATTCGAATTGGTTCATTTCTTCGTCTGTCTGTAAACTGCGCTTGTCTGTAATTTCTGTCTACGCCAAATAGGATAAAAGTATGGCTCTATGCTATTTCTGTCTTGAACCATAGTATTGTAACCGTACACTTAGAAATGTGGAGAAGGTGCTAGACTCCGACATCGTAGTAAGCGAGGTTCGAACCCCAGTCACATTATAACGTTCACTTCCTGACTAATACTTAAGGGAAATGTTTGAAACCCCTTACTCTCCCAGTTATGGGTTGATAGTACTACTACTGTTCTTCTATAATGATGGCTTTTGCATTAAATAACCCATGAAGGTTGATGTGCCATTAAACAAAGAAACCAAACCAAGCTAAACAATATCGCTGCTGTTCTTCTACAAGGATGGCTTTGGCATTAAATAACCCATGAAGTTTGATATGCCATTCAATAAAAAAATGTCCCATAAGTCAAGCCTTCGCAAATCTCGAATACATCCGCCTTAGTCTTTATTGGGAATCCTTTTTTTTTTTTTTACTAAATAAAGACAATTACCAATTCGCTACGGACCCGACTATGGAAGACCAGATAAGGAGAACAAATAATTGGATTTATTAGACAAAAAAATCCAACCTCGGTCGCCCTTCGGGGTTCGTAGCACAGAAGATAGAGGCGTTGAGTCTCTACGGTTCCTGGTGAGCATTGTCAGAAGATAGTAGTTTCAATTCCTACCCAAACCAGCCAGAGGGTTACTTGGTCAAAAACGTGGTGCGATAGACAAGAGCTATGGAAGGCAGTAATTACTGGGGATACGGTTACGAGACTCAACATTCCTATCCGAGGTCGTGGTTAATCACCTGAAGATGGCCGGAGGTGAAACTTGGCTGAAACGTACTGAGAAAAACAACAAAAAAACTACCAAGATGAGAACAAAAGTCTGCAATAAAATTAATACTCACATCTGCCATAGTTGTGTACCCCGGGTGTTCGTCGGGGCATTAAACAATATTTATACGGATATTTGGAGAAATACCATTAAAACAAGTTATCTTCTCGCGCAGGATTTAAATTTGCATTACAAAAAGGAGGCAGAAGTTTAAAGTTATACAAGGACAGGTAACCCCTCCACCATTACAATCAATCATTCAGTTCACTAAGAGGTTTTATAATATCGGAATTAAACGTCAGTTTTCTTTTCTCTTTCTTTAAAACTTTCTGGTGACCAATGTGTTTTTATCGTTTCCTCCCTGCCATTGGGATCAAGTGACAACCTTTTTTTTTTTATCTTTCTTTGATACACCCGAAATTTGAGACAAACTGCTCGATTTGAATTCATATTAATTCCTCTCATCCTGTTTTTCCGTGAAGTGATAACCTTGAAGCCAACCACGCAATTCTCCACGAAGCGATTGATTATAAAATAAAATAGATAAAATAAAATAAAATAAAATAGAATGAATAAATAATTTAATTTAATTTGATACAAAAAATAAACAGATAAATGAATAAAATAAAATAGAATAAACTGAAATAAAACAAAAATAAATATATGAAGAATTAGAAATAAAATTTTAAAATAGAAACAAAAATAAATATATGAAGGAATAAAAAAATAAAATAAAATAGATAAAAATAAGATAAAATAGAATAAATAAAAGATTAAATGAATAAAAGAATAAAGTAAATAAAATTAGAGATAAAAAGATTTAGAAATCAAATAAAATAGAAAAAAATTGATAAACGAAATAAATAAAATAAAATGAAATAAAATAAAAGAATTAAAAATAAAAAAAAGAAATCAAATAAAATAAAATAACATAAAGAAGAATAAAATGAAACAAAATATTATAAATTTTTTTGAAAATGAGATCAAGTTTCTTTAATTTTCAAATTAAATCAAATTTTTTGAAAACGTGATTAATTTTTTATTTTTTAAAGTTTGATCAATTTTTTTATGAAAAAAAAAACAAAAATAAAATAAAACAAAATAAAATAAAATGAAATAAAATAAAACAAAATAAATAAAAATAGAATAAAATAAATTAGGAATAAAAAATATAAGAAATAAAATAGAAAAAAAATCGATAAATAAATGAAATAAAAATAAAATAGAAGACTAAAACCGAAAAAATGAATTAAGACAAATGGATGAATAAAATTTTAAAAAAAGAAAAGAAAAGAAATGAAATAAAACAAAAATAATTAACATAAAAATTTTAACATAAAATAAAATAAAATAAAATAAAATGAACAAAATAAAATAAAATAAATTATTTAAATAAAATAAAATGAATACAAAAAATAATATAAAATAAAATAAGATAAAATAAAATTAATAAAAATAAATAAAAATGAAATAAGAAAAATTAGAAATAAAAATATAAAGAAATAAGATAGAATAGAAAAGAAATCGATAAAAAAATAAAATAAAATAAACTCGTCAAAAAGAAATAAAACAAAAGGATGAATAAAAAAAAAATAAAAATAAATGAAAATAAACAAAATAAAATAAAATAAAAATAGATAAAAATTAAAAAAAAGAATTAAAATAAAATAAATAAACCAACAAGCTCTGCTAACATTTTTTATGGAACCCTAAAAACAATTTTTTGTTTCATCAAACAACGTGTGAAAGCACGTGCGATACTCTGCCCTCATCAGCCGCCAACCTGGGGTAATAACACAGTTTCGGTAGCTCAAGGCGGTACTGCCACTCCTGGCGCTACCAAGCAGGTTTTGCCACCGGACAGGGTATTTAAATATATATATATATATATATATATATATATATATATATATATATATATATATATATATATATATATTTAATTTATTTGGTCCAGTTAAACCGGAGTTGGGAGTAATTCCATCAGTACAAGAAAACTATTCAAAAGCGAACATTTAAATTTTCCTGGTAAAGAGCTCAATGTAACTGACATTACAGAGCAATAATTTGGTACAGTTGGTACCATAGTCGAGGGAGACCAGAAAGTTCCCTTTTCAATAGCTACTACACCGAGGTATAGGGGAGGGCGCTACTCCTTTCCCAGGATTCCTCCACTTCACCCTTGATACACACCTTATATAGTTGGGGGTTAAGCAAGGAGGTATCAAGTACAATTTTTAAAGTCTTTGGTATGACGCGACCTGGGATTAAATCCAGGTCTCCGGGACCATTGACGAACACTCTACCCACTAACCAATATATATATATATATATATATATATATATATATATATATATATATATATATATATAGGTATTATTTGGTCCAGTTAAACCAAAATTGGGAGTAATTCCTTCAGGACAAGAAAATCATTCAGGAGCTGAACATTTAAATTTTCCTGGTAGAGAGCTCAATGTAATTGATTTTACAGAGCAATATTTTTTTAAAGAAAAAACCAAAGACCGGTTATTTTAGGATTATAAATTTATTTCCATCCTGTTTTTCGTTTCTGGTGTGAACCAAAAACACGAAGAAAAATATAACGGGACTTCTTCAGATCAAATGGATAAATAAAACAGAATAGACACGTGGGGGGGGAGAGATTTAAAGATTTACCTCTTCGTTTTATTGAATTTCCGTTTTTTTATTTACCTATTTATTTTATTTTCAAAATTCTTCTGTCAGTTATAATTACGGTAATTTAACTTTTTTATTTATTTTATTTTATTTATTTTCTTTTCATGTTAAGTTCGATAATTAACTTTTAAGGGAAATATTAATGCTTATATTAATTTCGATACCATTTATTTAGCTACCTATTTTTTTCCTTGTGTGTATATTGGATACGTTTTTTTGTCTGGTTTCACTATTTATTTCTATGTTTTTAAAAATTTATAGACTATAGTTGAAATTTTGTCCATGTCTACATCTAGCTATTAATTCACTTCTCTTATTTAATAACTTATCTGGCAATTTATGTATTTTCTCTTCTCTGCACAAATTGCATCTACCGTCAAAACTATTTGGAGTCCCGTTATATTTTTCTTCGTGTTTTTGTTTCACACCAGAAACGAAAAACAGGATGGAAATAAATTTTTAATCCTAAAATAACCGGTCTTTGGTTTTTTCTTTATATATATATATATATATATATATATATATATATATATATATATCTTTTCTTTAAGAAAAAAACCAAAGACCGGTTAATTCATGATTATAAATTTATTTCGATCCCGTATTTTCAGTTTCTGGTGTGAACCAAAAACATGAAGAAAAAATTAATACAGGACTTCTTCAAACCCAATGGATAATTAATTAAATTCAAATTTAAATTTAAATTTAAACCAGAATAAACACGTGGGGCGTAGGGGGACGAGATTTAGGAGTTACCTCCTCATTTTATTAAATTTCCGTTTTATTTTAATTTTTCAAATTTTAACGTCCAGTGTAGTCTCTGCTCTTAATTGATCTTGCATATATATATATATATATATATATATATATATATATATATATATATATATATATGCAAATTTCATTAAACATAATAGACATTTTATGTCTACATATTTTCTTTTGGATCCGTTCGAATTCCCGTATTACTTTTATTGTATTCTGGGGTAATTGATTTAGGTATTGTCCATAGTTGCATGTATCCCTAGTACTTTCTCCCCTAATTTGGGCCATCATCAGGGGAGGATCTACTACAAAAGTGATGTAACTTTTGTTTTAGCATATGACCACTGTGCAAGGGCGTCTCCGCTGTTGAAGGTTTTGGCGTTTGTTTTTGAATGTGATTCTATATTTAGTGCCAGTAGCTAAAGACATTTAAGTACATTAGCACTGGTTTGAAAATTAATTCTATTAAGTGTCGGCTGCAGGTTTCTGATATGTAATGCTTCAAGAATCTGAAGTTTTTGTTTATTATTTTGATGTTCTAATATTGTTGTGTTGTCGGTGAGAATTTTCCGTAGCTGTGCCGTTGGGCATGAATGTTTTTTTAAATGCTGAGCTACTGAACTTGTGTCTGAAAGGTGCATTGTAAGTCTCCTCGACAGGGTAGTTGAGGTTAAACCAACATATATATTATTATTATCAGAGATACAATCTCCTAAAGGACATTTAAATTTATATATAACGTTGGTTTTTTGCAAAACTCCAATCGAGGGAGAGGAATTATTTCTAATGACTAGATTCGAGGTTTTAAACTTATTATAATATATAACAAGTTTTATATTTTTATTAGGATCAGTGGGGAGTATGTTTTTCTGAATCAATGTTTTCAAGATTTTTTCATCGGATTTGTAATTTTAGTGCATTTGGTTACGATAAAAAAGTTTGATATATGTTGTTGGCTGGATGGAGTAGTACACTGTTTATTTTGTTGGTTAACATTTTTGATCATACGTTTAATTTGTTCATCAACAATATAGTTAGGAAACCCATTGTTGATGAGAGCCTGTTTTATGTTTTCTACCTCTTTATAAAATATTGTTTTGGAGGAGGAGATTAGTTTGGCACGGGATATTAGATTATGAATAATTGCTTTTTTATATCTGAAGGGGCATTCACTTTTAAAGTTGAGGGTACAGGAGTTATTACTAGAGGGTTTTTTTGTAAGTGGAGGTAGTGAAGTTATTATCGTTGTTAGCATCAATGAGAATATATATGTATTATATATATATATATATATATATATATATATATATATATATATATATATATAATACAACATATAATAAAACATAATAAAACATAATAAAACGCGTAATAACATCAACGGCCGAAAGTAAACGCGTTTACTTTTAAAACACTAACTACACACTAAAAATGAAGATTATGTATATATATATATATATATATGCCAGATCAATTAAGAGCTGAGACTACATTGGACGTTAATCTTCATTTTTAGTGTGTAGTTAGTGATTTAAAAGAAAAACGCGTTTACTTTCGGCCGTTGATGTTATTACGCGTTTTATTATATATCACTAATTATTAAAACTTCAACGTTTTTTTTTTCATTTTTCAAAACGCCATTGTTTTGTTTCTGCTTTCGCAATTTAAATGATCAAAGGAAATTAACAATCTTCCGTTTGTTGAATTGAATTACCTGAACTGATAAGTAACAGGAAACACAGGACCGGACATGAAAAAGCGGGTCTTTTTATTTTTTTATTTTTTTTATTATTAATTTTTTTTTTCTTCACTTTTGAGAGAAAGTCCCGGATGTCCGCTTTATCACAGCAATCCGGTGTAAAATTGGTAAATCAGTTTTTTTTCCTTTCCTTTCTGTTTCCCCTCAAAAAGATATTAATGTTCGCTTATTAAATATATTAATGATTTCCCTTTCTTATAAGGTTATCATACATACACGTGTGTGTGTGTATATATATATATATATACGTTTATGTATGATAACCTTACATATGTATATATATAATTTCCCTTTCTTATAGAATTAACATACATAATGTATACATACACACACACACACACACACACACACATATATATATATATATATATATATGTTTATGTATGACAACCTTTATATATGTATATATGTAATTTCCCTTTCTTATAAAGTTAACAATCATAAACGTACACACACACACACACACACACACACACACGCACATACACACATCTGCGCGCACGCGCGCACACACACACACACGCACACGCACACATATATATGAAGTCATTTATATATGATGAGAAAAACATGAGTAAATGTGTCACAGCTATCATCATCATCATCACATCGCGCTGGTAGCACGGATATCCCTGACCCTCTCTCGCCACTCCTCCCTATCGTTCATCGCCCTAGGTAGGTCTTCAGGACAACATCCCGTATCCTCACATAGCTGCTGAATGTACGTTCGTGCTGGTCGTCCTGCTTTTGCGCGGCCATGTGTGGGGATCCATAAGAGTACATCTCTTATGAGTTCATCTCTGCTTCTCCAGCAATGTCCTGCATGTCTGGTTCGTCTAACTTGAATAGTTTTCGTGATAGGGGGCAGGTGGCCGTACAGTTGGTGTCTTGTGGGGTGTTGCTGCCAGGACTTGTTCAGGATTGCACGCAGCATTCTTGTGTAATTGCCATCTAGCTTCTTCTCCAGCCGTTTTGTTAGCGTCCATGTAGTGCAGCCATATAGCAGTATCGATGTGACCGCTGCCTGGAAGAAACTGCGTTTCATTTTATCGGTCAGGTCTGATTTCCATATAATCGATAGCCTATTGATAGCTGTCCATGCTTTCGTTAACCTCGTTTCGATGTCCTTTTCGGTTGATTCGACGCTGCTTCCTAGGTAAGTGAATTTGTCTACTAGTTTAAGAGGGGTTCCTTCTAGAGTGGAGATGTCCCCCGTTTGGTTATAGTACATATATTCCGTTTTGTGTGCATAGAGGCCTACGCTTGCTGCTGCTCGTTCCAAACGATGCAGAAGAGTTTCGGCTTGGTCAGGTGTATTTGCCAGTATCGCTATGTCATCGGCGTAGTCGGCGTCGGTAATTTTTTTGCGGGGTACCTTCTGCTTCTTTTCTTCGTCAGTTCGAAGCCATTCTCTTTGATTTTGTCAATCGATGTTCTAAGTACGTAGTCTAGACAAATGATAAAGAGGTACGGGGCCAGCGTGTCTCCTTGTAGTACTCCTGCTACAATGTCAAAGTAGCTAATATAGACTCACATATATACCTTTATATCCATAATATATATATATATATATATATATATATATATATATATATATATATATATATAATAATTAAGTACACACGTTCACACACTCATAGATGTGTATATGTGTATGTGAGAGTATGTGTATGTGTGTGATTGTGTATATGTGTGTATGTGTGTGTATATGCGTGAGTGTTGGGAGCGTATGTATGTGTGTGTAAGAGAGAGTGTGTGTGTGTGAGTGTGCGTGTAAGGGTGTGTATGTATGAGTGAGTGTGTGGGGGTGTATCTGTGAGTGTGTGTGAGTTTATGTGAAGGGGTATATGAGCGCACGTGCGCGTGTGTGTATTTTATATCTGTGTGTGTGTGTGTGTGTGTGCGTGTGTGTATGTGTGTGTGTGTGTCTGTGTGTATAAAATTATGACGTACAAATATAGTAACCACCATTATCAGGCGATAATGAAAGCATTTTGCCTACGAATCCAGAAAGAAAATCTGGAAATACTTTCAGACAACAACAGTAAATCGTCAATGAACTATCAACCTGTATCTATATTAATCTACGTGTGAGTGTGTGTGTGTGTGTGTGGTGTATTTGTACATAATGTATATAAATATGTGTTGGTTGGTTGGTTGGTTGGTTTTTATGGCATATAAACTTTTGTTGGTTATTTAACGCCAAATCCATTTTTATACAAATAATCAGTTCTATTTAAAATAATTTAGTTTAGCAAGAGTTCACAGTTTAATTGTCAAAAACATTTCTATTTCAAGCTATTCAGTTCATTCAAACAGTTCTAATTAAGCTAATTCAGTTTAGTATAAGTATGCATTTTGTTTCCACGATTAAATGTCAAAACAGTTCTATATTAAACAATTCAGTTTAGTGTAAGTACAGTTTCAATGTCAAAAACAGTTCCATTTCGAACAATTCAGTTTAGTATAAGTACCCAGTATAAATGTAAGTACATAGTTTAATTGTCAAAAACATTTCTATTTCAAGCGATTCAGTTTAGTCAAACTGTTCTAATTCAAACAATACAGTTTTAGCATAAGTATGCAGTTTAGTTCTATTTGACTTATAGATAGGACCCTACCAGGAGCTACCACTCCGAGCCAGAGTGGGCCTGGGAGCAATGGTAATGAAAGGGTACTCTGCATTCACCATCGCTCCAGCATCACTGAAACCTCACCATCAGATTGTTTAGTGTCATGTACAGGACACTCATTGGGGGGGGGTCTTACCCCTCAACAGTGGTGCATTTGATGTATTCTAGAGTCCCAGCGAACTGGGCAAAAATATATGTGTATGTACTTATATATATGTACATTTTTAAATAGAGGAATTATATATTATAAATAGAATTACCATGACTAGAAAATCCGGCAAGCACTGCATGTGACTTACGGAAACACTGGACAGCTATTTCGACCTTATTAAGTCTCTTCAGCAGTGTATATTGTGATCTCCTCTACATCATATTTATATGTGAGTATATGCGTGTCTTAGTAGTTGTATATGTGTGCCTCATCCCCACAATCCAAATCCTCCACCCCAAGATCGAGAAGAAAATCATCCCCGCCACAAAAAAATATGATGAAACAAGACCATGCGAAAAAAAAAAAAAATTCAGCTACCTGGAATCAACCCAAATTCTAAATAGATCCATCAGTGTAGAAAGTAACGAAACTGACGACAGAATTGCAAATCTCAAATCTACCATATACATGTGTGTGTGTGTGTGTGTGTGTGTGTGTGTGTGTTTGTGTGTGTGTGTGGGTGTGTGTGTGTGTGAAATAAGACTAATAAGACTATCTACAAAGCATACACTTGTGAAGCAAAATATCTCAACTAACTTTTGTCTCATGCTCTGACAAATCGTTTAAAAGCAAAAGCATTTACCGACACATTGTTCACTTAGAAATTCAAGCGTCCTACGTATCTAGCCACACTGAAGAGTTGTGATACAACGAAACAGTCTGTCTGTGGATGACAATATATACGCTTCCCCATGGGGTTTGAGCACTCTGGCGAAGGAATTTACGGCTGCCGCTCGCATAATGCAAAACTCTTCAAACGAATTGAGCACTCTGGTATCTGGTAAGGTATAAACTGTAAACAAACGAACGCTGCAACTTAATACCTCATGATTCCCTAGCTGACGTGGTACGCTTGTTGGCCAAGTGGTCTGATACTAAGTTTAACGTAAAGTTGGGCGGTTTTTGATCCCAGCTTCAAGCGTCCTACGTGTCTAACCACACTGAAGAATTGTGATACAACGAAACAGTCTGTCTGTGGATGACTATATATATATATATATATATATATATATATATATTTATGGTTTAGGTTTGGCTCATGGTAATCTTTCGATGGCTGTTTTTATTCTCATCTACAGTAGCCACCCTTATAGATGAGCAGCAGTAGTTCCCCGATCGAAATATTTGATCCTAGCCGTAGGATTCATTCGTCCAGGACCTTGTTATGCATTGCGTTGAGCTGTCAGAAGGTTTATTCACTTGCTTTTAAGTCCACCATGCGGCTTCCCATGGCTTTCGAGAAAAAATATTATTTTTTTAATTTTTTCCCGCCCCTCTTTCTTCCCCCTTCTGTCATTATTAATTTTTAACTTAATTAAAGTCCATAATTATTTTTTTAATTCATTGCAGTCCTTGTTTTTGCTTCTTTGTATCCTTATTGGTATTCTATTTTACTGCACAGAACCCCAAATTGAGATGATCCTTTGGAAGAACCAAAATGGCTTTCGAAGGAATACATCCACGACATCACAAATTATGACTATCCGTCAAATTCTTGAAGGTGTACTTGCAAAAAAAACCTAGAGGCAACGATATCATTTGTCGACTTCACCAAGGCCATTCCGTACACAGAGGAAAGATGGAGCAAATACTACTTGCCTACGGCCTACCCAAAGAAACCGTCGCAGCCATAATGATGCTATATAGAAACACAAAAGTAAAAGTCCGTTCTCCGGATGGAGACACAGATTACTTCGACATTGTAGCAAATGTGCTGCAAGGAGACACATTAGCCCCATACCTCTTTATCATCTGTCTCGACTACGTGCTTAGAACATCTGTTGATAAAATGAAAGAAAACGGTTTCAAGCTAACAAAGGAAAGAAGCAGAAGGTGCCACACACAAACAATTACGGACGTAGACTATGCCGATGACATAGCGCTTCTGGCAAATGCACCTGCCTAAGCCGAAACCCTGCTACATAGTCTGGAACGAGTAGCTGCAGGCAAAGGCCTCCATGCCAATGCACACAAAATGGAATATATTTGCTTTAATCAAACAGACAACATCTCCACACTAAACAGTAGCTCTCAGAAACTTGTAGACAAGTTGACCTACCTAGGAAGCAGTGTCTTATCAACTAAGGAAGACATCGACACGCGACTAGCAAAGGCATGGACAGCTATGGATAAACTATCTGTCATATGGAAGTCAGACCTAACCGATAAAATAAAACGCACTTTCTTTCCAAGCAGCGATCGTGTTGATACTGCTGTATGGGTGCACAACATGGACGCTAACTAAAGGTATGGAGAAAAAGCTTAGGGGAACTACACAAGAATGCTGCGTGCAATATTGAACAAACCCTGGAGGCAGCCTCCCACAAAGTAGCAGCTGTTCGACCACCTTTTACCCATCAGGAAAACTATCCAAGTTAGACGAATCAGACATGCGGGACACTGCTGGAGAAGTAGGAACGAACTCATAAGTGATGTACTCCTGTAGACCCCTTCACATGGACGAGCAAATGCAGGATGATACTGGATGCAGCCCTGAAGACCTGCCGCAAGTAATGCATGATAGAGACAGGTTGCGAGAGAGGCTCAGGGATATCCATGCTGATGGCGCGACATGATGTTATATATATATATATATATATATATTTCAAAATGAATAGGTCCACAAAAAGATTTGTATTTTTTACGAATAATTTATTTCGTTCTTACATACGTGTATGTTTCCAGCTGTTGCTTTCGTCACAGAACATATGAACGGGGAACACGAGTGCGTTCGGGTCTCATTGGGTTCCCCATTCATATGGCCCGGTGCTGCATATGTTCTCTGACGATAGAAACTGCTGGAAACATACACATATGTAAGAACAAAATAAATAATTTTAAAAAAAAATTCAAATCTCTTTTTCATCATACAACGTGTGAAAGCACATGCGATACCATATCCTCATCAGCCGCCATCCAGGGGTGATAACACAGTTTCGGTAGCTCAAGGCGGTACTGCCACCCCTGGCGCTACCAAGCAGCTTTTGCCACCGGACAGGGTATTAAGAGAATCATATATATATATATATATACACGCCAGATCAATTAAATTCAGAGACTACATTGGACGTTAATCTTCATTTTCTGAGTGCAGTTTGTGATTTAAAAAACGCGTTTACTTTCGGCGGTTGATGTTATTACGCGTTTACAGTAACCGTTTCTTACGTAATCACACGGGAAAGGTGATTCTGCGTGTATTACCTTCATGCTGAAAACTTTCTCGCTTTCGACCAAATCCAACTTGATGCATATCGCGCCGTGGTCTGAAGACGATTCGAGGCAACTTTCAAACTGAGGCCAGTGATTCCTATTTTTGAAAGAAACGAAATGACCGAGTGTCCTATAAAACCACGACAACCAACCTCAATAGGAATCACATGGCATATCCGACCCTTTTCCACGCAGTCAGCTCGCAGTGTCTCGTAGAGGTTTTTCTTCCGCTCGTGTGCTTCCTTCCGGTTTTCTTCCCAAGGGACAGTCAATTCTATGAGGAGGACACTCTTCTTTGAATCGAACCATGCTATAATGTGCACTGGAAATTGTAGAGATGTCTTGAGATCTGCGGAAAATTTCCAGTCACTAGCTCCGTTCAGTAGCTTCTTTGAACCTACAACTAAAAGATTTTTACATATATAATATTTGGCATTAAATAACTCATTAAGATTGATATACCATTAAACACCAACCAACCAGCTAATGCATGTGAGGAAAAAGCGATTGGCCAATCATTTCTTTTTCTTTCTTTCTATTTACCGCTGAAAGATTTCAATTTTTACTTAGTAAATATATTCATTGTATACGACGGTGCAAACGAATCTCAATGGTAAATTCACTAGCAACAAATTTTTATAGTAAAAATCACGCGCAAAGATTTTTTATGGTAAAAATCGCTCGCAACGAATTTACGTTGTAAAAAATCAGTCGCAACGATTTTTTTTGGTAAAAATCACCCGCAACGAATTTTAATGGTAAAAATCACTCGCAACGAAATTTTGTAATAAAAAATCACTCGCAACGATTTTTTATAGTAAAAAATCACTTGCAACGAATTTTTGCAGTAAAAATCACTCGCAACGATTTTTTATAGTAAAAAATCACTTGTAACGATTTTTTACAGTAAAAATCACTCGCAACGAATTTTTATAGTAAAAAATCACTTGTAACGATTTTTTACAGTAAAAATCACTCGCAACGAATTTTTATAGTAAAAAATCACTTGTAACGATTTTTTACAGTAAAAATCACTCGCAACGAATTTTTATAGTAAAAAATCACTTGCAACGATTTTTTACAGTAAAAATCACTCGCAACGAATTTTTGTAGTAAGAAATCACTCGCAACGAATTTTTATTGTAAAAAATCACTTGTAACGATTTTTTATAGTAAGAATCACTCGCGACTAATTTTTATAGTAAAACTATTTTTAACGAATTTATAAGATAAAATCATTTACAACGAACTTCTTTAATGAAGTAATTTGCGACTGATTTTTATGATAAATGCTAAAATTGTCTGCTCAAAATTCACATTTGAAATACTTCCTCTTTTTTAAAACTTCTATTTTAGTATTTCCCGCAACTATATACGAAAACTCAATGTCTTCAGATAATCGTTTGAGATTTATTGACTGCCTTTTCAAATCATAAACACCACTTATCTTCTAGTGCTCCCCGGTATTTGCACTGATTGAACTGTGTTTATATTATTTCAATGATTGCAATTTTTTTAATACCAGTTTTAATAGGTGTTTTTTTCACAGAAATCGGAAAGACAGCAAGTCTCCTCATGTCTCCAGGACTTTTCAAAGTATTCAAGCTAATTTTAACTGAGCTTTGGTCTTGATGGCCTTGATTTTTCTTCGGATCACCAGTTCCCCAAGTCTCTTTTTCGGGCCTTTGGGAACTGTTCCAAGTGTAACAAGTACAACTGGTATCACCCCCACCCTCATGCTCCATAGCCTTTTCAGCTCCCTGGCAAGGTCCAGGTATCTGACTATGTTTTCGCTTTTTTTTCATTTTCATTCAGTGGTTCTCTGGAACAGAAAAATCAACTAGATAACAATTTTTTTTCTTGTTAATTAACTCTAGGTGTAGTTGTCTGGCCGGGATTGGGTGATCCGTTTGTATCTCAAAATCCCAGAGAATTCTATGGGTGCCATTTTCAATTAGAGATTCTAGTTTGTGTGTATACCATTTGTTAGAATTGTCAAATTTATTTTACACTTTGAGAGTTTTTTTTATATCAGCGTTAGATGGTCTTTCACTGAAGTTTGTGTGACAGTAAGTCTCAAGTCTACAGGACTCTTCTCA
>OY757923.1:88168878-88258878 GCA_963585895.1 Sepioteuthis lessoniana | reverse complement strand
ATAGAATACACCGACTGCATCTCTGTAAAGGGGTAAGACTCCCTCAACGAGTCTTCTCGATATGACACTAAACAATCATTTGGTACAGTTCCTTTAATGCAGTCATTGTAATATTATAGATTTTGAATCTGTTTCTGCCATATTTCAGCTCACTTGAAATGAATTTATGTATCAATCTGCTCCTGATTGGTCAAGAAGTCACAACTGAATTATAGAAAGAAAAACGTGTCTTCATTTTAAAAAAAGTTAATACACTACAACATGGAGGTACCCGTGGTGTAATGGTTATCGTTGTAGGAAATAAACACGGCGACACGAGTTCAAATTCTGGACGAGACTGGTTGCATTTCACATAGCGCTAATACCCTTGGGAAAGGTATGAATCCAATTATTCTCCCTCCAGCTATGGGTAAATAGTAGGGCAGACTAGGTTCTTCAGCCTTGGTGAGGCAACTAGTCTAGGAGAAGGAAAACTCTGAATTCAAACCTGTTAAACTCCGCTTAAAAATTGACCTTGTATCATATCCTGCCCGAGCGGAGGGGTTGGTAAATATGGTCAATACACTACAACATATTTTAAATAAACAGAAATAAGGAATTTTTAAAAAAATCTAAATTTCACCTATAATTTCAAATAGTAATTATAAAGAAAAATAAATGAATAAACGGAGAGTGCATTGCATTTTAAAACTCATTATGCATTATGACCTTTGACAGAGCCGTCAGTCAGGGATTTCTCTATACAGGATGCACATGTGCAAACAAATTGATTACCGGAAAACAAGCAATACGTGGAAGTAAGCAGATCAAACGGATTAATGCATATGTGCTATGAAATTATATATACACGGGAACCCACGTCAGAACGCTCAGTCTCGGAGTAACGCTGTTAAGAGTCACGAAAGTCACGACCAGTGATTGGCTGGCGGGCACTCGGGAGGGGTAGCTCCCGGTTGAGTACTGCTCGCCAAGAAGAAAAGATGTAAAGCCCTGAATATGGAATCACAACGTGGGTTAAGAAAAGTTCAATACATCAGTCCTCCATGTCCTCCACTGGTCCGAGCCTATCTGTCTTCATTTCCCTGTCTCTGGGTCTCCCTCGCCCTCTCACACTTTCCACCCTTACGAGAAATAAAGATTAGAAACTTGTAAATGTCATTTAATCCTTACACCTCTAATATATTGCGAGTTTTTCACACTAGTGTTAACTGGGGGTCTTTCACTGGAGTCTGAGTGACAGCAAGCTTCCTCATGTCTCCAAGACTCTTAAGTATTCTGTCAATCTTAATAATGCTGTAGTTTGGATAATCGTGGCTCGTTCTTAGATTTCTAAGTTCTCCAGGTGTGAAACAACCCACGCTGCCGGTTTGTTAGTTTGACCGTTCGTCTAGTGGTGTGGACCCCGTTGTTTCTTCTCACACCCGACCGGGTGAGCATTTTACACGTTTTTTTTACATTTTTTTTTCCAAAAAACAATAATAAAATCAACAAATGATGGAAGGCAGAAAGACACAACACGAATTCAAAACAGCAAAACGTAATAAGTTGAAGTTTGGCACTTTTTTTTCTTTTGGCACTCTCTGTGTATTTATTCCTTTTGCCATATGTATTCAGTGGACATAATTCTTCTGGTAAGGTCATATCTTATTACCAGAATTTGTATTATAATAAACTGCAAATAAAGAAGAAGATATAATCAATAATTTAGTTGTCTCTTCAGTGCGAATGCAGACCTCCCACAATTAATAAAAAGTGTTGAATTCAATCGGAAATTGTTTTATTCATTAAGAACATTTTAACACTATAATAAACAAAAGATCTCGTTATACTGTGCCGCTATTTCTGTAATGATAACATATTATGGTATAGGTTATTATCTCATGAATTTGCATGTTCCCAACAGGGAGAAGGAGATTGACCAACCAATTTGTCAAATTTCCAGCACTCTGCTCAATATCATACCAGACCCCCCAGCACAGAACCGTTTCAGTACCTGCTCAAAACCTTTACGAATATCACACAAGACTTATCTTTAAACTGGGTGAAAACCTATTCCCCAACTTTCTAAATTGAGGTCCTCTTGTTGTATAGCCACATACATATACAACTGCACGTGTGCATATACAAATATATGCGGAAACATCATTAACCGTTAACGACGACTTCAACAAAGGAACGAACACACTTCTTATAAAAATATAATCTCTCACACTTTATTCTTGAAAGGGTGATGCTGGTTGTGTGTGAGAGGTGAGTGGAGACAAAGACGGACTGTTATTTTGACCCAAGTTCTTTCTCGCCCATAGCAGTACTTCTTTCTCATCTTGACTGGGGTTGTTCAAATGTGGGTCACTGAGGGCCCAAAGCTCTCTGTCTAATAGAGATCAGCTCGATAACGGATATCACCGAGACAAGGAAAGATAAAGATAGATGAGGGCCATTTTTTAATTTTTAAATTCCTTTATTTTATATATATATATATATATATATATAGTACAATTTGATGGAGACTCAAACTCGGTTAAGTCGTCATAATAGATTTATTTTGGCGGAGAATACTATTGCTATACTCTCCGTCTCGTCAGATGACATGCTTCCCTCCCGTCGCAGAGTAGCGAATGTGGAGTTACAGTTCGTATTCGGAAGATGAAATAAAGGAATTAAAAAATTAAGAATAATAAAATAATAAAAATAAGACTAAAAGTGGAAATCAAATTACAAATTATTTCATTCAAAGGATGGGCAGATAGGATCAAAATGTTAGGTGTTAGAACGATTAAGAAACAGGAGTGGAATTAATCTACCGGTTAATCCCTCCCAATTTTGCGTTCTTGTAGGGGTTTCTTTTCTTTAGCAGGTGTGATTTTCTAAACAGACTAAGATCTTATAACTAATGGCTATCTCATATATGATTTACATTTATTCCTAATATGTCTGTTAATTAACTCAGCTGTTGTCATCCAATATATTCCTCTTGTTTCAATTAGTACCGAGATTGTTAAACAAGATAAGGTGAAGACATTTTATATAACTGTCAAGTGTTTTCTAATTGACCCTAAAAATGGTCAAGGGGAATTAACTACTCCAGAATCACAGGCCCTAATTTTTGGATTAATATTCTCCGTTCATCTGGCCCTCATCTATCTTTATCTTGTCTCGGTGATATCCGTTATCGAGCTGATCTCTATTAGTTTCTAATACATCTTTGTCATTGTCTTTGCTATTACAGAGGGACTGGTGTTTCAGTGGCTCTCAATCAGGATAATTGACAGACAAGGATTTGGAGTTGAAATTTTTATAAACCTATTCATTTTCACAAGTTGAGATGACCCAAATGAGAATGAAGGCTGGTTAATAATTGTCCGAAATCTCTAATGCTTCAACCAGAGTACATGCACTTTCCACCCTTGTAGGTCATTGTGTAGTCTTTTGTTACCGGTTTGAATGTTTCAAAATCTGAGATCAGGATCTCGTGACAATGAACCGACGAGACTGTGGAACTATGTCAGATACATTTGAATATTGAAACTCCTAAATTAAAAGTACGGGTTGTCTATTTTTTCTTTTTAATAAGGATCTAGGACCTTTTTTTCAATATCTTATACCCAGACTTTCGATTATGATCTATAAAGGTCGAAAATGAACGTTTGCGGGCCGCATCATTAGAGATTTCGAACGATTATTTAAAAAACCTCCATTCTCGTTGACGGTATTTCACTCGTTAACAGGAAAAGGCCAAAACTCTTGTCCAAATCTTCAATACAATATGCCAACAAGAAAGAACCTAGCTGTCTAAACACACACACACACACACACACACACACACACACACACACACACACACACTATATATATATATATATATATATATATGGTGTCCCAAAAATTTGACATAATTTCGCAGGTCAATATTTTGGCAATTCTTGTTGAGATAACTCCATGGAAAGCGAACATGAGAACTTCATTTTTCAACAGGATGAGGCTCCACCCAAATGGAAGATGATTCAATGTGATATATATATATATATATACGAGTGAGTTCGAGTGTCATTGAGTGCCCCATCCATATGGCCTTGTGCCACATATGTTCTCTAACGAACGCAACAAGCTACAAACATACACGTATATAAGAACGAAATAAATAATTCTTTAAAAAATACAAATCTCTTAGGGGACCTATTCACTTTGAAATTTTTTTTTTTTTTTTTTTAAATTTTCATCATACAACGTGTGGAAGCACGTGCGATACCCTAGCCTCATCAGCCGCCATCCAGGGTGATAACACAGTTTCGGTAGCTCAAGGCGGTACTGCCACGACCTATTCACTTTGAAATATATATATATATTTATATATACAGGGTCAACCCCCCCCCCAACAACAAAAAATGACATCATTCTGTAGGCCAATAATTTTGCCAGATCTTGTTGAAATAACCTCAAATTTTCACAGAATGCGTAAAAACAGATCAATATTTTATATTAAATGGAAGAGGACAGTATGTGCTTATTTCAGTGAGAACCTGCTAGAGAGATGGATTTGGCGTGGTGGAGAAGAACTGGCCTCCACGGTCACCAGACTGTCCACGTGTGATTTTTTAAGGGGATATATGAAGGGATTGTCTATGCCCCACTCTTCACGTCAGCATTAATGAACTCAATCAGAGAACCACGACCGCACTGGACAATGTTACCGGAGACATGCTACAGCGTGTTTGGTTGGTTGGTTGGTTGGTTGTATATTATGGCATATCAACCACTATGGGTTATTTAATGCCAAATCTAGTTTACATATATATATTAGATATATATGATTTGTAAACATATTTTTTATATAGCACACTTAACAAGCCACAGCTTGTTTACTCACTCACGATTAAATGGTTTCAAGTGTTTCAATCAAACATGAGTTTAATATAGATATTTTTTTGGCATAAACAAGTGGTTGTAATGATTTCTTTCTACTAATTTTCTTAGCTTAAATTTAAGGGTTTCAAGTATTGCTATTTGACAATAGTTTATTTGTACTAGGTTGATTGGTTGGCTGTGTTTTCGGAATTGTGCTCAAGTTATATTTTTTTTGTATAACCCTGTCTCTTTCAAGAAAGATAGAACGTCATCCATATGGACGTTCTCAAACAAATCCTTCATGTTTCTTATTTGGAAGTAGCACTTTCTGGTAGTATTGAATGCTTTATATTCAAGGAGAATGTGTTTGATGGTGCAGGGTGTTTGGCATGTCGAACACTGTGGTTGCTGTTCATGCCTGAGTAAGAAAGAATGCGTAAGTCTCATGTGATCAATACCCAATCTTGTTATTTGCCACTTGTTCTCTTCTCGATTTTCTGAAAGCTGGTCTTCATTCTCCCAAAATAGGCTTAATTTGTAATAGTTTGTTATGGATATTTTTATCCCAGTGCTGTTGCCATTTTTTTTATAAAGGAAGTTGTTGATTTTGGGTTTTAAATCAGTGTATGAGATGTTGTATCAAATCTAAAGCCGATTTGGCAGCCGCGTCTGCTCTATCGTTTCGTCTCACTTCAATGTGGCTTGGAATCCAGCAAAAATGGATTTCTTTGTTTGATATGGAGTCAAGTCTGCAAAGTAGTTTGATGATAAGTGGGTTCTCTAGTTTTTTATTGTTTAATTATAATAGGACAGACAGTGAGTCTGAGAATATGATAAATTTTTCATGTTTTTCCTTAGAGATAATGTCGAGTGCCAGGTCTATTGCACAGGCTTCGGATGTAAAGATTGCGCTTTCAACTGGAAGCGCTTTTGTTTAAAACAGCTGGGTATGCCATTTTATTATTGTCTTCAGAGCCATCTGTAAAGATATATAAGTAGTCGGGATGCTGCTGGAGGATATTGTCAAGTTTTACCTGGTAGGTGCTGGGATGTGCTTTTGTTTTAGGGAGTTCAATTAGTTGGACGATTACTTTTAGATTTTTAATTGTCCAAGGTGGTGTTTGTGGCAAGATGCTTTTATGGATATTAGTTAGAAAGGTTGTGGATTCTTGGAAAATAGGCTCCATCTGGAGGCCAAACGGTTTGATTGATTTTTTTTTCTTCAAAATATTGTCTGTAATTGGGATTAAATGTACAGTCGTAAGCTGGATTGGATGGACAAGATTTCAGTTTGGTGTAATATTGAAAGGCTAGCTTTTCACTTCTGATCTGCTGAGGTGCTTCGTGGGCCTCGGCGTATAGGCTGTCAATTGGAGAAATTCTAAATGCTCCTAATACCAGTCTTAAATTTTTATGGTGAATAGAGACGAGTTCTTTGAGATAAGATCTCCTGGTGGATCTATATACGAAAATGCCATTGTCAAGTTGAGAACAGAGAAAAGTTCTGTATAATTTAATGAGTGTTTGACGGTCAGCTCCCCACTCTGCATGGGCAACAACTCGCAAAAGTTGTTGGGTACGGGTTGATTTGTTTTTTAAATATTTTATGTGCTGGATAAATGTTAGGTTTTTTGTTGAATATTACGCCGAGAAATTTATATTCGTTAACGACTGGTATTTCGGAATCGTCAATTTTGATGACAGGATCGTTGTGTATTTTTCTGAAAGAGCAAAAATGCACACATTGAGTTTTAGATTTGGAGAATTTGAATCCGTTTTCTGTTGTCCGTTTATTTATTTTATTTAAGTTTATTTGTTGTTGTTGCTCTATTATGTTCATATGAGTGGCCCGATATCACATGACAAAGTCGTCGACGTAGAGAGCACAGTCGATTGAGGTGGGGGGTCAAAAATTTTACAATATTATTTATTTTGATGGAGAAGAGAGTAACAGAGAGGATGCTGCCTTGCGGAACACCGTCTTCTTGATTTTGTTCGTCTAAAAGAGTGAATCCCACGCGTACCGTGAAAGTTTTTTCGAAGAGAAAGTTTTTAATGAAAATTGGTAACCCTAGATCATATAGGTCTTGCATAATACCATACTTACAGGTAGTGCCATAAGCCTTTTCTAAACCCAAGAATACTACCGTCAGATGTTGTTTTTTTTTTTATGAAGGCTTCCTTGATGAAAGTTTCCTCTCCTTTTCCGGAATCCCGTTTGCATATTTGCTATTAGATATTTGTCTCGAGATACCACGTCAGTTTACTGTTTATCATCCGCTCCATCGTCTTACAAAGGCTGCTAGTCAATGCGATGGATCGATAATTTTGCGGATTAGAAGTATCTCTGCTTGATTTGGGGATAAGGACAATTATTGGACAACATGTAATATACGACCAAAAATATTCATATGCGTACAGAATCCTGAAACACTGACGGCTCTGGTAGTTCAGGTACGAAACGTTTATTAACTTTTTTTGACTTTTTGTTTTTCGACACGAGAAGAGAGAGACACAATTTTTTACTTTGCTGACTATTCCTACATCGTCCTTCAGTCAACTCCCCAGCTGAACTGCCCGGCCCAATCTCAACTCACTGACCCAACAACCGTGCCGCGCATCCCGTAGAACCCAGCTGGACTCGCCTCGCTTACCTTCAAATGTCAACTGACGTCTTTTTCAAAAATCACCAAAATTCGCAGCCCATCACCTCCGGGCATGACGTCATTCACACCCCAGTCTTATTTCCTATCTGAGGTTTTTATTATGACATTTGTGATTGCCACACCCTCCGCGCGCGAGTCTGAACACCTGTACTAAGAGCCTGAACACCTGTACTAAGAGCCTGAACACATGTACTAAGAGCCGAACAGTTCAAAGCCTAACCACCGAATGATGAGATATAACCAACGAAAAATGATAATATAAAAAATATCCTTCCGTAATTATATAACATACATACCGCTCTTCCAAATATTATTATATATGTTTAGGAGGCATTTGACTGATTCATCAGACCGCTGCTTGAGAAACTTATGATTTGTATTATCAGAACCGACAGCTGAGTTGTTGGATTTTTTTTTATAGAATCTATAAATTCAGTCAGGATGAATGGCTTGTTGTATATTTCGGAATTAGCTAAAGTGTAATATACTAGCTTAGCTAGCGACAGAGTGCTATGGATGAATTTAGCAGATTCAATGCGGTCGCAAGATAACATCAACAAAGGGGTTTCACAGGAAAGAGAAAAAATGTAATTCATTGCCTATGGATAGAATGACAGATATTTCTGTTCGCAGAGAAGATCAACAAATTACCGAAAAAAAAAATGGATGTATTTAAGTTCCGATAACCTGCTATAAACAGAAAATACGTGGGCGAAGAGGCATGTTCATGGGACTTGAAAGACAATATAAGGTCTGTTATTTTGGATTGAAGAGAGACCCGCTGGTCACTCCAGAAAACCCGTCGGCTCCCCCGTGTGTGTCCTCCGGCCGTCGTTTTATTTCACACAAAAGGGTCCCCGCTACAGAAGAAAGATATGCGTGAATTCTCTTTGACTGTATTCCTACTTCACACAAACGTCGCCGTCGAAGAATAAAAATATAAATCATATTTCTATATATCTACGAGTTCTTTGTTGTCTCTCCAGCGGTGCAATATACGACAGAAGTAAAATTTATTTATTACTTTTCGAGGGTGTATTTTATTTTAATTGTGTGTTGAACTGGCTGGAGGAGTTTTTGGAGAAAGTTTCTGCAAGAAGATCTGCAATGGCCTTTTTTTCTGTTATTTTCTGGTTTGACACGGAAAACTGTTTTAGTGGGGTTGGCTGTTTTTTACCGGCTATTTTCAGAATTATGAACCAAACTGTTTAATGTTAGAGGAGATATTTAACTTGCTCACGTAATTTTGCCAGGATTTCTTCTTAGATTCTTTGATGACTTTGCGAGCATTAGCTCGGTGGATTTTGAAATAGATTAAATTGGAAGTAATGGATTCAGTGTTGAATTTTCGTAAAACTGCTCGTCGTAGGCGAATTGCCTATTTAGAAAAAAGTGATCAGAAAAATAGAATTATTTCGGACCTGTAATTTATTTTTGATAATTAGGTTATCGTCAGAAGGGAAGTTTTTGTGAAGAAAACTTTTTAGAGTGGACGGGACATAGACCAGTCCCTTTTTTAGAAAGTTATTGAAATAGTTTTTTTTAAAAAAACTTTGTTATGTTACAGAGGAAGCGATGAAAAATGAACTGGAGCATACGCATTCGTTGAAGTGACGCCGTGGCTAGTGAGCAGGACTGCGATATCAGAGGAAGCGAGTTCAAACTCCAGTTGCGCTATTACGTGCACTTTTAGACTAATATGCTTAGGTAGAGGTAGGAACCCCCTGCTAACCAATGGGCTAAATAGTACTACTTCTGTTTTTCTACAAGGATGGATTTGGCATTAAATAATATTAGGTTGATATGCTATTAAACAAATAAAAAAAACCAACCGACTAACCAAAAAAAGTTGCGAGACAAATACGACGATTTTTTTGTGTTATTTTTTTTATTTTTCTCGACTAATTTCGACCTTGGGTCATTCTCGAGAGAAAAGGTTGTTTTTTTTTAAGATTTTTTTTCGTAGGTTTTTAAAATAGTTTTGTCTTTTCCTTTTTTTTTATTTTTAGATTGATATGCTAACATAAGAAGCGAAGAAAAATGAAAAGGTGACGTAGCATGTCCATTCGTTGAATGGAAACTTTTTTTTTCCTGGCACTATTCCAGATGCACCATTGATCATAGGTACGACCGTACCATTCCTGTTCTATTTCTTTCTCAGTTTCTGGGAGAGGCTCTGGCAAATGTCCAATTAATTCATTTTTTTCATCTTTAACTTGTGGTCAGTCGGTGCAGTCACGTCTACAATCCAGCAGGTTCGGGTTTTTTTTTTTTCACAATTAGGAGATTCGGTTTTCTTGTTTAGAAGGGATAGCCGATTTGAATCTCAACTTACCACAGTATTTCATTCTTTTTATTTTTTCTACAAATGCTTCTCTTTTTATACTATTATTTTCCTCCTTTCACGTGGTTTTTTGACTGAAGTCTGAGTGACATCAAGTGTCCTCAGATCTGTACACTTTTAAGTGTCCTTGCCGATTCTGTGATCTGAATGGTAACGATTCTTCCTATCTCTTTTACAGATTATTGGAGATTGTTCCAAGAGCTCCTTTTACGATTGGTATCACTGTCACTTTCTGTTGTGAGACCGAAACTTACTTGCATCATGGACTCTTCAAGCACTATATTACTATGTGAGATAACACTCTCAAGGAGCAGTATTGTAATACCGTAGTATTAGCAGGAGTACTAGTAGTACAAAGCCGTGGACGACTACCAATATTGGACACCACTGGATAGTAAGCTCCGCTTACCTTTACACTACCCTTTGTAACCTTTTGTTAATATATCTTTCTTACCTCTAACTTGTGTTCCGTGTTTTCCTTCGGTGGTCCCTACCTTGGGTCCACATCACTTTCATATTCCAGTGGTCTGTTGGACTGATAAGATCCACTAGATAACAAGTTCTTTTTGCTTGTTTGTTTTTTGCTTTTGTTTTTGTTTTTGTTTTCGTTAATTTATCCTTGGTCAGGTCTACTGGCCGAGATTAGGTGATCATTAGGTGAGAGAAAATCATGCGTCTTATTTTTTTAGAACTGATGCTGATTTTATAATATACTGTTTGTTAGTATGATCAAATTTCAAGTTCCTTCACTATTGCATGCGGATCACTTTTCCCACCCAGTCATGCCTGCTCATGTAGTCCCTTTGCGCCAGTTAGTTGTATTTACTTCTTATGTGATTAATTGTTTCATCTCTCATACCACATGGCCAACATTTGCTATTTTCCCGCGTATTATCAATTCTTGCTTTGGTATCATCATCATGATGACCCTCTCCCGCCACTCGTCTCTATCGTCCATCACTCTCGGCAGGTTTTCTGTGCTACATCCTGTATCAGTACATAGTTGTTGTAGATAAGTTCTAGCTGGTAGCCCAATACTAGCTAATCCAATGTGAAGAAATCCACTGGAGTACATCGCTTATGAGTTCGTCCTTACTTCTCCAGCAGGTCTTGCTCGTCTAATTTGGATGGTTTTCGAGATGAGTGGTAGGTGGCCGTACAGCTGCTGTTTTTTGGGATACTGCCTCCATGAGTTGTTCAATACAGCTCGCAGAATTTTTGTGCAATTACAATCAAGCTTTCTCCCAATAAACTCAGTCAGCGCCCATGAGGTGTATCCATACAGCAGTATGGATACGACCACTGCTTGTAAAAAAGCTGCGTTTTATTTTATCGGATAGATGAGATGCTGCTTCCGAGGTAGGTGAACTTGACTAGTCCAAAAGTTTCTGAGATATTCCATTCAGTGTGAAGATGTCGCCTTTTGATTAAAGCTCATGAACTCCGTTTTGTCAGCGTTGACATGGAGGCCTATGCCACCAGCTGCCCGTTCCAGACTATGCAACAGGGTTTGGGCTTGGGCTGGTGTATTTACTAGAAGCACTATGTCATGAGCGTAGTTAGCGTCCGTAATAGTCTGTGTGGGATATCTTCTGCGTCTTGCTTTCGCTAAAGTAAAGCCATTAATTTATCCTTATAGCATTATTTGGTGATAGTATTCATAGATGTAACCGAATCATTGGCCTAGTGGGTAGAGTGTTCGACAATGGCCTGGAAGATCAGGGTTCAGTCCCTGGTCGCGTCATACCAAAGACTTTAAAAATGGTACTTAATGCTACCTTGCTTAACACTCAGCATTATAAGGTACGGATCAAGGGTAAAGTGGAGCAATCCAGGGAAAGGAGTAGAACCCTCCCCTACACCTAGGTGTTGTAGTTATTGAAAAGGGAGCCTTCTGGTCGCCTTCGACAACGGTTTACCAACTTATATATATATATATATATATATATCATCAAGTCGTGCCGCCAGCACGGATATCCTTGATCTTCTCTCACCACTTCTCCCTATCATTCATCGCTTTTGGCAGGTCTTCAGGGTTACATCCCGTATCCTCACATAACTGCTGTATGTATGTTCGAGCTGGTTGTCCTGCTTTTGCTTGGCCATATGCGGGGTCCATAGGAGTACATCACTGATGAGTTCGTCCTTGCTTCTCCAGCAGTGTCATACGTGTATGGTTCGTCAAACTAGTATAGTTTTCGTGATGGGAAGCAAGTGGCCGTATAGTTCGTGTCTTGTGGGGTGCTGACGCCAGGACTTGTTCAATATTGCTCTCAACATTCTCGTTTAATTGCCGTCGTTTCTTCTTCAGCCGTTTAGTTAGCGTCCAAGTTGTGCATCCATATAGTAGTATCGATACAACCGCTGCCTGGAAGAAACTGCGTTTCATTTTATCGGTCAGGTCTGATTACCATATGATCGAGAGCCTATCGATAGCTGTCCATGCTTTCGTTAGTCGTATGTCGATGTCTTTTTCGGTTGATGAGACGCTACTTCCTAGGTAGGTGAATTTGTCTACTAGTTTCAGAGAGGCTCCGTCTAGTGTGGTAATGTCGCCTGTTTGGTTGTAACACATATATTCAGTTTTGTGTGCATTGACATGGAGGCCAATGCCTGCGGCGGCTCGTTCCAAACTATGTAGTAGTGTCTCGGCTTGGTTAGGCGTATTCGCCAGTAACGGTATGTCATCGGCGTAGTCGGCGTCTGTAATTGTTTTTGCGGAGTACCTTCTGCTTCTTTTCTTCGTCAGCTCAAAGCCATTTTCTCTGATTTTGTCGATCGAAGTTCTAAGCACGTAGTCTAGACAGATGATAAAGAGGTATGGGGCTAGCGTGTCTCCTTGTAGTACTCCTGCAACAATGTCGAAGTATTCTCTGTCTCCATCTGGTGAACGTACTTTCACTTTGGTATTTCTGTAGAGAATCGTTATTGCTGCTACGGCTTCTTTTGGTAGGCCGTATGCTAGTAGGATTTGTTCCATTTTCCCTCTTTGCATGGAATCGAAGGCCTTGGTAAAGTCAACAAATAGTAATGTCGCCTGTAGGTTTTTTGCCCGAAGGCCTTCAAGGATTCTTCGGATGGTCAATATTTGTGAGGTTGTGGATCTATTTCTCCGGAAGCCATTTTGGTTTTTCCTAAGGATGTTGTCTATTTTGAGTTCTATGCGGTTTCGTAGTAGGGTATTGTAAATTTTGGCTGCTATGGATATAAGTGTTATCCCTCGGTAGTTCTTGGCTAGTCCGAGGTCGCCCTTTTTAGTGAAAGGGAGGATGCATTCCTTCGTCTATCTTTCTACCCTATTTTGATTATAGACTGCGTTGCATTGTCGGAGCAGTGTGTCGTCGAATCATCTGGTCTTACATACTTCTGGGGGGATCTCGTCTAGTCCTGCAGACTCGACTCTCGATATATATATATATATATATATATATATATATATATATATATACAACTCTGCTTATATCAGTGTTCCTTTGTTGATATAGATATAAATCAACTATTATATCCTTTACAGTTTAGATTTCACTGCTATTTATCAAAAATCAAGTTTGATTTGAAAAAAAAATAACTTAATAGAATTCTCGGAAAGGGTGCACTCATTTTTGGTCTGCTATCAATTCAAACGTTCTTTTATTATAGAGCTTCATTAATGTAGAATTTGGTATTGAATAATACCTAACAATATCCGTTTTCACTGTATAATGTTCTCTAAAATATAATAAACTCTTGGAATCTTAGGGTTGGAAGAAAATTAACTTTTTTAACAGAAAAAAAGCTGTAGTACTTGCTCTTTGCCGTGACCTTTGTTTTTATTGAAGATAGGGTTTCAATTTATAACCATGCAACTTTAACAAAAAAGAAAAAATTCCACCTACCCGCAAAAAAATCTCAATCCTTTGATTAATTTCTGTTGCAAGATTTTTATACAAATAACCCCATGATGAAATGGAAACAATACAAGTCTGTACAAATTATTTGTATTAGATAAAAATCCTTGAAACCATATAACTGTGCGCAAATTATTTGTATTAGATAGGAATACTTAAACCATTTAAAAGTGTGCAAATTATTTGTATTAGATAGGAATGCTTGAACCATTAAGATATGTGCAAATTATTTGTATTAGATAGGAATACTTAAAACAGTTCAACTGCGTGCAAATTATTTGTGTTAGATAGGAATACTTGGAACTATACAACTGTGCGCAAATTATTTGTATTAGATACTTTAACCATTTAAATGTGTGCAAATTATTTGTATTAGATAGGAATACTTGAAACAATTTAACTGCGTGCAAATTATTTGTATTAGATGGGAATACTTGCTACCACATAATCGACAAATAAAAATGTGAAATGGAAAAATTAGTCATGGATCATAAAAGCTCTAGTTATGATTACAATAAAACATTAAGAAAGGGATAAAATTTTGGCATTAAATAACCCATAAGAAGTTGATATGCCATTAAACAAATAAATCAAACCAAACCTTCCTGCAAATGGGATGATTCTAAAGAAATTTGTAAAATATTGACATTTACGATGCACGGTACTGGAGATAAACGCGACAATTTTCACTCGTATCAATGCATCCTACAATGGCGCCAATGGTATAATGGCTATCGTTGCAAGAAATGGGGTTGTAGATCCAAGGTTGTTTGTATTACACATAACACTAATACGCTCGAGAAAGGGATTCATCCAACTTATCTCCCTCCAGGCAGATTTGTCTCTTTTGCAACAAATCTAGGAGAAAGAAAACTCTGAATTTAAACCTGTAAAACTCTGCTTAAAAAAAACTGACCTTGTGTCACGTCCTGCTCTTGGGATCTGATATTTCCGTCCAGAAATCATGACGTATGCTTTTGCCCTTGTCTCTTAAACTTTGTAATAAGTGGATTTTGATATAATTTCCAACCGCTTCCGCGAAATGCTTCAACAACTATTTTGAATGGAATTTTTAACTCCTGTGGATTTGGGTTTTTTTTGTGGATTTCTAAGGTCTGCGTAGCTTTGGTTTTGTTGTATTTTATGGCATATCAACCCTTGTGCGTTATTTAATGACAAATTATACATATATATATATATATAGTCATCCACAGACAGATCTGTTTCGTTCTATCAGAACTCATCAGTGTGGCTAGACATACTAGATTCCCGTAGCTGGGATCGAAACCTGGTTGACTCAAATGCTAATCAATATATATCATAGATAATGCTTAAATAAAAAAAAACATAGGATTAAATTGAGATTTAAGGTGAAATGAATAAAATAAAATAAAATAAAAAAGATGAGAAGAAACCATGTGATGTGTACGTACTCTTCAATGGAAGGGTAACTGAATTAATAGGCACGAAAATAAAATTTGAAATTAAAGATTTTAATTTTCAATTTTGAATTTAATTTAATATAAGTATTACTGTATCCTTTCGTAAGGTTATTAAGGAATGTTGTACTTCCCTAAATTAGTATTAAATCTGGAGTTTTAAGTTGAAATGTATTTAGAATTTAAAAATTTAAAAAAATTAATTTACTATAATTCCGACCAGTAATAAAAACAAAAAACCGGAAGTGGACGAAATGGGGGGAAACTCTTCACCCCTCTTCTACCCCCTCCCACCCTTATTTCCTGTGTCTATTCTGAATTATCTTATCCATTAGATCTGAAGAAGTCCTGTTATTTTTGGTGTTTTTGATTTATATCAAAACCCATAACAGGATGGAAATAAATTTATGATCCCAATGTGACCGGTTTTTGTTTCTCTTAAAGAAATTATTGCTCTGTAATGTCAGTTACTTTGAGCCCTTTACCAGGAAAATTTAAATGTTCAATGTTGAATGCTTTTTTTGTCCTGATGGAATTACTCCCAACTCCCGTTTAACTGGACCGAATAATACCTATATATATATATATATATATATGTTTGTTGTAGGTCCAAAGAAAGAATGAAAATATATTTTAAAATAGGTAGGTCCACGAAGAAATTTGTATTTTTAAAATTTATTTATTTTTTGTTAAATTAAAAAAAAATACAAATCTCTTCGTAGACCTACCCACCTATATATATATATATATATATATATATATATATATAATTTGTAAGTGAATTGTTTGTAGGTAACATTATTTATAAACAAGCCAGAACTCATTTGCTTTCACATAGTTAAACGGTTTCAAGTATTCTTATCTAACATGAATAAGTCTATTTAATATCAATCATTTGTTTGCAGACAGTTCAATGGTTCCAAATATTAGGTCTGATTTCTTTATTTAATGGCTTATTAACATTTGAGGGTTATTTCACGCCGAAGCCATCTTTGGAGAATAACAGTAGTGATACTCTTTAACTCATAACTGTGAGGATAAAGGGGTTCATGCCTTTCCTAATAGTATTAGTCCGAAAGTGAACGTAATAGCGCTACTGGAGTTCCAGCTGCAGTTCAGTACTTTAGTCATTACTTTCGTCATTACACCACGGCGATTCTCCCCTATAGATATTCCTTTTGAACACGACTAATTCTGTTTTATATTTGTTTGTACACAGTTAAATGGTTTCAAGTATTTCAAGTAATATTAGTAATTGTACTTTTCAAGTATTCCTATCTAATACAAACAACGTGCACAAGTTTTTATCGTTTAACAAAACTAACAACCGGATATTGGCATAATGGTTAGAGCGTTCGCCAATGGCCCGGGAGACCCAGGTCACGTCATACCAAAGACTTAAAAAATGGTACGTGATGCCTCCTTGCTTAATACTCAGTATTATAAGTCAAGGGTAAAGGGGAGCAATCCAGGGAAAGGAGTAGTGCCCTCCCCTACATCTTGGTTTAGTAGCTATCTAAAAGGGAGCCTTTGGGTCACCCTCGACTATGATCGCCAGCTTACAAAAGATAAAACAGTTCTATTTGGCCAACTGATAGAGCTATCACAGGTACTAACACTTCAGATCAGAAGAGACCTAAGAGTAATGGCAATGAAGCAGTACCCTAGATTCCCCAAACTCTTAGGGGGTGTCCTCGTACTGTAATGGTTAAAGCACTGAACCGCGGAATCGTAGTAAGCGAGTTCGTACTCCAGTCGCGCTATTACGTTCACTTTCGGACAAATACCCTTGGGAAAGGTATGAACCCCGTTATCCTCCCACATATGGGTTAAATAGCATTACTGCTGTTCTTCTAAGAGAATGGCTTTGGCATTAAATAACCCGCGAAGATTGATATGCCATTAAAACAAAGAAACCAAACCAAACTCCAAGACAGGAGCCTCACCATCAAATGCTGTTTAATGTCAAACACAGGACATTAAAAGTTTCAAGAAATATAGTTTAACACGGATAATTTTCTTCATTATTCATTTATTTGCACACAGTTAAATGGTTTCAAGTATTGCTAACGTTAATAATTCTATTTAAAATTAATCTTTTCTTCGTTTAAATTTGAGATAGTTTAAAGTATCTCAGGACAATTGATCCTCAGCCACCACATTTGGGCACCTTGAAGATAAAATAGAGTTAGTTGCTTCTCTGCCACAAGTGTAATTTGAAGAATATGGCCGGGACAATCATCAGTCTGAGTAGGTAAATGTTATATATCATACTGAATGAATGAATGAATGAATGAAGAGACCGAACACATTTCTTTTTAAATTCTGTAAGTGAACGGGACTGGGAGACGGAGGACTCAGACACACGCTGACGGGGAAGGGCTGCCATATTCAACCATAACTTCTTAACCACTTTGATTCTATATAAAGGCCTTACTACTCTTCTTTCACGGGAGGTTCTCCACCAGGGCCACTGTCCCCCCCCGGGGGGTAGATTCCAAGCCGGCTTGGCTGCTCTTCTCACTGCAAGTCTTGACGGACCACGACTGACCGCTCTGTCTGTGGGTACCCGTATATATATAATTTCATAACGCCTAGCACTCTAGTTGTCCTTCCAGCTGTCAGCCCAAGTTATCTCCTTCCACTGTTTACACAGGTGCACCCTGCTCACGAAATCCCCAACTGATGGGTCTGCCAAAGGTTAATATGTGACATAAATAGCGCTGACACTATTCAATCGTTTCCTCGAATACTGATGAAATTTTTCTTTTACGCAAATATTTTTTTTATTTCTGGTGCCAATATAGATAATCTTGTCAGCCGTCATTTCCCAAAAAGACTACTTAAATGATGCTGAACGTAATTTTACTGAATTTGAACTCACGAAATGCCTTTTCAATGGCTATAACTTTTATTAATCGACAGCTATGGTTTTTGAAATATTATAACATGAATACTTAAATTCATCACTAAAGTTTGATGCGGCATACGAGGATCATTAAATAAGTTTCCAGACTTTTTTCGTAAGGCCACTTTTATTGATAGCATACACATGAAACTCTAGTCCCTTCGAAGTAATCTCCTCCGACTGCAATGCACTTGTACCGTTCCAACAACATCTGGAACACCCCATGGAAGTCTTCTTGTGTGAGCGTGTCAATGACTTTCGTCACAGCCTCTTTCATCTCTTCAATTGTCTCATAACGACAGCCCCTGAGCTTAGGGAAAAAACAAAGTCACAGGGAGCAAGGTCTCGACTATAGGGAGGGTGACGAACTGTCTTGATGCCCATCTTGGTCAAATAGTCTGTGACAAGGATGGAGTTGTGGACTGGTGCATTGTCCTGGTGGAAATGCCACTGACCCGATTTGAAGAGTGATGGCCTCTTCTGATGGAATCTCTTCCAGAACTCCCTTAAAACGTTAACATAGTAACCCTAACCCTAAGCCTTTGACCAATCAATTCTGGTCTATTTACTTCCTTACTCCTCCCACACCTCTCATTATCCCTCACAGACTCCCTGCTTTCCTTGAATCTCTTATGCCTCTCAAAAACTAATGCTCGATTCATGCAAGATGCCCCAAAAGCAGTCTGAAGCATTCCATACGTTTCTGTGGCAGCATCCTTTCCAAGTTTAAAATAGAATTTTATTGCATATCGTTCTTCTAAAATGTCCTCACGTCCAGATTGCATTTTTGAAATTCATCAGCTATGACAATCAGGCTTTAGTAGGGTGTATTCCAATTGCTGCTGTTGTTGTTCATTTGAATCTGAAATCATAAGAACTGGTCAGTCATCTCATAAGATGTATTGCAATAACATACTGAATTTTCAATTTTCTACGACAATTTTAAATGCCCATACGAAAAAAGTCTGGAAACTTATCGTATGCAGCTCGTATATGAACCGACTAATTCTGCTGATACCAATCCATTAAGAAATCTTTGGAAATCATAAAACTGAGCCGATAGCTAAATCTTCACTTAATTCGACAAAAGATTTCAAAATACAACTTTAAACTTAAAATTGATAAAAATACTGACAAAAATGGCAAGAATTTGGGTGTCAAAATACTCTCAACAAGATTTGCCAAATAAGACTCATATTAAAAAAAAGAAAACCAGATCCTTCTAAGACCGGAAGAAACCACCCTGACTTGGCTACACATAAAGTAAAAGTAAAGTTCTCTCCCTTCAGTCGAGGGTGACTCGAAGGCTCCTACACCAAGGTGAAGGGGAGGGCGCTACTCCTTTCCCTAGATTGCTCCACTTTACCCTTCATACGTACGCAATATAATTGCTGAATGTTAAGCAAGGAGGTATCAAGTACCATTTTTTGAGTCTTTGGTATGACGCGACCTGGGATTGAACCCCGGTCTCCCGAACCATTGGCGAACACTCCACTCATTAGACCAATGACCCGGTACATTATTTATAAAAGCAAGTAAAGTTGGTGACCCTTGTCGAGGGTGACCCGAAGGATACCTTTTCAATAGCTACTACACCGCTACTCCTTTCCCTAGATTGCTCCACTTTACTCTTGATACGTACTTTATATTGCTGAGCGTTAAGCAAGGAGGTATCAAGTACCATTTTTAAAGTCTTTGGTATGACGCGACCTGGGATTGAACCCAGGTCTTCCGGACCATTGGCGAACACTCTGCTCACTGGGCCAATGAACCGGTGCCATACCAAACTAACTCATTCTTTCATCCTAAAACAAGAACAACCATTAAATGTATAGTGAAACACATTTTGATGAAATGTAAAAATCTTACCCATACTCTAAGAAAATTTTGTATCATCAGGAGTATGAGAAAATTATTTGTAACAATAGATTGTCAAAACATAACCAACTTCCTGAAAAAATATCCCGACCGTCAACCAAAGATATAAGTCCATAGACCAAAACCTCACCCCAACAAATTAGATACACACACACTTGAATGTTCAAACCCTCAGCAGAGATGTAGACTTCACTAAATAGCAACAACCAAACCCATACAACTGTATTGAATATTCAATTACCAACAGACGTATCGCCTGAAATAATATGCAAATACCTGCTCAAGTAACAACCGTACCACACAAAGAAGGAATAAAACAAAATAAAACAAAAACATCTTTGGCATAAAATAACCTAAGGGTTGACCTGCTGTAAAAACAAACAAAAAAACAAACGGAGATAGATTGATAGATAGATAGATAGATAGATAGATAGATAGATTTTAAACACACTAAGATAGAAAGACACGAACAGATTAAGAAACAAAGGAAAAAATAAAGACAAACGGAGATAGATAGATAGATAGATAGATATTGAAGAGAATTAGATAGATAGATAGATTGACATGAAAAGACTGGGATTGATATATATGAAGCAGACTTAGATAGATAGATAGATAGATAGATAGATAGATAGTACACTAGGCAACACGAATATATCTATAGATACATAGATACACATCCAGATAGATAGATACATAGATAGATATGAATACCAGAGACAGACAGACTGACAGATAGAGAATGAGAAAGAGAGGGAGAAAGAGAGAAATAGATTAAAAGAGAGATCGATGCATGAGATAGATAGATAGATAGGAAAAGACGGAGATAGATAGATAGATAGATAGATAGATAGATAGATAGATAGATCACTACACAACATGCATATATCTATAGATACATAGATATACATCCATACAGATAGATAGATAGATAGATAGATAGACATGCATGCATATATATATTGTTTGTTGTTGAGTGTTTCGTATCAACTGTCGAATAAATGAAAGTGCTGTTTGTATAAGATTTTTTTTACCGGATGTCACAGACTGCCGCTAGAGGTCGAAACCGGAAGCAGGATATGGGTCCGTTTTTAGGAATCATTGTTCATTTCCTTTTGGACGGCAGTGAGATTACCACATCTTCCTATGCATTTTCAACCCTTTTCACTTCTAAACACTCACTGCATTATATCAAGACAAATCAACAAAACATCCAGTCATTTTGATACCTCGCCTTGGTTTAGTGGTTTGTTCTAGATTGACCAGCCAATCTATTTTGACTGAAGCGGGTTCGAATTTAGAAAAACCTACGCAAAAGAACATACAAAAATCCTTTGGGAAAATAATATGTAAAATATTCTGTCGTGATTTTTTTTTCTTGATTATTTGTAATTAATTAATTGATTATTTATTAATTAATTCCAAATAATTAAGAAAAAAATCAAATCACGACAAAATATTTTGCATATTCCAAGCAGCGGTCGTATCGATACTGCTATGTATCTGGATGTACTACTTGGACGCTAACTAAACGGCTGGCGAAAAAGATAGACGGCAATTACACAAAAATGCTGCGAGCAATATTGAACAAGTCATGGAGGCAATACCCCATCACGAAAACTATCCAAATTAGACGGACTAGACATGCAGGACACTGTTGGAGAAGCAGGGACGAGTTCATAAGTGATGTACTCCTATGGACCCCTTCATATGGCCGAACAAAAGCAGACCGGCCAGCTCGAACATACATACAGCTGCTCGGTGAGGATACAGGATGTAGTCCTGAAGACCTGCCAGAAGCGATGAATGATAGGGAGGAGTAGCGAGAAAGGGTCAGGGATATCCGTGCTGGCGGCACGACATGATAATTAAGAATGATAATTAAGAATAATCCTATCTATCTATCTATCTATCTATCTATCTATGTCCGCATCATATCTATCTATCTATCTATCAATCTATCTTGGTCTCATAATATTTATCTATCTATCAATATATTAATCTATCCACCTTAGTCTATTCATGTCTATTCATGTCTATCAATTTGTCTCTTCATATTCTATCTATCTATCTATCTATCTATCAATTTTGATCTATCTATCTATCTATCTATCTAAGTCAGTTTCATATCAATGAATCTATCTATCTATCTATCTAAGTCAATTTCATATTAATCTATCTATCTATCTATCTCAGTCTGTTCATATCTATCTATCTATCTATCTATCTATCTATCTATCTATCTATCTATCTAAGTCAGTTTCATATCTATCTATCTATCTATCTATCTCAGTCTGTTCATATCTATCTATCTATCTATCTATCTATCTATCTATCTATCTATCTCAGTCTGTTCATATCTATCTATCTATCTATCTATCTATCTATCTATCCATCTAAGTCTGTTCATATCTATCTATCTATCTATCTATCTATCTATCTATCTCAGTCTGTTCATATCTATCTATCTATCTATCTATCTCAGTCTGTTCATATCTATCTATCTATCTATCTATCTATCTATCTAAGTCAGTTTCATATCTATCTATCTATCTATCTATCTATCTCAGTCTGTTCATATCTATCTATCTATCTATCTATCTATCTATCTAAGTCAGTTTCATATCTATCTATCTATCTATCTATCTATCTATCTATCTATCTATCTATCTATCTATCTCAGTCTGTTCATATCTATCTATCTATCTTAGTCAGTCTCATATCTATCTATCTATCTATCTTGGTCTCTTAGCCGAACAAAAGCAGGACGGCCAACTCGAACATACATACAGCAGCTCTGTGATGATACGGGATGTAGCCCTGAAGACCAGCCAGAAGCGATGAACGGAAGGGAGGAGTGGCGAGAGAGGGTCAGGGATATCCGTGCTGGCAGCACGACATGATGATGATGATGATTTATTAATGTTGGGTTGATTCCTAAAATTATTAAAAGTGATAATTGTTATCATTCTTGTGATAATTAAGAATAATCAGATGTATTACTTGTAATTATTGATTTCGATATTTCGTAGTTATCAATTCTAGTACGTAAAATGAATAACTTTAATATTTGCCAAATCAGTAATTAGGTCTATGGGAAATTACTATAGTTATAAAAGTAAGTAAAGTTGGCGACTGTAGTTGAGGGCGACCCGAAGGCTTCCTTTTCAATAGCTACTACACCGAGTTGTAGTGTATCTAAAATCATGTCAATAGAATAGATAAATATAGTTAAATATTCCAATAAATGCAAATTATTAAATTTGGGAACTATTATAAGTAAAGTAAAGTTGGCGACCGTAGTCGAGGGTGACCCGAAGGCTTCCTTTATAATAGCTACTACACCGAGGTGTAGGGGAGGGTACTGTTCCTTTCCCTGAATTATTCCACCTTATTCTTGATACGTACTTTATATTGCTGTCTTCACTAATTGCCCAGGAGACCTGGGTTCAATCCCAGGTTGCGTCATACCAAAGACTCAAAAGATGGTACTTGATGCTACCTTGCTTAGATTATAAGGTAGGGATCAAGGGTAAAGTGGAGCAATTCAAGGAAAGGATTATTTTCAAGCAATACGAACGTATTTTGATTTTTTTTTCACTGGCCCTTTTTCCCAGATGTCTTCGTGAAATTTTTTTTTTATTTAAAAAATACCTCATTTGGTTTTTTTTTGTTTGTTTGTCGTTTTTCTTTTTTGTTTTTTGGTGTTTTTTTTTTCACGTTCGAGTTATTGAAATAGGTTTTAAAATTAAATATTCTTGAGGAAGTGATTTTCTCCGGAATAATTTTGTCCGTGCGTAACGATCGAATAAGATGATGCCATGAGATATTCGGACTAAACTTAAGGAAAAATAGTTTTTTTTTCTTCAAACCTCCGTAACTACTCAAGTATCCTACTCCGATTTCTTCTTCTTCTTCTTCTTCTTCTTCTTCTTCTTCTTCTTCTTCTTCTTCTTCTTCTTCTTCTTCTTCTTCTTCTTCTATTCCATAGAAAGAGAAAAGATGGAGTAAATACTACTTGCAAATGGTATTGCTAGGTTATCGATCACATGGAAGTCTGGTCGATCCGATAAAATAAAACTAGATTCCTTTCAAGCAGTAACTGTATCCTTACTACTATATGGATGCACCACATGGACGTTGAAAAAAAAAACGCATTGAGAAAAACTCTGAATTCAAACCTGTTAAATTCCGCTTAAAAATTGACCTTGTGTCATATCCTGGGGTTGGTAAATATGATTGAGAAAAAGCTAGATGAGAATTACAAAAGAATCCTGCGCGTCGTCTAAAACAAATCCTGACAGCAATACCCTCAAAAACAACAGCTGTACGGCCACTTGCCACTCATCTCACAATCTATTATAGTAAAACAAACAAGACATAGAGAAGCAAGAACGAACTCGTAAGTAACATTCTTCTGTTGACTCCTGTACATGGATGTGCCAGTGTGTGCCAACCTGCAAAAAATAACTTATATTCGCTTAGGACGGACACAAAATACTGTGTAGAAGACCTACTTGGAGTGAAAGATGATAGGGATGGATAGTGAGAGAGAGTCTTGAAACCCTGTGCAGTCAGGACGACATGATGATGATGATATATTTATACATATTCTGGTAACCTCATATCTATCTTGATCTCTTCCTATCTATCTATCTATCTATCTGTTTCAGATCTATCCGTTTATCTATCTATCTATCTATCTTGGTCAATTCATATCTATCAATCTATCTCTTCATATGTATCTATATATATTGGTCTCTTCATAATCTATCTATCTATCTATCTATCTATTTTGGTATATTCCTATCTATATATCTATCTATCTGCGGAAACCAGGAATCGTGTTGATGGTTCTTGACCCGTTCTCGTTCTCCAGAATAATTTGAAAGTTCTTCAACAGGTGCTCGTTCTTCTTTTTTAATTTTCAGCATTAAATCCGCTGGGACAATTAGGGAAAATGAGAAACCGCTTGAAACCTGGGAAAGGAAATTGAGAAAGGAAGTGAAGAGGTGGGTTGAAAAGGGGGGAGGTGGAGAGGAAAGGGGATGAGAAAGAAGACAAATGAAAAACAAAGAAATAAAAGAAAGAATTAATGTTCAGGCTAAAAGAAAGAAAGAAAGAAAGAAAGAAAGAAATATTGCGTGAAAAAGAGAAAATGACAAGAATAATAAATGGAATGAAAGGGAAAAGACGCGAAGAACGAAATAAACAGGAAGTGAGAATGAAATTGAGAAAATAGGGAAATGATTTTAAAAGAACAAGAAAGGAAGGAAATTCAGAAAGTCGGGCTAAGAAATTTACATAAATTTGATATTTTGGAGATCAAGAAACTAAAAAAGAAAGTTACGAATCAATAAAGAAAATAAAAATAGAAGAAGAAGAAGAAGAAGAAGAAGAAGAAGAAGAAGAAGAAGAAGAAGAAGAATTGTTTAGTTGTTTGGGTTTTATGGCATATCAACCATTGTAGGTCATTTAATACCAAATCCATTTTTATACAAATAGTTCTACTTCAAACAATTCAGTTTAGGATAAGTGAGCAATTTAAATGCAAGTACAGTTTAATAGTGAAAAACATTTCCATTTCAAGCCATACGGTTTAATCAATCAGTTCAACTAATTCAGTTTAAGTATAAGTGTAGATTTTGTTTACATACAGTTAAATATATATAACAATTCAGTTTAGTGTAAATACAGTTTCAATCTCAAAAATAATTCAATTTCAAACAATTAAGTTTAGCATAAGCACAAAGTTAAATGTAAGTACAGTTTAATTGTGAAAAACATTTCTATTTCAAGTTATTCAGTTTAGTCAAGCAGTACTAATTCAGCTAATTCAGTTTAGTATAAGTTCAGATTTTGTTTACACACAGTTTAATGTCAAAACAGTTCTATGTTAAACAATTCAGTTTAATGTAAATACAGTTTCAATGTCAAGAAACAGTTCCATTTTAAATAATTCAGTTTAGCATAAGCACGCAGTTTAAATGCAAGTAAAGTTTCAGTTTAGCATAAGCATGCCGATTAAATGTAAGTTGGGTTTAATTGTCAAAAACATTTATATTTCAAGCTATTCAGTTTAATCAAACAATTCAGCTTAGCATAAGTATGCCGTTAGTTCTGTTTAACGCATAGATCGAGCCCTATCAGGTGCTACCACTCCGGGCAAAAGTGAACCTGGGAGCGATGACAATAAAGGGGTACTCCGCATTCCCCAAAACTCCATCATCGTTGGAACCTCACCATCAGATTATTTAGTGTCATATGCAGGACACTCGTTGGAGGGGGAGTCCTACCCCTCAGCAGAGGTGCAGTCGGTGTATTCTACAGCCCCAGCTGACTGGGAAGAAGAAGAAGAAGAAGAAGAAGAAGAAGAAGAAGAAGAAGAAGAAGAAGAAGAAGAAGAATTTGCCTCAAAAGGAAATGCTGAAAAAAAAAAGAATGAAAATAAAGAAATAAAATAATGAAACAATTTGGAAAAACGTATGAAATGAAATTATATTTCATAGAATAACAGGTCCGTCTAAAATATAACATGGTTATCCGTTATATGAGCTATAGACGGAAGAGGGATATGCAAATTGTATAACATGATATCTTCGGAGAATGTTATATAATATATGACCCCGTGTGCTTTGAGAAGCTGCCATGTTGTGATTAGTAAACTGGGTACCGCGTCAGGGCATTAGGGTCCAACAGGCGTGTAACCGGATGGAAACAACGTGATGAGAACCACGCAGTGATATTTAGAGAGAGTGCAGAGAATCGGAGTCGAGCGAGGGACACGCAGCCGATCAGAGGCGTCTCGGCTCGCAAGGGGGTGCAAGCGTTGGCAACCCCTAGCTCCCGGAAGAATATATGGGACAAGAAGAAGTCCCCTCTCTGAGCATATGTCTCTCCATCTTTCTCTCAAATAACAACAAACTGTGGGCTCCTTTCGAGAATAAAATCAGATATATGTTTTTTATAATACAACAAGAAGAGAACTGTAATCTATGTTTTCTGAAACCATTGTATTTTTTTCACATATTTTTGCTAACCCTTCTTCTTTTTTAGGGCGTTCAGCTAGGAGCACTGCGGAACGAACACCGAGCAACGTATAACCCTGAAATTTTTGGTCCGCTTGGGAAAAAAATTGTGACATCAGCTTCGTTATTTTTTAGACCGTTTCACTTACTAATTTAATAATCTGGTTTAAATCGGGGAGATATATTCATGTATCATGTTTTTTGGCAGGAACAAACTGGTAGAGCCTATCCCTCTCCAGGTTTACAACTTGTCTGAATTTAGAGTTTTTCTTCTTCTAAACTGCCCAACTACTTATTCATAGCTGAAGAGAGAATAGTTGGATTCATGCCTTCCCTAATAGTAATAGCACGAAGTAAAACATTCAGGATCGTCCAGGATTTGAACACAGGTAAGAGATTCCATTTCCTACAAGCAAGTGCCCGTGGTATTGTCATAGGAAATAGACATGGTGACACGAGTTCAAACCCTGGACGAGGACGATTGTATTTCTCATTGCTTTAATACTCTTGGGGAAAATATGAATCCAATTATTCTCTCTTCAATTATAGATAAATAGTAGGGCACTCTGAGGTCTTTATGTTACATAGACAGATAGGAATACGTGAAATGTACATAGAATGTTCATAACTCATATAACATAGGAATCCTGAAACACAAAAACACTTACGACTTCTTAGTTCAGGTACGAAACCTTTTATTACCTTTGAGTTAAAAGGTTGTACCCCCGTCACGTGCAACACCCGCCGCAAGGCCTCGGCAATCAAGCGAAAGTCAACCTTCTTCTCCGGACGCTAAAGCCCAACTCACTGACTTTTCTCAAATCTCAGCCCACGCTTCTGGTGCGCGACGTCATTCACATCCCGGGGTTTCTATTATGACATCTCTAAATGACATGTCCGCTCCGTGCGCGTGTGAACACCAACGCTCATGTTTGCACCTAATAGCTGACTGCATTTCACATATCACTATTGGCCCAGCGGTTAGAGTGCTCGCCAGTGGCCCAGGAAACCTGGGTTCAATCCCAGGTCGAGTCATACCAAAGACTTTAAAAATGGAACTTGATACCACCTTGCTTAACACTCAGCATTATAAGGTACGGTTCAAGGGTAAAGTGGAGCAATCCTGGGAATGGAGTAGCTCCCTCCCCTACACCTTGGTGTAGTAGCTATCGAAAAGGGAGCCTTCGGGTCACCCTCGACTATGGTCGCTAACTTACTTATATATATATATATATATATATATATATATATATTATAAGAGTGTTGGTCGTCACTAAATCGGTTTGTGGTTATATATCGAACCAAGTACAATATAAAATGGAGAGTGCTCAATATCTACGGTAGAGCTATTATATAATAATGATAATAAATAAATATATATTATATATATATATATATTTAATCCATGGAAAATATATATATATATATATATATATATATATATATCTAATATATTTATTTATTATCATTATATATATATATATATATCATCATGATGATGTCATGCCACTAGCACGGATATCCCTGACCCTCTCTCGGCACTTTTCCCTATCGTTCATCGCCTCTGGCAGGTCTTCTGGGCTACATCCTGTATCCTCACAGAGCTACTGCATGTATGTTTTAGCTGGTCGTCCTGCTTTACGTCGTCCATATGTGGGGGTCCATAGGAGTACATCACTTATGAGCTCGTCCCTGCTTCCCCAACAGTGTCCTGCATGTCTGGTTCGTCTAACTTGGATAGTTTTCATGATAGGAGGCAGGTGGTCGTATGGTTGGTGTCTTGTGGGGTGTTGCTGCCAGGACTTGGTCAAGATTTCTCGCAGCATTCTTGTGTAATTGCCGTCTAGCTTCTTCTCCAGCCGTTTTGTTAGCGTCCATGTTGTGCACCCATACAGTAGTATCGATATGACAGCTGCCTGGAAGAAACTGCGTTTCATTTTATCGGTTATGTCTGATTTCCATATGATCGATAGCCTATTGATAGCTGTCCATGCCTTCGTTAACCGCGTGTCGATGTCTTCTTCGGTTGATGAGACGCTGCTATCTAGGTAAGTGAATTTGTCTACTAATTTAAGAGGGGTTCCGTCTAGTATGGAGATGTCACCTAAGCATGCTCTGTTGAAGACCGCGGAGTATTTTCTTTTTAGGATCTTTTAGTGAAGACGATCAAGTGTTTTTTTTTAAATTATTTTCCTAATGTCTGGGTCTAGGTGGCTATTCTACAACTACCCTTTCTTGTCGCCTCTCTTGTACCACCAATCAGACATTAGCGCCATAAAACAGCATCTAAAGCATCAAGTTTGTGGAGGTGCCTGTGGTGTAATGGTTATCGTCGTAGGAAATGGACACGACGACACGAGTTCAAATCCTGGGCGAGACTGATTGCATTTCACATAGCACTAATACCCTAGGGAAAAGTATGAATCCAAATATTCTCCCTCCAGCTATGGGTAAATAGTAGGGCAGACTAGGTTCTTCATCCTTGGTGAGGCAACTAGTCTAGGAGAAGGAAAACTCTGAATTCAAACCTGTTAAACTCCGCTTCAAAAATTGACCTTGTGTCATATCCTGCCTGGACGGAGGGGTTGGGTAAATATGATAATACAGCATCTAATGGCAAAGCATAACAAAGACATTGACGGACTCAAATCCACCGATGTAAGAAAGAACCTCATTGATAATGCAAAAATCATATTTAAAAATAATAGAAACCGCTTACAAATCTTCTAAGCAATCACCATAAATGTTTTTAAAAAATTACTATAAATGAAAGAGCATTCAACACAGGTATCAACATATTAAAATTATTCAATAACTAACCTACCACCCCTCCGAATAGAATAATCCAAATACATTACTAAAAAAAAAGACTCCAAATAAATATAAACACTCACTGCAACTTAGGCGCCTCTGGTGGTGTAATCCTATTTACCAACCCCTCCGCTCGGGCAGGATATGACATAAGGTCATTCTTTAAGCGGAGTTTAACAGGTTTGAATTCAGAGTTTTCCTTCTCCTAGACTAGTTGCCTTGCTAAGGCTAAAGAACCCAGTCTTCCTTACTATTTACCCATAGCTGGAGGGAGAATAATTGGATTCATACCGTTTCCAAGGGTACTAGTGCTATGTAATAAGCAATCAGTCTCGTCCAGGATTTGAACTCGTTTCGCTGTGTCTATTTCCTACGACGAATTCATAGCTGGAGGGAGAATAATTGGATTCATACCTTTGCCAAGGGTATTAGTGCTATGTGAAATGCAGTCTGGTCCAGGATATATATATATATATATATATATATATATATATATATATATATATATATATCCGTCTGATGATTGTGTATATCACATGAAATATAAAGTAATGAACGTCTAGTGTTCATAATCATGATATTTTTAGGTTTTGTACCAGCTCAACGAGTATTTTTATGCCAACATTTCTCAGATAAATTTCTGTTTTATTATACATATATATATATATTAAAATTATTCAAAAATTATATATATATATATATATAGTACATTAAAAATGATATTGACTGCAACTATAATTCACGCGGAGGGCAATCTTCTGGCAATCACTTGACCTCCACAGGAACTTTGCACAGGACACAAACTTACGTATCACATCTGAATTTTTAAATCAAACGATGAAAAATAAATAAAAAATTAAATTAAAATTGAGGAATTGGGTGTGGGATAAACAGCACCAAAAGTATTTGTTGTCATGTTTGCATTTTATGGCGTATCAACTATTGTAGATTATTTAATGCCAGATCCTCTTGATACATATATATTAAATATATATGATTTGGTTTGGTTAGGTCTTATGGCACATCAACCATTGTAGGTTATTTAATACCTAATCCTCTTTATACATATATATTAGATATATAGGATTTGGTTGGGTTTGGTTTTCTGGCACCTCAACCATTGTAGGATATTTAATGCCAAATCCTCTTTATACATATATATTAAATATATTTAATATAAGGAGTTGATATGCCATAAAACCCAACCAAAAAAAATCATATATATATAATATATATGAATAAAGAGGATTTGGCATTAAATAACCTACAATGGTTGATATGCCATAAAACCCAACCAAACGATTCATATTGAATAGGAATAAAAAAAATAAAATAAAAAATGAATTTTTAGTATTAAATAGTTCTAATGTTAGCAAACTTGAAACCATTTGACTGTGGTCAAATAAATGAGCTCTTACTACTAGTTAAAAAATAAAGCTACTGATAGACTATTCGTTTACAAATCACACTCATATATAACAGGATCTGGCATCAAATACCCCACACGTGTTGATATGCCATAAAGAACCAACCAATCAACCAAAAAAAAAACAATATCAAGAAAAAATAAACAAATGAATATAAAAAAGTTATTTAATCGTTCCAATTGTTTTCTAGTTGGTTGGTTGGTTGTTTGATTGGTATAAAAATATAGTTGTCCATTTTCAATATGTTTTTGTCTTAGTAATCTCTTCTAAATCAGTTAGTGAAATCAGTTTGTGTAGAACATGAGCACGGGCACACAGACACAGCTTTTGTGCATATATATATATATATATATATATATATATATACAACAGCTCTGTACGGACGCTAAATGTCGTCTTGGAGACCTGCCGGGAGCAATGGATGATAGGGACGGATGGCAAGAGAGAGTCAGTGAAATCCGTTCTAGCAATACGACATGATGATCATGATATATATATATATATATATATATATATGTGTGTGTGTGTGTGTGTGCGTGTGTGTGCGTTGGTGCGTGTGTATGTGTGTGCGTGATGTTTCAGAAAATTTGTATTATTTGAGATGTATCTTGTGTTTCAGAAAAAAAAAATCGACATACTTTTTGATCTTGACCAAATCTTTCTCGATAAAACTCAAATTTTACAGCTTGCGTAAAAATAAATAAAAATTATATATATATATATATATATATATATATATATATATATATATATATCCGGTCAGCGTCAAAAGACAGTGGGTGTGGATTATTCGTGTATAGAATATATGAAGAATATCATATAAATCTATGTGAGATCCCGATGTATGGCTATTGTTATCTCTTTTTCCTTCCAGGTTTATATTACAAAACTCACCTACAGAGCGTATACAGTGCAATTAGAAAGAAACTCAAACCGGGTTAAATTGTCATTATAAATCTATTTCGCCGGAGAATATTATTATACTCTCCACTGTTTTGCAATTACAAGTCTAACACGTAAAGTCATTTGACGAGACGGAGAGTATAATAATATTCTCCGGTGAAATAAATTTAACCAGGTTTGAGTTTCCTTACAATTGTACTATATATATATATATATATATATATATATATATATATATATATATATATATATATACGGGTCAGCTGAAAAGTTCACAAGCTGACAAAGATACTCTTATAAAAAATTGCCCTTCTATTGACATTATTCCCAGGTCCACTCTGACCTGGAATGGTATTAGGATCTCATCTATTGTTCAAGTAGAACCGTTTAATAATTTGATATACTTAGAATCATTTAACTGTGTGCAAACAATAAATAACAATGATTAAAACTATTGAACTCTCTGCAAAGAAATGATTAGCATTGAATTGGATCAGAATACTAGATAAATCGAATAACTCATTTTGATTAGCAATACTTAAAACCATTTAACTGGGAGCAAAGAAATGATTAATATTAAATGGGATTATTTATGTTGGATAACAATATTTGAAACCATTTAACTGTGTGCAAATAAAACTTTAAGTGTTCGATGGTAATACTTAAAACTCTGTTAACTGTAAAATGCAGTTATCAACAAACTATATATGATTATCGATTAGGATCAAGCAATTTTTATATGATTGATTTCAACGGCATGTGAACTCATCAGGAAATATTTTATGCCTGGATGTTTGGGTATTTACAATTTATTTAATCATATATATATACACACACACACACACACACACACACACACACATATATATATATATATATATATATATATATATATATAAGGAGGGAATGCTGCCTGATTATACAAATTTTAAATTTCATGGTTCCGCAGTTCATGATGATAATTGGGGCTTTAAAATACACTAACTGCATCTCTGAAGATGGGGTAAGACCTCCCCCCCACCCAATGAATGTCTTGCATATGACACTAAACAATCTGATGGTAAGGTACCAGTAATGGTGGAGTTTTAGGTAATGCGGAGTACTTCTTCATTGCCATCACTTCCAGGTCCACTCTTGCCCGGAGTGGTAGCACCTGATAGGGTCCTATCTATGGGTCAAATAGAGATATTTGACATTCAAACTGTGCACTTATGTTCCACTGGATTGTTTGAAATAGAACTGTTTTGACATTTAACTGTGTTTAAACAAAATGCTATACTTATGCTAAACTGAATTGTTTGAAATAGAACTGTTTTTACATCTAACTGTGTGTAAACGAATGACTGATATTTGATTGAATTGTTAGTGATACAAAGCAATACTTGAAACCATTTAACTTCGTTGACACGCTAAAATGAATTGTTTGAAATAGATCAGTTTTTACATCTAACTGTTTGTAAACAAATGACTGATATTTAATTGAATTATTAGTGAGACATGCCAATACTTGGAACCATTTAACTTTGTTGATATGCTAAACTGAATTATTTGAAATTTGAACTTTTAACATTTAAGCTGTACTTATGCTAAATTGAATGTCTTGAAATAGAACTGTTTTTACATTTGACTGTATCTAAACAAAAAACTGTACTCATGCTAAACTGAATTACTTGTACTTATGTGAAACCATTTAACTATGTGCAAAAAAAAAATTAGCTCAGTCTTGGTGAAAAATGTTGTTTACACAATATGTTTAGAAATCATTTATTTAATACATGTATTGGCATTAAATGACCCATAATGGTTGATATGCCATAAAACCCAACCAAACCCCGAGGATACTAACACCAGAAAGTATCATTGCAGTTTTGTGAAAAGACAAGTTAGGGAAGAGAAATTTGGTGAAATCGTCAACTCATTCAAACCTGAAACCAGAGCACTTGTTAGGAAGTTTGAAAGAATCCTGATAAATACAGACGCATGTTGATATTAAATAGAATTATTAATGTTGGATAAGAATATTTGAAACCATTTAACTGTGTGCAAATAAAATTCTAATTATACAATAATAATACTTGAAACTCTCTTAACTGTAAAATACGGTTTCAAACAAACTATGATTACCGATATCTATAATTCTATTTAATATTGATATGCGTCTATATTAAACCAAATCTGTTTGAACCATGGAATGTCCCCCCCTCTCTCTCTCTCTCTCTCTCTCTCTCTCTCTCTCTCGGTCCCTCTCCCTCTTCCCAAGACAGGCGTCAGCAGTCACATTGTGCTAATTTTTTTGAGCACGGTATTTTGACTTGCTTTTGCCATTGGCTACAGCCAAAAGCGAGATTTCTCTAACATTACTGTTATTATAAGGGTCTTGTGCTTGGCACGGATTACGCGTGTTCAACATTATAGCCGATTTTATGGGATGTTCAATCGATCTGACGGTGGCCGGACAAAGACCATCCGTTCAAAACAGTATCGTTGTATTATTCCCAGATATATTTATGAACTTTTGGCTACTTAGTTATCGAAACTTGAATAGATACGTAATTTAATTGAGATCAGACTAAGTATGTTTGCTTGAAATTAATGGATGATTTTTAATCCATTTTGAGTAACATTGACCGAGTTATTGGTCGTGCCGGGCACGAGTAGCACTAGTCCCATCTCCGCCCCTGATATATATATACATATATATATATATATATATATATATATATATATATAATGTGTAAACATTTTTGGGACACCCTATATATATATATATATATATTTCTTTAAAGAAAAAAACAAAGACCTGTTATTTTAGGATTATAAATTTATTTCCATCCTGTTTGGTGTTTCTGATGTAAACCAAAAATACGAAGAAAAATATAACAGGACTTCTTCAGATCTTATGGATAAAATAAATCAGAATAGACACGGGGGGGGAGAGGAAGAGGGGTGAAGAGTTTTCTCCGGTTTTTGGTTTACATCAGAAACACAAAACAGGATGGAAATAAATTAATAACCCTAAAGTAATCGGTCTTTGGTTTTTTTAATTTAAATATTCAGCTTTTGAATGATTTTCTTGTCCTGAAGGAATTACTCCCAACTCTGGTTTAACTGGACCGAATAATACTATATATATATATATATATATATGAATTGGATTTGGCATGAAATAAGCATCAAGATTTGGTATGCCCTTAAATTTGATAACCGAGATATATTACAGCTATTTCACTGCGGGACACTCTCTACGTAGCTTTCTTCCCAGAAGAAAGAGGGGAAGTAGGAGGAGTAAGGGGTGTAGAAGGAGTAGAAAGAGAGGCGGGAGGAGGAAGAGGTGGAGACTAAGAGGAGAAAGAGGAGGAGAAATAGAGGAAGATAAAGAGAATGGGGAGGGAAAGGATAAAAATGAGGGGAGGGAAGGGGTTGAAAGATGAGAGAAGCGTAGACATGGAGGAAGAGGATAAGGGTCTCGGGGAGAAAGAGGAAGAGAGACACATTGCGGATATATCCTCGGTTCCAGATGTGCTTGTTGGACAAAGTGAACCCACTTGTTGCAAACGACAGTTCGGTAAATTTCCTTTTATTTTTTTATTTATTTTGTGTTTATCTATTTGGTTTTGTTTGTTTGTTTGTTTGTTTGTTTCCCACGCAATTCTTCCACACACATACCCCAACCAGCCACCCAGCCCCACTGTTTTTTATATTCTCCTTAATCTTTCCGTTTTCTGAAATGCTTTTTCTTACCGGAAGCTGCCGACAGACAGAGCAGCTGTAAATGCTGAATACTTCCGGTTATAATCTCGCCAATCCGTCCGTCCGTCCGTTCGTCCGTCAGTCCACACCCCGCTATCCTCCACTCCCACGTTCCGGACCGCACCTTTATACTTCATCCCCACCTCCCCAAATAAATTAATCTCATCGCTTACAAGCCCACCCTCACCTCGTTTCGTTTTACTTTGCCCTTCCCAATTTTCCTCTCTCCGCAACCCTTTCTTTCCTCATCTTTCACTAATCGGATTTTTCTGCATCTTTTTATTTTGCTAAGCCGTTTCAAATCTGTTCACTGAAATTGGCTAAGTCTGGAACAAGGATTTGAACTGCGAATTGTGAGTTGGTTGGTTGGTTGGGTTCTAGGTTATGGTTGGTTGGGTTTTTGTCTTTTTTGTATATCAAACCTAGTGAGTTACTTAATCCTAAGTTATATATATATCATCATCATCATCATCATATCGTGCTGGTAGCACGGATATCCCTGACCCTCTTTCGCCACTCCTCCCTATCGTTCATCGCCCTAGGTAGGTCTTCAGGACAACACCCTGTATCCTCATATAGCTGCTGAATGTACGTTCGAGCTGGTCGCCCTGCTTTTGCGCGGCCATGTGTGGGGATCCATAAGAGTACATCTCTTATGAGTTCATCTCTGCTTCTCCAGCAGTGTCCTGCATGTTTGGTTCGTCTAACTTGTATAGTTTTCGTGATAGGGGGCAGGTGGCCGTACAGTTGGTGTCTTGTGGGGTGTTGCTGCCAGGACTTGTTCAGGATTGCACGCAGCATTCTTGTGTAATTGCCATCTATATATATATATATATAGAGAGAGAGAGTTTACTATCATTTTTTTTCTTCTTTGACTGAGAAATGCACACTATTGGAAATTTACCGAACAATGTGGAGATATGTTTGGAGAAACAATGTCTACAAATGAGCTAAATATGTTTGCCACTACGAACCTAAGTTGAAGAGTCAGTTAATTGAATGGAAACACTCAGATTCACAAAACAAGGTTTAAGAAATTCGTAAAAAAGGTTTATAACCGTTGAATTATGATAATTTCTTTTTGAATTATCAAATTATGTATGTCAACCGGCATCATTTAAGGAAGAACGATTAAAGAGAATGAAGTCAACTAAAACCGACACACACACACACATACACACACACACACACACACACACACACATATATATATATATATATATACGACGGACAAAATACATTAAAAGAAGCTATGCGCATTGGCGCACCTTTTTTTTTTTTTTTTTTTTTTTTGGCTGACTCAGCAGTAGCTGATAGTATGCATACTTACTGACTAAAGACAGTAATCAAATTCACTCCATAAAATCGTCTAGAAGAGTCACTACATTTTATTGTGGAAACAAACTACAACAAACTGAATATATATATATATATATATATATATATATATATATATATATATATATATATATATGTATGTATGTATGTATGTATGAATATATATATTATATTATATTATATTATAACGGTGTTGGTTGTCACTAAATCACTTTTTAGGTTTGTATCAAACCAAGTGCTATATCATATGGAGAGTGCTCAATATCTAGGATAGAGCTATTATATAATGATAATAATAATATAATATAATATATATATATAATTCATGGAAAAATGCAGTCATTAAGATCCCCCTACGAATTCACTTCACTCAAACCCACACAAACACATTGATACGCAACTATAACCCACACAAACAAACGCACACACCGTCACAAACTCACACACAACCACACGTAAATATTCCTACAAAATCCCAACGGTTTTTTTACTTTATTTTTTCGATTATCGATTAATTTAATTTTCTTAACTGCCTGATGATTGTTGTTTTGCAAAAAACTCCATGAAACCCAAGGGGCGCAGTCTAAATTCCATAAATTAAATATATATATATATATATATAATCGACATGATTTTTTATTTTGACCAAATCTCCCTCGATAAAACTCAAATTTTACATCTTGCGTAAAAGCAAATAAAAACTATATATATACTGGGCCATTGGCCGAATCAGTAGCGTGTTCGCCAATGGTCCGGGTGATCGGGGTTCAATCCGAGGTCGAGTCATACTAAAGACTCAGAAAATGGTACTTGATGCCGCCTTGTTTAACACTCAGTTCTATAATGTACGTATCAAGTGTAAAGTGGAGCAATCCAGGGAAAGGAGTAGCGCCCTCCCCTACACCTGGGTGGAGTAGCAATCGAAAAGGGCGCCTTCGGATTACCCTCGACTAAAGTCGCCAACTTTACTTTTATATATATATATATATATATATATATATATATATATATATATATATATATATATATATATATATATATATATATATATATATATATATATATATATATATATATATATCCGGTAAGCGGATCTTGTCCAAATCTTCCTCGATAAAACTCAAATTTTACAGCTTGCGTAAAAACAAATAAAATATTATATATATATATATATATATATATATATATATATATATATATATATCCAGTCAGCGTCAAAAGACAGTGGGTGTGGATTATTCGTGTATGGAATATATGAGGAATGTCATATAAATCTATGCGAGATCCCGATGTATGGCTATTGTTATATCTCTTTTTCCTTCCAGGTTTATATTACAAAACTCACCTACAGAGCCTACACAGTGCAATTAGAAAGAAACTCAAACCGGGTTAAATTGTCATTATAAATCTATTTCCGCGGAGAATATCATCAAACTCTCCGTCTCCTCAGATGTTTACATGTTTAACTTGAGGTTGAAAACCAGCAAATGTGGATTACTATCTATATGTGTATGAAAAAAAGGAAAAACCTATATAAATTCTCGGGCAATTGCAAAGGGGGTCAAAACAATAAAGTTTTAAAAACGTTAAGAAACTAGAACAGGGTGTTCCTGTAAATCGACCTATCCCAATCTGAACATAAATCTAGATTTTATGATTTGTAAACAAATAGTTTGTAGTTTTTAAACAAGCCAAAGTTCATTTGTTTGCACACAGTCAAATACTTACAAGAATTGTTATGTAATAGCAACAATTTAATTTAATATCTGTCATTTTTTCGCACACAGTTAAATCTTTATACCTATTTGATTTATAAGTAAATGCTTTGAAATTAATTTTATTTTGAAATCAGTTAGAGCTAATCTGTTTGCACACAAGTATTGCAATTGCTTGCATACCTTTAAATGGTTTAAAGTATTGCTATTCAACGCTGATAATTTTATTTAACATTTCTTTAATTTGTACAAGGCTAAATGGTTTCAAATATTACTAAGTAATACTAAAATTCAATTTCTGCACTCAGGCAAATATTTCTATCTGACACTAATTATGCAATATAATATTCATCATTTCTTTATACAGTTAAATAGTTTCAAGTATTTCTATGTATTACTAACAATTCAATTATACATCAGTCATTTGTTTATACAGAGTTAAAGGAATGTACGTTTATTATTTGTGACCGAATAGTTTATAGAGAATTCTATTTTTGAAAAAACAATTGTGCAAATTTGTTTGCACACAATTAAATGGTTTCAAGTATTTCTATCTAACACTAATAATTTTATCCTATATATTAATAGAATAAGCTCTTGTTGGTTTGCACGACCGATACGCTTTTTGATCGAAACTAGGTTAGCAAGAACCAATCAAATTTAGCTTCTTATATAAAGCTTTATTAGGCAGCATGGCCAAAGTAAGTATTACAAACCTGTAATTATTTGTTATCTTTCGATGGCTGTTTTATTCTCTTCTATAGAAGCCACTCTTATAGAGGAGCAGCAGTAGTTCCCCGATCGAACTAACAGGTCCTGAGCGTAAAGTCGTCAAACTCACGTCCAGGACCCGTTTAGGTATTGAGTTTTGTCTTCCATGGGTTTATTCAAATACCTTTACGTACATCATGCTGCTTCCCATGTGTATGCAAAAAAAAAGGGGGGGGGTAATTTTGGTTTAAGTTTTAACTTAGTTAAAGTCCAAGATTAAGGTACTTTCGTATGACTTTCACTGGTACTGACTTTTGATTTTTTTTTTTTTTTTTTTTTGCTGTATTGGGACTTTTCCTAGGCTTTTTATTTATCTTATTTTTATTTTTTTTTTACTACAGTTGGGAACCTAGCAGGCTTCAGGAATTATAGAGCTTAATTTTTTTTTCCTCGGTGGGGGGGGCTGTGGTAGCATTAGGTGTTTTAGGCTTTTTCTTTTAAACTACTGTTAGGGCTTTCTTTACGTATTTTTAAATTATTCGATAGAAGACATTCAACAGACATGCAGGACACTGCTGGACACTGCTGGAGAAGCAGAGATGAACTCATAAGAGATGTACTCTTATGGATCCCCACACATGGCCGCGCAAAAGCAGGACGACCAGCTCGAACGTACATTCAGCAGCTATGTGGGGATACAGGATGTTGTCCTGAAGACCTACCTCGGGCGATGAACGATAGGGAGGAGTGGCGAGAGAGGGTCAGGGATATCCGTGCTACCAGCGCGATATGATGATGATGAATTATTTGTGGGTTGTTATGAAAAATCTTTTAAGAAAAGAAGCAAAGAATGTGAACATTTTTTTTTTCTGAATTTTTTATGTGAGTAATCGGAACAACAAAAATTATTAGAATTTTCCTCTATTTAGATCATTATTGAATAAAAAGTAGAATCGAAAATTAAGCACTGATTAATTTTCTCTAACTCAAAAAATAGAAACAAGAAAAGAGTGTGGCCTGAATAGAAAGCATATTGAATTTTGTATTACAGTTTCGGCTGTTTAGTCCGAAACGTTAACACCCGAAAAGATAATTTTTAAAAAGTATCTTGTTTTAATTGTTTTGGTAAAAAATATTTAAAAAGCACGATGGAAAATGTTAATTTCTCGTTAATACGAAAATGTGTGATTTTATTAAGAATCGCTACGGCTAATTAAAAAAACAACAAAAATATTTACTTTTATCTGTTTTTCGATTTAAAGGGAAAAAATGATATTTTTTAAATTTTGCATCGAATCGCAAAATTATTTGATTGGAAACTTTGACCGATTGGTACTTCCAATTCGAAGTGAAAAATTACTACCACTACCCCATCTTAGACATAATGAAACTTGAAAAATGATAATGTTATCGTCAAAGTTTTTGGACCATTTAAAAAAAGAAACATTTTTTAAAAACTCTTGATGATTTTTTTTTAAATTTCAGTCTATGGAAACAATAAAAAGAAAGAACGAAAATAATGTTTACTCCTTTTGCAACATTAAAAAAATTGAACTTTTTCGTGGCCACATAAAAGTTACCCGTACAAGTTTGGTTTGGTTTTATGGCATATCAACCTTTGTTGGTTATTTAATGCCAAATCCATTTTTAAGTAAATAATCAGTTCTATTTCAAACAATTCAGTTTAGCGTGAATACACAGTTTAATTGTCAAAAACATATCTATTTCAAACTATTCAAGCAGTTATATATAACAATTCAGTTTTGTGTAAGTACAGTTTCAATGTCGAAAACAGTTCAATTTCAAATAATTCAGTTTAAATGTAAGTACGGTTTCATTGTCAAAAATATTTTATTTCAAATAATTCAGTTTAGTCAAGCAATTCAGTTTAGTATAAGTATGCCATTAGTTCTATTTTACTTGGACCTCACCATCAGATTATTTAGTGTCATATCTAGGACACTCATTGGGGTGGGGGTTACCCCTCTGCAGAGGTGCAGTCAGTGTATTCTACAGCACCAGCCGACTGAACGAGTTACGCGTAGTCTTTTTTTTTTAATTCCATGAAAAATGAAATAAGTGTCAAATTTTCATGAAAACTTCGATACTTGTTCACCTTTAGATGAATTTATGTTTAAAATAAGTTTTCCAAAAATACATTTGGGGAAATATTTTTTTTTTACTTAGTCGACACGCATCTATTTTATTTTACGAAATCTGAACAAAATATATTGTAGACATACTATCTTTAAATTCTTATATAAGGATAAAGGTCTGAATAATTATATCATGAGTTTTTTTTTAGAAATACTTAAATTTCTAAATGAAAAAAAAAATCAATGAATTTTGAAATAAAAAGTGCTAAAAATGCCATAATATTTTGCTTGGAAAAATTTTACTTGATTTTTTATTAATATATAATATATTTTCTTGAATTGTAAAGAAAAAAGAATTTTACAAAGAAATTAATATTTAAAAGATTATAATATATAAATTAATATTTATAAAGATTATAATATTTAAAAGATTATATTTATAAAGATTATAAGGTGATTAAATAATTTTAATTTTTAAATGTTTAAAAATCTATTTTTTAGTATATAAATACATTTTTCTCTAATCTTTTGATAAAATATAACACTGAAGTTTAGAAATCAGAAGACGACAGATGAATAAAAGTGTATAAACATTTTGCAAAATAAGTGTAATTTACTCAGGTCTCAGCTTGTTTAATATTAATCATTTGTTTGCACACAGTGAAGTAGTTGCAAGTATTGCTATTTAACACTAATAGTTCTATTCAACACTTCATTCATTTGCACACAGTTAAATGATTCGAAGTATTGCTATGTTACAATAACAATTCAATTTATCATCAATCATTTGTTTGCCCGCGGTGAAGTGGTTGCAAGTATTGCTATTTAACACTAATAATTCTATTCAACACTATTCATTCATTTGCACACAGTTAAATGATTCGAAGTATTGCTATGTAACAATAACAATTCAATTTATCATCAATCATTTGTTTGCCCGCAGTGAAGTGGTTGCAAGTATTGCTATTTAACACTAATAGTTCTATTCAACACTATACATTCATTTGCACACAGTTAAATGATTCGAAGTATTGCTATGTAACAATAACAATTCAATTTATCATCAATCATTTGTTTGCCCGCAATGAAGTGGTTGCAAGTATTGCTATTTAACACTAATAGTTCTATTCAACACTATACATTCATTTGCACACAGTTAAATGATTCAAAGTATTGCTATGTAACAATAACAATTCAATTTATCATCAATCATTTGTTTGCCCGCGGGGAAGTGGTTGCAAGTATTGCTATTTAACACTAATAGTTCTATTCAACACTATACATTCATTTGCACACAGTTAAATGATTCGAAGTATTGCTATGTAACAATAACAATTCAATTTATCATCAATCATTTGTTTGCCCGCGGGGAAGTGGTTGCAAGTATTGCTATTTAACACTAATAGTTCTATTCAACACTATACATTCATTTGCACACAGTTAAATGATTCGAAGTATTGCTATGTAACAATAACAATTCAATTTATCATCAATCATTTGTTTGCCCGCGGTGAAGTGGTTGCAAGTATTGCTATTTAACACTAATAGTTCTATTCAACACTATACATTCATTTGCACACAGTTAAATGATTCGAAGTATTGCTATGTAACAATAACAATTCAATTTATCATCAATCATTTGTTTGCCCGCAGTGAAGTGGTTGCAAGTATTGCTATTTAACACTAATAATTCTATTCAACACTATACATTCATTTGCACACAGTTAAATGATTCGAAGTATTGCTATGTAACAATAACAATTCAATTTATCATCAATCATTTGTTTGCCCGCGGGGAAGTGGTTGCAAGTATTGCTATTTAACACTAATAGTTCTATTCAACACTATACATTCATTTGCACACAGTTAAATGATTCGAAGTATTGCTATGTAACAATAACAATTCAATTTATCATCAATCATTTGTTTGCCCGCGGTGAAGTGGTTGCAAGTATTGCTATTTAATACTAATAATTCTATTCAACACTATACATTCATTTGCACACAGTTAAATGATTCGAAGTATTGCTATGTAACAATAACAATTCAATTTATCATCAATCATTTGTTTGCCCGCGGTGAAGTGGTTGCAAGTATTGCTATTTAACACTAATAGTTCTATTCAACACTTCATTCATTTGCACACAGTTAAATGATTCGAAGTATTGCTATGTAACAATAACAATTCAATTTATCATCAATCATTTGTTTGCCCGCGGTGAAGTGGTTGCAAGTATTGCTATTTAACACTAATAGTTCTATTCAACACTTCATTCATTTGCACACAGTTAAATGATTCGAAGTATTGCTATGTAACAATAACAATTCAATTTATCATCAATCATTTGTTTGCCCGCAGTGAAGTGGTTGCAAGTATTGCTATTTAACACTAATAGTTCTATTCAACACTTCATTCATTTGCACACAGTTAAATGATTCGAAGTATTGCTATGTAACAATAACAATTCAATTTAGCATCAATTATTTGTTTGCACACCGTTAAATCATCAAACAGTTCTATTTAATCCATACACTGAAAGCTTTAAGGTACTAACACTCCAATGAAAGGGTATTCCTTATTACCCAGAGCTTCAGCTTTTTTATGTAATTTTCTAGCCGATTCATTGACGCTATCTTGTATCCTAGTAAATCCTCTTCCTCTTTCTTTTCTTGGCACATACAGTCTGTCTATGTACGTCATCTCTGGAATGTAAGACCGTATGCATCGTCATGAGTTTTATTGTTCTCTGATCCATTTGTTTAAGTTCTTCTCTCGTCCACTTTAAGAATGTTCCCGAGTATCTTACGAGGGGGACGGCCCAGGTATTTATCCCTTTGCTGAAATTTCTGTTATGTAGTTTGGTTTTGAGTAGTTTTCTTGGTCTCCTGAAGTATTCTTTTTTTTATTTTTTATTTTATCTCCGCTTGTTTGATGGTGTCCGCTTCCAATATTTCCAAGCAATTGAAAGTTTCCTTTTCTCCGAACGTTCTGATTTTTTTCTTGATTTGGTAGTTCTATTCCTTCCATCATTAATCGTTTTCTGCTTTTCATGATTAGGAGGGCACATTACAATTATTATTATTATTATTATTATTATTATTATTATTATTATTGTCCTCCAAGCTATTATCTCGGTTGTTCTACGTTGATGGCTTTGACATTGAATAACCCAAGAAGGTTGATATGTCTTTAAATAAAAAAGAAACGAAACATTTTAGTCCTTGTGGCGTAGTGGTTAATGTGCTGGAATGCGAGATCGTAGAGGGCAAGTTCGAATTCAAGTCGAGCTATTGCGTTCACTTTCGGACAAATGCCTTTGGGAAAGATATGAACCTTATTATAGCCTCCCCCAAGCTATAGGTTATATAATACCACAACTACACAACTAGAACGATGGATTTGGCTTTAAAAAACCCATAAAGCTGGATATATCATTGAAACAAAGAAGCCAAATCATGATCACATACCACCACCACCAGCAGCAGCAGCAGTACTTGTTTCAAAAACGTGATCAGCTGATTTTCAATGAGGGTAATTTTTTTAGTCAGTCTCATTAATTTTCATGTAATTTTTATGTAAAAAGATAAGTGCAAATAGAATTCCATGTCAGAGGAAATACATTTTATTTACAAAAATAAAAGTAGCAGGAAATAGAAATCCTGACTAATGACAACACTCTTCCTGGTGTTTATCTATCCATATTTACCCAACCCCTCCGCTCGGGTAGGACACAAGGTCAGTTTTTAAGCGGAGTTTAACAGATTTGAATTCACCATTTTCCTTCTCCAAGCCTTGTTACCTCACCAAGGTTGAAGAACCCAGTCTGTCCTACTATTTACCCATAGCTGGAGGGAGAATAATTGGATTCATACCTTTTCCAAGTGTATTAGTACTTTATGCAATGCAATTAGCTTGGTGCAGGATTTGAACTCGTGTCGCCGTGTCCATTTCCTACGACGGTAACCATTACACCACGGGAACCTCCAACTGGTGTTTATCTATCAGTTTGTTAAGTTGAACTTCCAAAATTTGATTCAACTTTAGGTATAAATCTTCTCTCTCTCTCTCTCTCTCTTTACAATCCAGAATAAATTACTTTTCCTTTGTGGCGACATTATTTGCTGAAGAAAATACCACCTCAGCTAACCAGATGGTGGGAAAACCAAGTAAAAATGGAACAACCTTTTCCAAAGAGAAAGGAATAAGAGAATTTTACTTTCAGCCAATCAATCTTTCTCTTTCAATTTTCTCCATCAATACTTTGTTCTTTTAATTCAAGAAGTTCTACAGCAATAATAAGATCACCTATTTTCCGTAGGCTGACTCCGGATTTACTTTTAAAATTTTCTAGGCCTACTTGTAGGCCACGTTGACTCCTGTTTGTTTCTGTTTTGTACTCAACATTGAATCGTAGATGTTTCATTTCTCTCCAGACAGAAGTAGAAGGGCAGAATGTTCCAACTCCTGTCAAATCTCTTGCACGATTTAAAGAGCTGGACATCTCCATGGGGTCGCATCACACAGCAGTGATTGTGAAACCAGGTTGTTACGTCGATACATTTGGCCAGAACAGTGAGGGTCAGCTTGGGATGGGTAACACAAAGTCCACAACTGGGCCTGGCAAGGTGCAACATCTCATCAATAAAAAAGTTGTGGTAAGTATACAAATTTATATTGTTTGTATAAAGCAAAAATTCCTGACCACTGACAATACCTTTCTTCGTTATCTATCAATTTGCAAAATTCGTGGATTATAAGTTGTTATCAGTAAAAGCATAGGCAATAATTTTCTGATTAGACTCATAGAAAATTTGCCAATTCCTGGTCGATTTAAAAAATTTCTCAGGCCCACTGTAAGCCAAGGGACCTACGGTGAGAATCTCTGTTCTAAATGACCTTATATTCTTAGATCAGTGAAAACTTTGTTTCTTTTTTTTTAATCTAAATTTATCTGCCCTGCCCAACAGGGAGGATGGCGGTTATTAAGGGATCATTTTCTTGGCATAAAGATAAAAATGAAAAAGTAAAATAAAGAAAACCGGAAAATATTACTAGCTTTCTTTGTGTATGTGTGTGTGCGCGCGCGTGCACTTGCGCGCGTGTGTGTGTGGGGGGGTAGGGAGGTACATTTATTTCAAATGAGATAATGATGTAACTTGTGTCGAATATAGACACAGATTTGTATCAGGGAAAGCGGAAAAGCGGGAGTGTGTGTAGGGTTTCTGTGGTCCCAAAATAGTGCAGTATTTATGGGGACCACAACACAAAAAACAATATAAACACTACCCTGGCCGTCTTTTTAGGGACCATCTGATAATCTCAGTTTCTTTAAATAAGATATTTGTATACATTCTCAACTTTAGCTCAACGCGGAAAAGAGATTAATTCTTAAACAAGTCATGTTTGTTTTAATGGATTTTGTTTATTTTTTTAACGCGAACAAGACTCTTGGGCATATCTCCCAGTAATTATTCTCAGCGCTGGCGAGGCATTCGTCTCTCTCTCTCTCTCTCTCTCTCTCTCTCTCTCTCTCTCTCTCTCTTATATATATATATATATATAAGCCTGAAGGTTTTTATAAAATCCGTAGTAAAGTCTGTTTTTGCTGATCATATGAGATCTCATGACAGCAAAAAAAAATCACGGGTCTTTTTGCAGCAACCTAAATGTAACTCGTGCTATTTCCGCGAGAAAGTACGAGTGTCATTCAATAAATCAGGGGGAAAATTTTAAAGGAAAAAAAATTCATCAGAACTTTTATAATTTTTTTAATCCCGCAAAAATATTTGTTTCGTGTCTATTCAAAATGACGGAAAATCAAACTGAGTGATCCAGGCTTGAACAGAGGTCTGTCATCATATTTTTACCGACTGAGAAGTGCAAACCATGTGCAATTTATAGAAGAATGTGTAGTGTTAATGGAGAAGCGTGTTTTAGTCAAAAAACGTTTAAACACATGTTTCTCACAATGAACCTGAATCGAGAAGACAGTCTATAGAATTACTCTACGGTAATGAAAAATTCCGGCCGCAGTGGTCAGTAAAGAAGGCGAATTTGATAGTGTTCAGGGATATGAACGGACCCATCACTACTGATTTCTTTGAAAAAGGCCCAATTTCAAACTGCTTCTTTTTACCAACTCTTTTGAACAAATTCACCTTATCTATTGAATGACACGTGTAGGAGTATCGACAGTCGGTTAGTCGGTTTTATGGCATATCAACCCACGTAGGTTATTTAATGCCAAATCCATTTTTACAAAAATAATTGTTCTACTTCAAACAATTCAGTTCAGTATGAATACACTTTAATTGTCAAAAACATTTCTGTTTCAAGCTATTCAGTTTAGTCAAACAGTTCTAATTCAAACAAATCAGTTTAGTATGAGTATAGTTTTTGCCCACACAGTTAAATGTCAAAACAATTCTATACAAAACTATACAGTTTAGTGTAAGTACAGTTTCGATGTCAAAAACAGTTCCATTTCAAACAATTCAGTTTAGCATGCAAAAACACTTCCATTTCAAACAATTCAGTTTAGCATATGTACGCAGTTTAAATGTGAGCATACAGTTTAATTGTAATCCCTGAAAAGACTGAAAAAATGGTACTTGGTTCCGCCTTGCTTAACATTCAGCATTATAAGTTAAGGATCAAGGGTAAAGTGGAGCAATCCAGGGAAAGGAAAAGCGCCCGCCCCTACATCTCGGTGTAGCTAGTAGCTAGTGAGAAAAGGGAGCCTTCGGGTCACTCTCGACTAAGGTCGACAACTTTACTTACTTTAGTTATTTCAAATAATTCAGTTTAGCATAAGTACGCAATTTAGTTCTATTTAACCCATAGATAAGACCCTATCAGGTGCTACCATTCCCGGCCAAAGTGGACGTAGGAGCAATGGTAATGAATGGGATAATCCACATTTCCCAAAGCTCCAGAATTACTGCAACCACACTAGCTAATTGTTTAGTGTCATATCTTGGACATTCGTCGGGGAAGAGGTCTTACCCCTCTGCAGAGGTGCAGTCGGTGTATTCTAAAGCCCCTGCTAACTGTGCAAATCAATATTGTGTTATATACACTGAGAAATACATAAATAAACACTTAAGAAAATTCTTGACAAAATATGTGTGCATGTGTGTGTGTAGCACACAAATATAAATGAGTATATATTTTTTCAGTATATACCGGAAGAAAATAGGGTCACAGCAGTTCACAGTATCTATAGTCGAGCAGCCACTAAAAGATATCTGCGGGGTTGTCCTCGTGGAGTAATGGTTAAAGCAATGGACTGCGGAATCGTAGTAAGCGAGTTTATACTCCAGTCACGCTATTACGTTCAGTTTCGGGCAAATACTCTTGGGAAAGGTATGAAACCCCTTATCCTCCTAGCTATTGGTTAAATAGTACCACTACTGTTCTTCTAGGAGAATGGCTTCAGCATTAAATAATCAACAAAGTTTGATATGCCATTAAACAAAGAAACCCAACCGAAGAAATATCTTTTCTTCTTTATTTCTCTCACCTATTTTCAGCTTTTTCTTTTTTTTTTCTTCTTCTTCTTTCCCTCATCCTCTGTTGTTGTTGTTGTTGTTGTTGTTCTTCTTCTTCTTCTTCTTCTTCTTCTTCAGCCCTACTCCAGGAAGCCAACAATTTTGTTTTGTCTAAAATTTTCCAACTGAACCCTACTCATGGATCATTCGTTCCCGAATCAACAAATGTTCATTTGAAGTGACATTGACACCCTTTTAAAAATCGCAACATTTTTAGAATAAATATCGATACTTACTTTCGAACCGCCTTTTTTCAGCCGGACATTTTCCATCATTCCTGACCAATGTTTACCTTTCCTATATCCCTAACTAATTAAAGGCTTATAATATGGGGTCTTCCTGAGCCTCTGTCGACTGGCTTTGAGTGCATCCGATTTTCCAAACTCCTGATTTTTTAAACTTTTAAAACGTTTGTAGAACGGCACAAAGTTAAATGGGTGCCAATGCTACTAATAGGAAGGTTTTGTCTGCCTTAAAAATCAGCCCTAACTGTCGGCGGGGTTTGGAATACGCTGACAGTATCCATTGCAGAGGGGTAGGATCCACCCCGAAAAGAGATGTCCTGGGTATGACATTAAACTGCATCTGGTGGTAAGGTTCCAGTTGTGGAGAATTGGGAAGTGTGAAATATCTGCTCATTGCCATTACTCCCGGGTCCACTCTGACTCGGAGTGGTAGTACTTGATGGGGTCCAATCTATGGGTCGAACAGATCTCTTTGCAAAGTATTTTTACTGGACAGGAATACTTGATATGACTGTGTGAAAAAAAAGTAAATATATATATATATATATATATATACAATAGACGTGATCTCAGAGTTTAAAATAACCTGTCTTAGTCGCAGTAGCTGCAAAATACACCGACTGCATATCAGCAGATATAACAATATATCCATGATAGACTAACACTGAACAAAACTGAAAAAAGGACAAGTTAATCTCATTTATGCATAAAAGAAATTTTAATATTTATAATACACAATATTCTTAGTTAAAAAGAAAATAACGTTCGAATGAGCCGTAAAAGTAAAACAACACACAAAAAAAAATAAATAAATAAATGAAAATAATAAAAATAGAAATAAAAATTACGCAATATAGATAAATAACAATCAACATAAAATAAAATTAGGCAACAATGATAATGAAAAGATAAAAATAAAAATAAAATCACGCAATAAAGATAAATAAAAATAAAATAAAAAATAAAATATTACGCCATATAAATAAATAAAAACTAAAACAAAATAGAATTACGCAATAAAAAGAAAGAAATAATAGAAATAAAGATAATATAACACAAATGAAAATAAAATGAAATTGTTGCATATTGACCTCCGACCCGGCCAAGCTGTCAAAATAGGAAATGCACCTGTGTAAATAACAGGTGCATCCGGTCGAGGAATATCAGAATATAACCTTGACCGTGGACGGGTTGAATGAGTGCGATTTGTGACGCCCACAAGAAGAAGGTGGATGTTGAACTATTATACAATTCAGTGCAGAATCCAGCAGAGAGGGCCCTCAGGTCCCCGATTGAGCAGTTGCAGTTGGAGATAAGATGCGGAAGAGAAAGCCAGAATCCAGAGAGGCTGGGCCCCCAAGCCCCCGGTTGAGCAGCCCATGAGAACGGGAAAGAAACGCGGTTATGGCCAGTAGAGTGGGGGTCAATTTGTTGCCGTTCTGTTCGGTCTCCAGCTCCCTCTCACACACAACCCTTTCAAATAAAGTGAGAGGTATATTTTTCTAAGACCTGTGTCGCTCGTCTTTATTGTGTCGTTGTTATGATTCCGCTGCATGCAGATATATTAGGTGGCTATACAACAAAATTACGGGATAAAAGTGAATGAAAAAGATAAAACTAAAATAACAAGACGCAATAAAATAAAAGCGAACATATTTTGAAACGAAAAGGATTGGTATCCTTTGTTTGATCTAATTGTATTTTATGGGATATCAAACCTTGTAGGTTATTTAAAGCCAAATCCTGTATATAACAATGTATGGTTGTCACTATCTCACTTGGTAGGTTTGTGGCAGACCAAATGCGATATAATTTGGAGAGTGCTCAATATATGGGATAGAACAATTATATAATAATAATAATAATAAGTAAATATGTATTATATATAGATTTAATAACATGGAAGCTTGTCTGCAACCACAGGTTTCATGACGTCGTGAAACTTGTCGACAACAGACAAGCTTCCATGCTATTAAATCTATATAAAAACTAATATATACTTATTATTGTTATTATTATTATTTGAGTGACAGCAAGTCTCCTTAAGTCTCCAGGACTCTTCTCAGTATTCTGGCCGTTCTCAGTAATGCTGTCATTTGGATAGTCCCTACCCGTTCGCCAATTTCCAAGTCCTCCAGACCTTTTAATAATCCTTTAGTTATTGTACCAAAAGCACCAATCACAATTGGTACAATCCTCACTTTCCATTGTTTTTTCAATTCTCTAGCAAGGTCAAGGTACTTATCCTTCTTTTCACATTCTTTCAGTTTTATTCTGTGGTCCGTCGGGACAGCAAAGTAGACAATCTTGCAAATTCTCTTTTTTTTTTTTAATTATTATAAGGTCTGGTCTTCTGGCCGAGATTAGGTAATCCGTGTGTATGTCAAAGTCCCATAGAGGTTTATGCGTGTCATTTTCTTGGACAGGTACCGGGTTGTGCATATACTATTTGTTAGTGTAGTCAAATTCAAATTTCTTGCACATTTCCCCAGTGGATCACCATGCCGACCCAGTCGTGTCTCATCTTATACTCCTTCTGTGAAAGACAAAAAATTATTATTATTATTATTATTATTCCTGTGACAGCAAGTCTCCTCAAGTCTCCAGGACTCTTCTCAGTATTCTGGCCGTTCTCAATAATGTAGTAGTTTGGATGGTCTCTACTCATCCGCCAACTTCCAAGTCCTCCTTACCTTTAGTAATCCTTTAGTTACTGTTCCAAACACACCAATTACAATGGGTATAATTGTCACCTGCATGTTCCACAGTTTTTTCATTTTCCTAGCAAGGTCGAGGTACTTATGCTTCTTTTCACATGTTTTCAGTTTTATTCTGTGGTCAGCTGGGACAGCAAAGTCTACAATTATTATTATTATTATTATTATTCACTCATTAGAGATTATTATTATTATTATTATTATTATTATATAAATATAGATATGATTTGTAAGCAAATATTTTGTAAGTAACATCATTTTTATACATTACAAAGCTAATTTGCCGAAAAAAAGTTAAATGGTTTCAAATATTGTTATTCAACACTAATAATTCTATTTGCTGTTAATCAGTCGTTTGCAGACAGTTGAATAGTTTCAAGAATTACAAACACTGATAATTCTATTTGATATTGTTTATTTGTTTGCACATAGTGAAATGGTTTCAAGTATTGCTATTCAACATTAGTAATTCTCTTTATCGAGGCTTGGTTGAATTTGGTTTTATGGAATATCAACCATTGCAGGTTGTTTAATGTCAAATCCATTTAATACATAAAACACTTCTATTTCAAACAATTCAGTTTAGCATAAGTACGCAGTTTAGTTCTATTTGGCCCTATCAGGTGCTACCACTCCGGGCCAGAGAGAACCTGGAAGCGATGGCAATGAAGGGGTACTCCGCACTCCCCAAAGCTCCAGCATTATTGGAGCCTCTACATCAGATTGTTTAGTGTCATTACCAGGAGGGTGGGGTGGGGGTCTTACCCCTGTTGAGAGAAGCAGTCAGTGCATTAGGCAGCCCTAGCCGACTGAGCCATCAATTTATCAAGTGTTCCTATCTAATTCAAATAATTTGGACTCAACTATATGGTTTTAGATAACCAATAATAGTAATTCCTTGTAAAAGATAGAACAGTTCGAACAACACAGGAAGAAAGAGATCAAGAAAGGTATTCTTGGAATGTCATGTGACATTTCGAGCTCCTATTTGACACGCTAATCGTACCAGTGGATAATTTCTTGTCTCCCGACAGCGAAATTTTTATAAGATCAATACACTCAAAAATGTTTAATCTTATTGGCAATGAAATGACTATAAGCTTCACGGCATTTTTTAATCATTCATATCTCGATATCACAAAGATAATTAGCACAGTCGGTTAGAGCTTTTGAATATACCGACCGAATCTCTGTAGAGGGGTAAGACCTCTCCCAACGAGTGCCCTGTATATGATTCTAAACTATTGAGCCCAGTCGGTTGGGGCTGTAAAATACACCGACTGCTTCTCTGCAAAAGGTTAAGACCTCACACACATACACACACAAACGAGTGTCCTGAATATAACTCTAAACAATCTGATGGTGAGGCTCCAGTAATGCAGGAACTTTGGGAATGCAGACTACGTCTTTATTGCCATTGCTCCCAAGTCCACTTTGGCCCTAAGCGACAGCACTTCATAGGGTCCTATCTATGAGTCAAATAGAACCGTTTGACATTTAAATTGTGCACTCTGACATTTAAACTGAGTGCAAACAAATGACTTATACTAAACTGAATTGTTAGAAACAGAACTATTTGATCATTTAACTATGTGTAAACAAATGACTGGTGTTTAAATGAATTGTTAGCGGATCATTTAACTGTGTGTAAATAAATGACTGATGTTTAATTGAATTGAGAATGATACATAGCAATATTTGAAACCATTTAACTGTGTGAGAAAGAATGACCTTAGGCTCGTTTAAAATTTATAAACAAAATGTGTTTACAAATCCAATATATCTAATATATATGTATAAATAGGATTTGGCAGTAAACAATCTACTATGGTTGATATGCCATAAAACCCAACCAAACCAAATCCTATATATATTATATATATATATATATATAAAGAGGATTTGGCATTAAATAACCCTAAATGGTTGATATGCCATAAAACCCAAACAAACCCAATCCTCTTTATATATATATATATATATAAAGAGGATTTGGCATTAAATAACCTGAATGGTTGATATGCCATATAACCCAACCAAGCCCAATCCTATATATATATATATATAAAGAGGATTTGGCATTAAATAACCCTGAATGGTTGATATACCATAAAACCCAAGCATACCTAATCCTATATATATATAAAGAAGATTTGGCATTAAATAACCCTAAATGGTTGATATACCATAAAACCCAAGCATACCAAATCCTATATATATAAAGAGGATTTGGCATTAAATAACCCTAAATAGTTAATATGCCATAAAACCCAAGCATACCAAATCCTATATATATAAAGAGGATTTGGCATTAAATAACCCTAAATGGTTGATATGCCATAAAACCCAAGCATACCGAAGTTGAATAAGATTCTTCGCTAAATTGAAGCATTAATGTCATCTTGGACCGCTGTTAAAACGGTAACCCCGTGGCTTCGAGTACTGCCTACTTCCCCACTCTCTCTCTCTCTCTCTCTCTCCCAATATATATATATATATATATATATATATATACATTGGAAGAAAGAAAGATAAATATATGTGTGTGTATGCGTATGAGTGCGTGGGCGCACGAACCAATATTTTGCGTAAATATATATATATATATCGTGGCGAATTGTTAATATCCAAAATCAATGTTCAATATGTATCATACGTGGTGCAGACTATTTTTTATACAGGGATTTAAATTTGTCGTAGACTCTTGAAAACTAAGTATGTTATTGCTATACATCGTATAAGATGGCTGACCAGTTTTTATTATTCCAGGTTCAAATGAACAGCTACAGCAGCAATTGGAATACACCCTACTAAAGCCGGATTGTCACAGCTGGTGAATTTCAAAAATGCAATCTGGATGTGAGCACACTTTAGAAAAACAATATGCAATAAGATTTTGTTTTAAACTTGGAAGAAATGCCACAGAAACGCATAGAATGCTTCAGACTGCTTTTCGACCATCTTACATGAATCGAGCATCAGTTTTTGTGTGACATAAGAGATTCAAGGAAGCCAGGGAGTCTGTGAGGGATAATGAGAGGTGTGGGAGAAGTAAGGAAGTCAATACACCAGAGTTGATTGGCCAAACGGTTAGGGTTAGAGTTACTATGTTGAGGTTTTAAGGGAGTTCAGGTCGAGATTCCTAGGGAAGAGGCCAGCACTCTTCAAATCCGATCAGTGGCATTTCCACCAGGACAATACACCAGTCCACAACTCCATCCTTGTCACAGACTATTTGACCAAGATGGGCATCAAGACAGTTCCTCAGCCTCCCTAAAGTCCAGACCTTGCTCCCTGTGACTTTTAGTTATTCCCTAAGCTCGGAGGCTGTTGTTATGAGACAATTGAGGAGATGAAAGAGGCTGTGACGAAGGTCATTGAAACGCTCACACAAGAGGACTTCGATGGGGCCTTCCAGAAGTTGTTGGAATGGTACAACAAGTGCATTGCAGCCGGAGGAGATTACTTCAAAGGGGACTAGAGTTTCATGTGTGTACTATCAATAAAAGTGCCCATACGAAAAAAAAGTCAGGAAACTTTTTGAACAACCCTCGTATATATATATATATATATATATATATTGTTCATGTGAATTAATCACTTTGTCGGCGGGGTTTAAAATACGCAGACTTTTCCTCTACTGAGAGTTATCCTCTAACTGGAGATGTATGGCACTAAACTGGATCTGATGGGGTTAAATAGGTCTATTTAAAAAATGAGTCTTATTAGTAATAATTAAAGTTGGCGACCTTTGTCGAAGGTGACCCGAAGGCTCCCTTTTCAATTTCTACAACACCGAGCTGTAGGGGAGGGCGCTACTCCATTCCCTGGATTGCTCCCCTTTACCCTAGATTTTTACCTTATAATGCTGAGTATTGAGCAAGGTGGAATCAAGTACCATTTTTTGAGTTTTTGGTATGACTCGACCTGGGATTGAAACCCAGTCTTCCGGACCATTGGCGAACACTCGACTTAATGACTCGGTTTATGAGTAATACTTGATACCTTATCACTCAAAAGCAAAAAGATTTATTTTCAACACACGTTTTACTCCGAAGTGACACAAGGCCGTATGAATGGGGCACCCAGTGAGACTCGAAATCACTCACACAAATATAAATATAAATATAAAACACACACGCACTCATATATATACATATATATAATCCACACACACACACATATATATATAATGCACACACATACATGCACATATAAATATAATGAACACTTATACACATATACACACACACACACACTCATATATATATATATATATATATAATGCAAACACACGCATATATATAAGGCACGCACACATATATGAGTAAGGTCCCCTCCAAGAAAATAAATAAATAAAATAAAATACAGAAGGGGTGTCCAGTACATGTCACTCAACAGCATGTGAATGGTGAGACTACAGTTCTGGGGATCTGGGGGTGTCATTTTATTGCTATTGCTCCTCGGTCCACTCTGACCTAGGTGCAACATGTTAGGGTCCTATCTATGGGTCGAAAAAATCTGTTTGAAAATTATGCCTCTTGGACAGGACCGTGTACCAAAATAAAATTTATAAAAAGACACTAAAAGAACGACTACATGTGTACATATACAAATACGCACATGCGGAAACATCATTTACCGGTAATGACGACTTCAATAACGAACAAATACACTTCTTTATAAAAAATATATCTCTCACACTTTATTTTCGAAAAGAGTGATGTTTGTTGTGTTTGAGAAATGAGTGAAGACAAGGACAGACTGCTATATTGACCCAGGTTCTTCCTCGATCATAGAAGTACTTCTTTCGCATCTGGGCTTGGGTTGCTCAACCGGGGGACACTAAGGGCCCAAAACCCTCTGTCTGGAGCTGGTTCTCACTTCGGTATCCTGTCTCCAACTGACTCGAACCGCCCGGGCGCCTGGTTATATTATTTTCTAACGTCCACCTGCTTCTGCTGTTCTTCCGCTTATTTACACAGGTGCATCTCTTGATAGACAGCTCGGTTGAGGGTCAATATATAACACGACTTGACAAAAAATGTGAATACAAACATTCAATCAACCCGATTCCCTAACTGCAAGGTAGAAAATTAGCCGAGACGGGTTGAAATCAGCCAAGACCGTTAACATCATTGAATATAGTCCCTCTTTTTTTTTAAATAATGCAAATAATTGATGGATGGTGAACATAGGTATTGTTAAAAAAGTGTTTTTTTAAAGAGATTTCTCCTTACTGCTATTCCAGATAAGTACCCCAGACTTTAAATATCATATCACCTTGCCCAGACGGCAGGGGCTGTAGAATACACCGACTGCTCCTCTGCAGAGGGGTCCTGCATATGACACTAAACAATCCGATGATAAGGTTCCTGTGATGCTGGGGCTTTGGAAAATGTGGAGCATCCCTTTATTTCCATTGCTCCCTTGTCCACTCTGGCCCAGAGTGGCAACACCTGAAAGGGCCCTATCTATGGGTTAAATAGAACTAACGGCATACTTATGCTAAACTGAATTGTTTGACAAGGCTAAATAGCTTGAAATAGAAATGTTTTTGACAAAGAAACTGTGTACTTACATTTAAACTGCGTGCTTATGCTAAACTGAATTATTTAAAATGGAACTGTTTTTGACATTGAAACTGTACTTACACTAAACTGAATTGTTTAATATAGAACTGTTTTGACATCTAACAGTGTGTAAATAAAATCTGTACTTATACTAAACTGGATTAGCTGAAATAGAACCGCTTGACTAAACTTATTTGTATAAAAATGGATTTGGCGTTAAATAACCTACAATGGTTGATATGCCATAAAAAACACCCACCCTACCAACCAACCATCATATGACCGAGACCATTTCTTATGACTATAACTGTTTCTCTACCTGTGCCTTTAACAAATATTTACTCGTTATCGTAGATAGTGCGAGGTTTGGTTTGGTTTGGTTTGGTTTTATGGCATATCAACCATTGTTGGTTATTCCATGCCAAATCCTGTTTTTACATGCACGTTAAATACATGATTCGTAAACCCATTTTGTTGATACACACAGTTACATGATCAAACAGTTCTATTTCTAGCAATTCAATTTAGCATAAGTAAACAAAGTTAAATGGTTCCAAGTGTTGCTATGCATCGCCAACAGTTCAATTAAACATCAGCTTTTTGTTTACGCACAGTTAGATAACCAAACAGTTCTATTTCCCCCATAGATAGAACCCTATCAGGGGCTACCACTCTGAGCCAAAGTGGGCTTGTGAGCGATGGAAATGAAGGAGTACTCTGCATTTCCCAAAGCTCTAGTATTACTGGAACCTCACCTTCAAATTATTTAGTGTCACACTCAGGACACTCATTGGTAGGGAGGCTTACCCCGCTGCATAGATGCAGTCGGTGTATTCTCCACCACTAGCCGACAGGGTTGTATAGAGTTTTTTTTTTGTATGTTTGTATATTATGGCATATCAACCTTTGTAGGTTATTTAATGCCAAATCCATTTTATACAAATAAACAGTTTTATTTCAAACAATTCAGTTTAGCATAAGTACACAGTTTAATTGTCGAAAACATTTCTATTTTAAGCTGTTCAATTTGGTCAAACAGTTCTAATTTAAACAGTTCATTTTGGTATAAGTATAGTTTTTGTTTACACACAGTTAAATGAGAAAACAATTCTATTTCAAACAATTCAGTTTAGCGTAAGTACAGTTTGAATGTCAAAAACAATTCTGTTTCAAACAATTCAGTTTAGCATACAAAAACACTTGCATTTCAAACAATTCAGTTTAACACAAGTATGCAGTTTAAGTGTCAAAACAGTTCTATTTCAAACAATTCAGTTTAGCATAAATACACAGTTTAGTTCTATTTAACACATAGATAGGATCCTATCAGGTGCTACCACTCTGAGCCAGAGTGGACCTGGGAGTGATAGCAATGAAGGGGTACTCCGCATTTCCCAAAGCTCCAGTATTACTAGAACCACACCTTCAAATAATTTGGTGTCATATCTCGGACACTTGTTGGCGGGAGAGGCTTACCCCTACGCAGAGATGCAGTCGGTGTATTCTACACCCCCAGCCGATAAAGCGGTAAGGAACAAGGGTTTGTAGATTAGTTTAACTCGCAAGACGTTGTTGGGGATTTCAAATTGTTCTTATTCTACCGATTATCGTTGCCCGTGGTGTAATGGTTATCGTCATAGGAAATGAACACGGCGATACGAGTTCAAATCCTGGACGAGACTGATTGCATTTCACATAGCACTAATACCCTTGGGAAAGGTATGAATCCAAATATTCTCCCTCCAGCTATGGGTAAATAGTAGGGTAGACTGTGTTCTTCAGCCTTGCTGAGGCAACTAGTCTAGGAGAAGGAAAACTGTGAATTCAAACCTGTTAAACTCCGCTTAAAAATTGACCTTGTGTCATATCCTGCCAGAGCAGAGGGGTTGGTAAATATGATTATCGTTGCTCAGTGTCTAACAAAGATAAAATAAGTAAAAATTTACTGCAAAATCATCGGGCATGTTTGTTGGTGCCTTGCCGCGAGTGATGTTGAGCTATTTAATCTCGTCGGCTATTGGAAGTGAAATTGATCGTCCCTGGGTGCGCCACTGCTGGGGTCACAAGTTAGAATGGTCAACGCCCAGTAAATAGTTATTGTACGCAATAACTTTTAACATTTCCTAAAAGTAAAATAGTGTTATACATCCTCAATTGGTTTCTTTCTTTAAAATGAATTCCGCATGAATTGAACTCAGGATAGATAGATAGATATGAAGCAGACTGAGTAGATAGATAGATAGATAGATATGAACTGACTGATAGATAGATAGATAGATAGATAGATATGAACTGACTGATAGATAGATAGATAGATATGAACTGACTGATAGATAGATAGATAGATAGATATGAAGCAGACTGGGATAGATAGATAGATAGATAGATAGATAGATAGATAATGAACTGACTGATAGATAGATAGATAGATAGATAGATAGATAGATAGTGTGTGTGTGTGTGTGTGTGTGTGTGAGGGAGGGAGAGAAGGAGAGAGGGGGAGAGAAAGAACAGATATTATTGCTTATTCTTAGTGCAAGACAATTGGGTTCTACAGTTTCGAATGGACACTGTACCGCTTCTTCTTGGAATGTGGAAAATTATTCGCCCATTTAATTTACAAATGGCAGAATCTGTCGTCTGCCACACAAAAAGAAAAACAAACACATATACACAGAAACAGACACACACACACACACACACACATATATATATATATATATATAAACAATGTGGCCATTGTTCGCAGAGAAGTTGAGACGCAGATGTCAGACAAGGATTGGCAAACATACCAAGCGAAAATTGCCGAGGTAGAGAAGCCACCCTTACAGGACAAACGTTTTTCTTCTCTTTATCCTTGACCCCGACCACAAATCTGCCAACTTACTTAAACGGCCTATCGTCATAGTGGGTAGAGTGTTCGCCAATGATCCGGGTTCAATCCCAGGTCGAGTTATACCAAAGACTCAAAAAATGGTACTTGATGCCACCTTGCTTAATACAGCCTCATAATATACGGACTAAGTGTATTTTGAGTCATCCAGGAAAAAGTGCAGCGCCTTCCCCTACACCACGGTGTAGTAGCTATAGAAAAGGGAGCCTTCTAGTGACCCTTCACTACGTTCAGCCAATTTGTATATATGTATATACATATATATACATATATATATCATAACGGATTTCCCTGACTCTCTCTTGTCATTTTTCTATATTATATATTGCTTCCGGCAAGTCTTCGAGACTACATCTGGTGTCCGTACAGAGCTGTTGTAGATAATTTCTAGTTGGTCGTTCAACACTTGCACGTATATGTGAAGGGGTCCATAGGAGTACGTCGTTTATGAGTTCAATATATATGTGTGTGTGTGTGTGTGTGTGTATCATGCCTATATATATATATATATATCATAACAGTTTGTGGGTTTGTTTCGAACCAAGGGCAATATAACATGGAGAGTACTCAATATCAAGAGCTATTATATAATAATAATAATAATAATAAATGAATATATATATATATATTAGATATATATATTTATTTATATAAAATAGATAATGTAGCGAAATATTAAGATACACCTACGAATTCACATCCGCTTATACAACGTGCTGCGTTTGCGAATTCACTCAAACTCATAAAAACACACATTAATACGCAATTATAACCCACACACACACACACACACACACACACACACACATACACACACGCTCAAACCCTTACAACCACACGTAAAAAAATCCTAAAAATTCACAACGGTTTTTGACGGTATTTCTTCGATTTTCGATTCATTTCATTTTCTTAACTGATTGTTGTTTTGCAAAAAAACCGCATGAAACCTAGGGGTCACAGTCTAAATTCCACGAATTAAATATATATATCTAATATATATATATATATTACATATATATATATATATATATATATATATATATATATATAATTACATTTTTTATCTTGTACATCAATCTTCATGGGTTATTTAATGTCAAAACTCTCCTTGAATAAGGAGAGTAATGGTACCATTTATCTCATAGCTTAGGGGATAAAGAGGTTCATACCGTTCCTTGGAATATTAGCGTGAATGGAACTTGAACGTGCAAACTATAGTATCACACTCCTTTAAGATTCCCATTTGATTGACAACCTCACAAAAGCAGGCCACATCTTCCCTATGTATATGTTGACATCGATTTCCGTAGATGAGATATAACTACCAGGATATGTGTACAGGTCTAATAATTTCAGAAGCTTGCTATTTAAACTGAGGGGGTGTCCTCGTGGTGCAATGGTTAAAGCGATGAACTGCGGAATCGTAGTAAGTGAGTTCGTACTCCAGTCGCGCTATTACGTTCACTTTCGGGCAAATACCCTTAGGAAAGGTATGAACCCCCTAACCTCCCAGCTATGGGTTAAATAATACCACTACTGTTCTTCTATGAGAATGGCTTTGGCATTAAATACCCTACAGAGGTTAATATGCCATTAAACAAAAAAATCCATACCAAACCAACCTATTTCAAATGAAGATGGCTTCCTCTTGAAAAACTCATGAACTAAATTTTATCTAAATTCACGTAGATGCCAATGCCTTATATACGAAGTGGTTGGAATAAAATCAGAGTGCTCTATTGCTCGTAAGCAGAACAGTAGAAAAATTCTGGCAAAAAAAATAATGCTTCGATGCTCTGACGAGAGTAGCTTTTAAATTATTTGTGCTGTCTGATGATTGCTTTTATTTATATAGTTCTGTTTATTTTACTTTAGCTATAATCATTATAAAATTAGTACCTTGTGTTTTCATATTTACATGTCATATAGAGTTGAATAGTGAATGACGACGTGTAAAGAACGACCCCTGATTTTTTTTAGAAAAGGTAGCCGGCACAAATATTTCTTCAACATCCAGTGTTATCAAGTTGATCATCTATTCCTTGGTAATACCTGCTCAGCAGGGTTAAGTAGATTACATGACGCTTGAGGCACCATAAAAGAAGAATGGCGAAAGGATAAAGTGTTGTACACTACGAGAATACAAATATAGGCAGATGCATATACAAACATAATGACAACTTCAATGAACGAACGAACACACTTCTTTATAAATATATATATATATCACACTTTATTCTCGAAAGGGATGATGTTGGTTGTGTGAGAGGTGAGTTGGAGACGGGGACAGACTGCTACATATTGACCCAAAGCTCTTCTGACCATAGCAGCACTTCTTTCTCATTATGGCTAGGCTGCTCAACCGTGGGTCACTGAGGGCCGCTAGCCCTCAGTTTGCAAGCTGATTTTCACGCTGGCATCTTGTCCCCCAACTGACTCCAACTCCAACTGGAACTGACCCAAGCCGTCTGTGGTACCTGGTTATATCTTTGTTTGACGTACACCTGCTTCTGCTTATTTACACTGGTTCATCTCTTGATTGACGGCTCGGTCGAGGGTCAATATGTAACAAGGGTTTTAGTGACTGCCGTGCATGAGTTGTTTTTTTTATCAAATCTGGTCAGTTGGGAGGTTGGATAAATCTTTCCAATGACATGCAAAGAAAACATAACTCGGTCTAATTTCTTGGGGGGGAAATGTAATGGTTAACGCGCTGGTCTGCAGAATCGTTGTAAGCGAGTTCGAACTCCAGTTGCGCTATTACATTCACTTTCGGACTGATGCCCCTTGGGAAAGGTATGGACCCCCTAATCATACCAGCTATGGGTTAAATCGCACCACTACTGTTCTTCTCGAAGTATGGCTTTGACATTAAATAACCCACGAAGGTTGATATGCCATTAGACAAAGAAACCCCTCTAATTTCTTGTTTGTCTGACCCAAGGTGTTTTTGCATAGCCGAGCTATGTTTAAACGAAGGCTCTTAGTTAAGGTATATAAGTTTTTACGTGTACATAACTTGGTTTATTAATTACAATATTAGCCCATATAATATGTACAGGTGTAATAAACGGTAAATAATGTTAAGTCATGCCTTTATTGTCTTTGTTTGGGACGCTTTGGATTGAAGTTATTGGGAGTTTAGGCCAAGAAACAAAGTAAGTCTTGAAGTTTCAAAAATATATCTCATATAATGAATGACTCCTTGTTTTTAAGGGGGAAAATTACTTTTAAAAAGTCGTTTATTACCGTAATGTATACGGTGATTCAATGAAAGAGATCTCTTGTTTCGTGGACATTTTTTATTTCTTCCTTTTTTACTAAAAATTTTTATGATCATTTGGTTTGGTTTCTTTGTTTAAGGGCATATCAACCTTTTTGGGCAGTTTAATGCCAAAGCCATCCATATAGAAGAAAAGTAGGGGTACTATTTAACTCCTCCCTTGGAGAGGGGATAAGCGGGTTCATACCATTCTCAAGAGTATTATTCAGAAAATGAACGTAATTGTGGGGATTGGGGTTTGAACTTGCTGGCAACGATGTTATAGTCCAAAACGTTTGCAACTACGCCATGGCGACTCTTCCCGGTGACCATTTATGAAAACAAATTATAGGGGGTTTTTTTTTGTTTGTTTGTTTGTTTGTTTGTTTGCATAAACTACACCTCAGCGTTGGGTTTCTGATATCCGGTATACTATTTTAGAAAATTCCAGGTAATTATCAATATACTGTTTTACGAGTATTTTAATGAGATTAATATTCCCGGAGGTGTACTTAGTTCTGCCCAGTGCTAAAAGTATGGGAAACCCAGTGAGATTCAAAGTCACTCTCAATATTTGGCCACTATACTGAACGTGATGGCTTTATAAACGAAACCTTATTGATGGATTTTAATTGATGGATTTTAACGGCATGTCAACTCGTCTAGGGTTATTTTATACCTACAGTTTTGGGAATCCCGTTCAATATACGTTCATGTTCACGTGTTTGTGCTATTATTTATTAAGAGTTATTTGCACATAATTATAAGATCTGTAGAGGGGAAAGACTTCCCAAACGAGAGTCCTGGATATGACACTAAACAATCCGATGGTGAGGCTCCAGTAATGCTATAGCTTTGGGGGATGCAGAGTACCTCTTCATTCTAATCATTCCTAGTTCCACTCATACCCGGAGTGGTAGTACCTGATATGGGTTAAATAGAACTAAACTGTGTACTTATGCTAAAGTGAATTGTTTGAAATATAACTGTTTTTATATTTAATTGCGTGTCTAAACTGTGTACTTATGTTAATCTGAATTGTTTTAAATAGAACGGTTTTTGGCATTTTAACAGTGTGTAAGCAAAACTTTCATTATTCTAAACTGAATTTTTTATAACCTTTATCAAAATGACTTAATAAGGTGTTAAATAACCCGGAAAAGGTTGATACACCATAAAACAAAAACAAACCACCAAACCATTCTCGTACAGAGATGTTTGGTTTAGTTATTGAAGTGTTTATCATATTTTGGAGAAAAGCTACAATAACTCAAATTAATATTGATTTACATAATCTGTTTTGGGTTGATTTCTTTGTTTGATGGCATATCAACCTTCAAAGGTTATGTAATGCTAAAGCTTCCCACCCTACAGAAGGACAGTAATATAATACGGATAATTTGCATATGATTCTATGATTTCAAGTATTCCTATCAAATACCAATAATTAGAAGGTTCCAGGTAATCATTTCTAGTTGGTTGGTTAGTTGAGTTTTATGGCATATCAACTTTTATAGGTTATTTAACGCCAAATCCATTTGTATACAAATAGTTCTATTTCAAAAAATTCAGTTTAGCATGTGTACACAGTTTAATTGTCAAAAACATTTCCATTTCAAGCTATTCAGTCTAGTCAAACAGTTCTTATTCAAACAATTCAGTTTAGCATAAGTATGCAATTTAATTCTATTTAACCCATACATAGGGCCCTCTCAGGTGCTACTATTCTGGGCCTGAGTGGACCTGGGAGCTATGGTAATGAAGGGTTGCTCCGCATTCCCCAAAACCCCACTGGAACCTCACCATCAGATTGTTTAGTGTCATATCCAGGACACTCGTTAGGGGGCGGGTCTTATCACTCTGCAGAGGTGAAATTGATGTATTCTACAGCCCCTCCCCTCCCCCAGCCGACTGGGCAACATTTCTATTTGAAATCATATATTTTATACACACACACACACACACATATATATATTTATATATATATATATATATATATGTATGTAAAACAGGATTTAGCTTTTATAGCCATGCTGTTAAACCAAACCAAAGCAAAGAAAACTGAACCTTTAATTACAAGTAATTATTTCTGTTTAGTTATAGTCGTTTGTTTGCACACAGTTCTATGGTTTCATATGACTAATAATCCTTTGTAAACAATTATAGCTTCAAGTAACTATTCTTAATACAAATAATTTACACACAGTTCTATGGTTTCATATAACTAATAATCCTTAGTAAACAATAAGAACTTCAAGTAACTATTCTTAATACAAATAATTTACACACAGTTCTATGGTTTCATATAACTAATAATCCTTAGTAAACAATAAGAGCTTCAAGTAACTTCAAGGAGAGGATGGAAAGACAAAAAGATATTAACCCACAGAGATATGTAGTGTAATTATTAGGAATGTCGGTCAATAGTTCTATGTTAGGGATTTTGATTTTCATTGTGTACTAAGGACCAAACACTTCTGATTCTGTGCTAAATTAATGATATATAATTTTCACTATCTATCCATCTATCTATCTATCTGTTTATTTATCTCTCTCTCTCTCTCTCTCTCTCTCTCTCTCTTTCTCTCTCTCTATATATATAATTTAAATTTCTAAAAAGTGAAGCTATAAAAACGCTGGCATATATACATATATACCAGTGTTATATATATATATATATATATATATATATATATATATATATATATATGCGAGTGATTTTATAGCTTCAGCTCTTAAAAATTTACATCATATATATATATATATATATATATATATATACCAGTGTTTATATATATATATATATATATATATATATATATATATATATATATATATATATATATATATGACATTCATGAGTGTTTATAATTGAAATTTTGATATGTTGAATTTTCCGAGCTTAAATACCCATCATTTTCTCCTCGTCTTCTTCTTCTTCTTCTTATTATTATTATTATTATTATTATTATTATTATTATTATTATTATTACTACTACTACTACTACTACTACTGCTACTATACGAATTTGATTTTTTCTTCTTTTTTTTTTCTTTTTTTTTTTTTTTTTTGACCCGGTTGAACGTCTCGGAATGTCGGTCGAGTGTACGCCGAGCTAAACGAATTTGTCCCAATGCGTGTAAGTCTGATGTGACCATGGAATAAAAATAAAAGATAAACATGATACGGGTACCGGCACACGAACTGAAACCGCGGGGGCGTTTTTGTTATCTTTTTTTTTTTTTTTTTTTTTTTTTTAAGCGAGGAGAGTTATTTTCAAGAATGAAAAAAAAGGAAAAAAAAAAAAAAAAGAAAAACGTTTGACTGCGTTTAATGATTTTGATAAGGAGAGAGCAATGTCTGTGCAGGACGTGTGTATGAGAGAGAGACAGAGACAGAGAGACTGAGACAGAGAAACAGAGACAGAGAACAAGTTAGGTTTTTCTATGGATAAGTATGTTTTCGTAATGTAATAATATACCACTTCCTTAGAACTGTTGCGACCGCATCTCTGTCAATCTCTCAAATTCTCACGAGTGATATCGAGTCTTATTAGACGCCCATTGATACGACCTTGTGCCACAACTTAGCAAAAAGCTTGGTAAATTACTATATATAAAAACGCGCACATACACACTCGTATAGAAATATTTTTCTCTATATATATAAATGTGTGTGTGTATGTGCGTGTGTGTGTTGGTGCACATTTGTTTGCACACAGTTTAAATGGTTCAAATATTGCTATTTAACATAAGTAATTCTATTTTGCAAATATTATTAAGCATTCCTATATAATATAAACAATTTGACCACAGCTGTATGATTTTAAAAAACAAATAATAATAAGTAAAGTTGTTGACCTTAATCGAGGGTGACCAGAAGGCTCCCTTTTCAATAACTACCTCACCGAAGTGTAGGGGAGGGCGCTACTCCTTTCCCTGGATTGCTTTGCTTTATCCTTGATCCTTACCTTATATTTCTGAGTGTTAAGCAAGGAGGTATCAAGTACCATTTTTTGAGTCTTTGATATAACTCGACCTGGGATTGAACGCAGGTCTCCCAGATCCTTGGCAAACACTCTACTCATTAGGCCAGTGGCCCTACTCACTGATGAGACCCTAACAGGTACTACCAGTTCGATTCAGAGTGGACTTGGGAGTTATGGCAATAAAGAGGAACTCAATGTTTCCCAAAGCTCCGGGACGGTAGCCTCCGCATCAAATTGTTTTGTGTCATATCCAAGACAGAGCGACAAATACAGATAGACAGAAAGACTGACACACACACACACACACACACACACACACACACACATATATATATATATATATATATATGCGTGTGTGTGAGAGAGAGAGGGAGAGAGAGAGAGTGAGATGGATAGATAACCAATGTATTTCCTATCGAAGTCGGATGCTGCGGTTTCATTACCAATTCAACCTCCGCATTTTTTACTAATTTTGGACTAAATACATAAAAAGGATCCAAGATAAGGCTCTAACTGCATCAGCGTGGATATGGCAATCCCATAGAGTGACGAAAATCCCACAAACTCTGGTGGTATCATGAGTTACTGCTGGGGTGCTCAGGGCTAGTGGTAATGATGCTTCGGTCCCGAAACCGTGCCTGAACCCAGAGCTATCTGATGAAGGCCTTGTTGGAAGCAATACTGCTGTACAAACATCAATCATTGTTTGAACATATATATATATGTATATGTGTGTGTGCGCGCGCGCGCCTCTGTGTGTGTGTGTTATAAAATCATATAGTCCGGTTGAAACTCTCAGTACAAACGAATTAAAAGACATATATGCAAACGCTTTCTTCACGTTACTTCCAGTTTTGTTTTGTTTTATGGCATATCAACCGTTATTGGTTATTTAAAGTCAAATCCTGTTTTTCCACATATATTAGATATATATGACTCGTAAACACATTCTTTAGATACGCATAGTTCAGGGATCAAACAGTTCTATTTCTTACAATGTAATTAAGCATAAGTCAACAAAGTTAAATAGTTCCAAGTATTGCTATGTATTACTAACAATTCAATCAAACATCAGTCATTTGTTTACCCACAATAAAATGATCAAACAGTTGTATTTCGATCAATTCAATTTAGCATGAATCATTTGTTCGCACTCCGTTTAAATGCTAAACAGTTTGATTCGACCCATAGATAGGACCCCCATCAGGCGCTACCATTCCGGGTCAGAGTGAACCTGTGAGCGATGAATGGAAACTCCGCATTCTCCGAAGCTCCAGCATTATTGGAGCCTCACTATCAGATTGTTTAATTCCATATCCAAGACACTCGTAGTGTCTTACGTCCCCTGTATGTATTCTACAGCCCCAGGCGACTGGGCCATGTCATAATTCTAATAGATTCCGATTCAATGATGTTGGTTGGTTGGTTGGTTTATGGCATAACTACATTTGTTGGTTGTTTAATGCCAATTCCATTTTTATACAAATAATCAGTTTTATTTCAAACAACTACTTTAAGTACACAGTCTAATTGTCAAAAACATTTCTATTTCAAGCTATTCAGTTTATTCAAACAGTTCTAATTCAAACAATTCAGTTTAGTATAAGTAAAGTTTTTGTTCACACACACTTGAATGTCAAACAATTCAGTTTATCGTAAGTACAGTTTCGATGTCAAAAGCACTTCTATTTCAAGCAATTCAATTCAACACAAGAACATATTTTAGTTCTATTTGACCTAATAGGGCACTGTCAGGTGCTATCACTCAGAGCCAGAGTGAACCTGGGAGCGATGGCAATGAAGGGGTACTCCATATTCCCCAAATCTCAAGCATTACTGGAACCTTGGCATCCGATTGTTCAGTGTCATATCCAGGACATTCATTGGGGGAGTCATACTCCTCTACAGAGAAGCAGTCGACTGGGCAACTGATTCAATGAATACGTTGTTCCAATTCATATTCTTTTACTGGGGCTACAAGTTTTTTTCGCGTGAACTACTTGTGTGAGCCAAAGTTTTGGTACGAGCTCGTTTGCGGCGCGTATACCACGTGACCGATGCAGTCCAATCCGTGAGAGGTAACCGCAGGCGGTGTTTGTATCCTTGTAGTTGTGTATCATAGCTACAAACGGATATGCGTGATACGTACATTGAATGTTCATAACATATATACATAGAACATAGGAATCCCGAAACACGAAAAACACTTAACTGACTTTTTTCAAATCCCCCAAATCCCCCGCGCAAGTTTCCAGTACATGACGTCATTCACATCCCCTGGTCCAGGGATTTTTATTTTGACATCTGTGAACGACACATCCTCCCTGCGCGCGCGTCAACACCTGCGCTCAAGTTTGTACCTAACTAACCCATGCACTGAGCCGAAAGGTTCTCAGCCTAACTAAACCTAAACGCAAGATATATAAAACGAAATCCCTCGGCCATTATATTACAGTTGGTGTGCTAACACGTTCCAGTTATTTTCCTTGGATAAACATTTGGACAGACTGGGTTGTTTAGCCTTGGTTTGGCAACCCATCTAGGAGAAAGGAAACTAAATTCAAACCTGTAAAACTTATAACACATCTTGCTCATACTGGGAGGTTAAGTAATTTAAAGCAACGATGTCGATGTGTAGTACGTTATTCACTTCTCCCACCTTCTTTTCATGACCTCAGCGAAAGCCTCATGCATGCAAGTTTCAGAGAAATTTATTCAATATAGAATAGCCAAGTCGTTTGGAGCAGTAGAATACACCAAGTACATCTCTATAGAGAGGTAAGACTCCACCCACACACACACACCAACAAGTTTCTTGGATATGATATTAAACAATCTGATGATGGGGCTAAAAAATGCTGGAGCTTTAAAGAATGCGAAAAACCGTTTCATTGCCATCGCTCCCAGGTTCAATCTGGCCCGGAATGATAGGACCTGGTCGGGTCCTATCTATGAGTCAAACATTTAAATTGAGTGAAAACAAATGACTTATGCTAAATAGAATTGCGTGAAATAAAAATATTTGATCATTTAACAGTGTGTAAGCAGGTGACTGGTGTTTGATTGAATTGTTAGTGATACATAGGAATACTTTAACTTTATGCAAACGAATGATTAAAGTTGAATAGAATAATTAATATTATTTGAAACCATTTAACTGTCTACAAAAAAAGTTCAGGCTGGGTCAAAAATGTTATCAACAAAATGTGTTTACAAATCATATATATCTAATATACATATATCAACAGGACTTGGCATTAAATAACTTACGATGGTTGATATGCCATAAACCCCAAACCAAATCCTATATATTTAATATATATATATATATATATATATAAAGAGGATTTGGCATTAAATAACCAACAATGGTTGATATGCCATAAAACCCAACCCAACCCAACCAAATCCTATATATTTAAAATATATGTATAAAGAGGATTTGGCATTAAATAAGCTACAATGGTTGATATGCCATAAAACCTAACCAAACTAAACCATATATAGTTGATATATATGTATAAAGAGGATTTGGCATTAAATAACCAACAATGGTTGATATGCCATAAAACCCAACCAAACCAAAACCTATATATTAATAATATATATGTATAAAGATGATTTGGCATTTAATAAACCACAAGGGTTGATATGCCATAAAACACAACCATACCAAAACCTATATATTTGATATATATGTATAAAGAGGAATTGGCATTTAATAAACCAAAAGGGTTGATATGCCATAAAACCCAACCAACGTAATCAAAACTAAAACGAAAACATTAAAAAGATCAATTGAAAATCAGAAAGAGTAAACAAAACAAGAAAAGAAACTATAGTCAAACCTTTTACAGTGACTGCATATACAATTGAATATGCTACAAAATAATTTCTTGCCCAGTTGCAGGGTGTTGTAGAATACACCGACTGCACTTCTGCAGAGGGGTAAGACCCCTCCCAATGAGTGTCCTGTATATGACACTAAACAATCTGATAGTGAGGTTCCAGTGACTACCCTAAAGTTCAACCTCTCCTCAACGTGGCAGGGGGGTCGACAACGGGTAGTGCCAGAGCTATGCCCTCGAGAACTTCGGTTCCTGGTAGGGCCACCCAAGGCGTATTGGTCAGGCACCCAGCGGTATTAGGGCCGCAACCCGGCTAATGGGGCTCTGGTGAAAATCCAGGATGTGTCTATTCCGGCAGCCGGTGGCCTCGGGTCGTTCTGTCAATGCGTCTGTAGAAAATCTGTGGTAAACAGGGCGTTCTTCCGGGTAGGACTTGGCACCCTTCCCTCATTTAAAATCCCAATGTATCTTCCTCAATGAGCAACCTTGCTCGGGAGGAAGCCGGTTCAACCCGACCAGGGTGAAAGCCGATACAAGTACAAATAAGTAAGAGGTTTCAGTGATGCTGGAGCTTTGGGGAATGTTGAGCACCCCTTCATTGCCACTGCTCCCAGGTCCAGTTTGACCTGGAGTTGTAGACCCTGATAGCGCCCTATCAATTGGTTAAATGGGATTAAACTGCAAACTTATGCTTAATTGAATTGTTTAAATCAGAACTGTTTAACTAAAATGAATAGCTTAAAAAAGGTTTTTCACAATTAAACTGCGTACTTGCATTTAAACTGCGTACTTATGCTAAACTGAATTGTTTGAAATGGAACTGTTTTTGACATTGAAACTGTGCTTACGCTAAACTAAATTATTCAATATAGAACTGTTTTCATATTTAATTGTGTGTAAACAAAATCTATACTTATACTAAACTGAATTGTTTGAATTAGAACTGTTGAACTAAACTGAATAGCTTGAAATAGAAATGTTTTTGACTATGAAACTGTGTACTCAGGATAAACTGAATTGTTTGAAATAGAACTGACTATTTGTTTAAAACGGATTTGGCGTTAAATAACCTACAAAGGTTGATATGCCATAAAACCCAACCAACCAACCAAAATAATTTTGAACATCATAGAGTACACATTTCAGATCAAGTTTCAAATCAATCCACATAGGGAATGCCAATACAAAGAACCCACATTACTTTTACAGAGAGCTGAGACCCCATCGCCTACCTACAAAGAGTGTCCTAGACATGACACTGAACAATCTGATGGTGTGATTACAGTTCTGGAGCTTTGAGAAATGTACAGTACCTCTTCATTGCTATTATTCTCACGTCCAATCTGTTAGGGTCCCATCTATTTTAATCATTTACTATACAGGAAACCATTTAACTGTGTGCAACCAAAAATTAATTATTTGTATTGAATTGTAATTATTGAAACCCTTAAACTTTGTGCAAATACAACTGTTCGTGTAAACAATTCTTGAAACCATTTAACTGTGTGCAAATAAAACTATTAATGTTAGATTGCAGTATTTAAAACCATTTAAATGAAAGCAAACAAATCAGTAATATTAGAATAATTCGTGTTGGAATACTCGGAACCATTTAACTGTGTGCAAACAATAATAATTCTTGTGTATAAACAGATTAGCTCTGATTCATTTAAAAATAAGATTACCTACAAATGTAATATAATTGCGGAGTGATTTCGTTTTGTATATCTTGCCTTTCTGTTTAGTTAGGATGAGAACTTTTCGGCTCAGTGCATGGGTTAGTTAGGTGCAAACATTAGCGCAAGTGTTCACGCGCCCGCAGAGAGGATGCGTCATTCACAGATGTCAAAATAAAACCCCAGATAGAAATAGAACCAGGGGGATGTGAATGACGTCATGCACCGGAAGTGTGGGTTTTGAGAAAAAGTCAGAGAGTTGAGTTCCTGCGTTCAAACGGGAATGTTGACTTTTGGGGCCCGCCGAGGCTAGACCAGTAGTTTGCAGATCGGGTGCCGCACGTGGTTTGGGGCGGATGTAAAAGCAATCAGCATAGAAAGATTGTGTCTCTCTCTCCTTATGTCGAATAACCTTTAACACCAAGGTGAATAAAGTTTCGTACCAGAACCAATTTCGTGAATGTCGTGTATTTCGGATTCCCTAAGGAAATATACGAAGCTTTTTGCTTAGATGTGGCATAAGGCCATATGAAAGGGGCTCCTATGTCTATTTCACACATCCGTATATTATGGGTATGTTACACAAACTATTGACTTACAAATCATATGTACTGGGTGTTTCGATATACATGGGACCCATGTGACTGCTAATAACCCTACTAATAATAATGTTGTATTCTTTTTGGTTTCAGATTTGAAAATAGTATACTATAATAACTATTAATCCTTGATCACAATGCATTGGACAAGGAAGGGAAAAATATTTTGCCTCACAACTTATTGGGAGACAAAATCATTCAAAACTGTCTCAAAATAGATGCAGCCCATTAATATGATAATGATTTATTACTAAGGCAACCAACTAAAGAAAAGGTTGCATGTCCTGGAAGCTGATGTAATAACACTTAAAAAAACATTGATCTGATGTCTGTAACTCATTTTTAACAAGACGTGTTCCAAATGATCGCCATTGCGTTTCTCTCAGTTATCAATCATTATCTTATTAAAAGGTGGTGTAATATAATGACCGAGGGATTTCGTTTTATGCCTTTGGGTTTAGTTAGGCTGAGAACCTTTCGGCTCAGCACATGGGTTAGTTAGGTGCAAACTTGTGTGCAGGTGTTAATGCGCGCACGGAGAGGATGTGTCGTTCATAGATGTCAAAATAAAAATCCGATGGAAAGGTTGACCAGTGGATGTGAATGACGTCATACACCGGAAGCGCGCGCGGAGGATTTAGGGTATTTTGAAAAAGTCAGTTAGTTGAGTTGAGTTCTGCCTCTGGAGAAGACGGTTGGCTTTCGCTTGCTCGCCGAAGCCAGGCCAGTGGCCTTTGTGGTGGGCGCCACACGTGTTGGGTGGGGGCAGATGGAAAAGCCGGAATTGAAAGAATGTGTATCTCTCTCCTTATGTCGAAGAACCTTTAAACTCAAAGGTAATAAAAAGTTTCGTACCTGAACTAAGAAGTCGTAAGTATCTTTCGTGTTTCGAGATTCCTATGTTCTATATATATATATATATATATATATATATATATATATATATATATATATATATGAACATTATATGTCCATTTCGCATATCCGAATCTGGCTATGGAACAGTTGCAACTATTTTGAGACACCCTTTACAATTTGTTTACTGTGTGCACACGGATGAGTTTTGTCCCATTTTAAAAAATTGTTAACAATAAACTATCCGTTTATGAATCATATAACAGGATTCGGCATTAAATAACCTACATGGGTTGATATGCCATAAAACAAAACCAACCAACTCTTACTATTACAAGCGAATCGTGCTTCATGTTACCAAAATATTGCAAAACTTTTGATTCACCCTGATAATTCATCATCTCATCAATTTGTATTCATTATTTTAACTTACAAACGAGCTGACCTTTAAAAAACATTCAACGAAACATTTGATTGTTTTTGCTTGCAATTTTAGACTGCGAGAAACTTATTAAGTAAACAGTGTCAAATCCCTTTCTAGATACACATGGGATTCCATATGTTGGACGGGGTAACTTTTTATAATTCTTTGACTGGAAGAGTTGTGCATATAGAGTGCATCACAATAATCCTACGGAGAATTCTCCGGGTGGAAGCATTGAATGACAACATTTGCCTAAGGAAACTTGGAAAAGAAATAACATTGATCAAGGGAAATTAGAGTCGATGAATAAACATGAAGTCTGTTGAGGAAGTAATGAGAGTGTAATGTTATGGGCGAGGTTACTTCCTTCTTTCTTTTCTTCATTCTTTCCTTCTTTTCCTCTTTTTTCTTCTTTCTTTCTTTCTTTCTTTTTTTTTCTTCTTCCTTCTTTTCTTTTTTCTTCCTTCTTTCCTCTCCTTCCTTCCTTTCTTTCTTCTTTCCTCTCCTTCTGTCCTTCCTTCCTTCCTTCCTTCTTTCTTCCTTCTCTCCTTCTGTCCTTCTTTTTTCCTTCCTTCCTTCCTTTTTCCTTCCTTCCTTCCTTCCTTCTTTTTCCTTATTCCTTTCTTCCTTCCTTTTTTCTTTTCTTCTTGCCTTCCTTTTTCCTTCCTTCATCCGTTTCTTTTTCCTTCCTTCATTTCTTCCTTCCTTCCTTTCTTCTTTCCTTTCTTTTTTCTTTCTTATTCTTTTCTTTCTTTCTTTCTTTTTTGTTCCTTCATTTTTCCTTCTTTCCTTCCTTGCTTCCTTCTTCCTTCCTTCCTTTCTTTTTTCATTCCTTCCTTTCTTCCTTCCGTCTTTGCTTTTTTCCTTCCTTCCTTTTTTCCTTCTTTTTCCTATCCTTTTTCCTTCCCTCCTTCTTTCCTTCCTTCTTTACTTCCTTATTCCTTCCTTTTTTTCCTTTCTTCTTTCCCTCCTTTTTCCTCTTTTCCTTACTTTTTTCCTTCCTTCTTTCCTTCTTTTTCTGCGTCCTTCCTTCCTTCCTTCCTTCATTATTTCCTTCGTTTTTCTTTCTTTCGTTTTTCCCTTCCTTTCTTCCTTCTTTCCTGTCTTTTTCCTTTTTCCTTTCCTTTTTTCCCTCCTTTCTTTTTTCCTTTCTTCTTTCTTTTTTCCTTCCTTCCTTCACTCCTTCTTTCCTTTTTTCTTGCTCCCTTCCTTCCTTCCTTCCTTCCTTCCTTCAACTCCTCTGGGGCTTAGAGTTACCGCCACACCTTAATAGTGATGGTCACCCCCGCATCGGGACTGAGAATACGCCGACTGTATCCCTAACAAAGGAGAACGCCTCTCCGTCCTAAAAAAAAAACGGTATCCTGAGTATGACACTAAACTGTGTTTGGTGGTGAGGCTCCACTTCTGGAGATATGGAGGTCTAGTGAGAATTCATTCATTGCCATAACTCCCAGATTCACTCTGACCCGGAGTGGTAGTACCTGTTAGAATTCAAACTGTTAGTTAAATTGATCGGACCATGCGAAAAAAAAAAAAGATCCTTACGAAACAACAACACAAAAAATGTAAATATGAATGAACAATATTCCCTAACCTTTCTGCATTAAATATCCTAAGACAGGTTGACACGCCGTTAAAATCAATTAATCTATCATCGGTGATAGTGCTTTGGTTAAAAAATCAGCAGTTGTTTTTTTTTGTTTTGTTGTTGTTGTTTGTTTGTTGGTTGGTTTCTTTATGTAATAGAGTGCTCGCCCCTCACCACTTGATTCTGATTTCAGAGTTTTTTCCTTCTAGGTTGGTTTGCCTTCCTACTAAGCTAGACCGCCCTCTCTAGTATTTACTCTTAGCTGAGGGACAATTTGTGGGTTCATGTCTTTCCTCAGGGCATTAGTGTGAATGTTTGTTGTTGCTTTTGTTGTTGACACAATTCTTATGCTGATACGCTCAACAGTCTTGTCACTGATTCTGTAGACTCTTTATCGAACATTGGACCGAAGCAACACCACATCAGCGATAATGCTGTGGTTTCAGCAGCAAGAGTTTATGAGTAGAGTAGCTCGTCTAATACTCCCTGGTTTTTAATTCAGAGTTTTCTTTCTCCTAGCTAGGTTGCCGAATCTGTTACCCCAAAATAATAACCAATAAGTTGTTGACCTTAGTCGAGAGTGACCCGAAGACTCCCTTTTCAATAGCTACTACACCGAGGTGTAGGGGAGAGCACCACTCCTTTCCTTGGATTGCTCCACTTTATCCTTGATCTGTACCTTATAATGCTGAGTGCTAAGCAAGGTGGCATCAAGTACCATTTTTTGAGTCTTTGATATGACTCGACCTGAGATTGAACCCCGGTCTCTCGGACCATTGGCGAACACTCAACTCATTAGGCCAATGGCCCGGTATAATAGCCAATACGCCACTCAAACTATCATTCTTATACAGAAAATAGGTGGTGGGGGCTTGTGGTGTCCTCATGGTGTAATGGCTAAAGCGATGGACTGCGGAATCGTAGTAAGCAAATTCGTACTCCAGTCGCGTTATTACGTTCACTTTCGGGCAAATACCCTTGGGAAAGGCATAAACCCCCTTATCCTCCCAGCTATGTGCTAAATTGTACCACTACTGTTCTTCAAGGAGAATGGCTTTGGCATTAAATAACCCAAGAAGGTTGATATACCATTAAACAACCAAACCAAACCTCTCTTCTCCCGAGAATTACAAACTATGCCGGAAGTTGGTTGATATTTTAGGGCATATCAACCCTTGTGGGTTACTTAATGCCAGATTCTGTGATACACACACACACACACACACACACACATATATATATATATATATATATATATATATATATATATATAATTTCTAAGTGAATAGTTTTTTCTAACATTTTTTAAACGAGCCAGAGTTCAAATATTTCAGTTTAGCATAAGTACGCAGTAAATGGAAGTACGGTTTAACTGTCAAAAACACTTCTATTTCAAGCTTTTCAGTTTAATCAAACAGTTCAATTTAGCATAAGTATGCCGTTAGTTCTATTTAACCCATAGATTGGGCCCTATCAGGTGCTACCACTCCGGGTCAGAGTGGACTTGGGAGCAATGGCAATGAAGGGGTACTCCGCATTCCCCAAAGCCCCAGCATTATTGGGACTTCACTATCAGATTGTTTAGTGTCATTTCAGGACACTCATTGGGGGGGGTCTTACCCCCCTGCAGAGGCGCAGTCAGTGTATTCTACAGCCCCAAACTTTAAGATGTGGGAGGTATTCCTCTGTTGGATCATATATAAACAAATCTTGTATATTCAACAATTGCAACAATTTTAGCGTAAAAAATGGCTAAACAAAAAATTAAATACAATCTTTGTCCATGTAAAACATGGATTTTTCACTTGTTGAATAAATGTTAGGGATCTGCTTCCTTTTATGTCAGGGAATTGGTAAAATGCCAGTGTTGGTGGCCTTTTTCTTTTTTTTCTTTTTTTTTTTTTTTTCGGAATTAAACAAAGGTCCATTCAATTTGTTTAGTACCTTCATTCATAAAAAAAATCTCTTTCAGGGTTCGATTCACCCCTTCCTGTTAATAAACACAGACCAATGGAATCTTATCAAGCTTCTTTTATCAGCGTACTTCACAGGATCGGGTTTCATTTTCCCCATCCACTTCTCCTCTTTCGTTATCATTCTGGAATTAAATTCCACTCATTCATAGAATTCCAGATTGCCTTATAAGGAAATGTTTCTTTCGCGCCTTCTTTTTGCTTCAGTGGAACAATGTTTGTAGGACACAATTTTTTTTTAAATAGTTTACTTAACCGAGTTATTTTGGTTTTTATCCCCATCTTTATTTTTATTTTTTTTTTTTTCATTTATCTAATTTATTTTTAGATCACAGTATTTTGGTTGGCCTTTTCCATGAATGTTTTCTTTTTCTCTCTATATGGAAATGTATCAAATAAATATCCAGTTCTTTTCTACCCACCTTACGGGAAAAAATATAGCACCTCACATTTCTGTCGCCATCTATCAGCTAAGAATAACTACACCGGTAAAAAAAAATTTGGAATAAAATGTTTATTTTCCTCTAAGCCAAAGATTCCAAAATTTTATTATTTTTAGTTGAATATTATACAAACAAAACGAATATTATTAGGTATTATTTATAAGTAAATGCTAAAGTAGTTAAAATATGAAAATGTAACAGTCATCATTAGATGTAGTTTTGTAACATACTCAGGATATCCCTCATTTTTTTGGGGGGGGTCTTACCTCCCCCATGTAGGAGATACAGTCTGCGTACTTTTAGCCCTATCAAAAGGGCGGTTGATTGAATCACAAATCAAGCAGGATTCGACTCTAGGTCAATTTTTCATCGGAGTTTTACAAGTTTGAATCCAGAGTTTTCCTTCTCCTAGACCGGTTGCCATAAAAAAGGCTAGAGAGCTTAGTCTGCTCTACTATGTTACCCATAGCTAGCGGGAGAATAATTGGATTCATACCTTTCCCAAAGGTGTTAGTGCTATGAGAAATAAAAACAACTTCGTCTAGTCTGAGAATTAATTTTATTTTTATAGCAGACTTTTGTCCTCGTCTGGGTAGTTTTTTGTTGTTTTTCTCACTAAGTTTCGGCCAAATTTCACCTCTGGCCATCTTCAGGTGATTAACCATGGCCTCGAATAGGAATGCTAAATTTATAGATACAAAATTTATAACCGGCATGTCGATTTCATTTTCCGCGCCTGTAACTGTTATTTCACCTAGACTTCATTTTGAATTAAGATTTTTAGAATAGCCATAGTTAAGACAATGAACAGCTTACATACGTATTTAGAACTGTAACGATCTTTGAGACTTGGATATTTCATATGCTTGGCCTACTCGGGATTTTTTCTTAGCAGAACGTGGAATTATAGTTGACATCAGTTGATATGACAGGTTGAGAGTATCCACTCATGACGTCCTATGAAAAGGCATTTGCCAGCGAGTAAATGGGAACATCGGGCGCTTTCCATTGTCTTGATCAAGCCCGGAAGGTTTAACTATAGCTTTTAAGTCAGTAAATTGTCGTTAGATAAGCTGAAATTATCAAGGGCATAAGTCGAGAAGTATGCAGTTACCAATGAGAATCGAGCTTACAAATGATGAAATTTCATTTAATGGTCGTTTTAATTAAAATTTTTGATTGATAAATGATATTTTATGATAATCTTGAAAACTTATCCTCACCTTGTTTTACGCGTGTTTTAATTATTCAATAAGCTTCCAGACTATTTTTGTACAGGCATTTAAAATTATCGTAGACACTTGAAAATTCAGGATCTTATTGCTATACATTTTATGAGATGACTGACCAATTTTTATGATTTCAGGTTCAAAAGAACAGCTACAGCAGCAATTGGAATACACCCTACTAAAGCCTGATTGTCACAGCTGGTGAATTTCAAAAATGCAATCTGGACGTGAGGAAGAACGATATGCGAAAATATTCTGTTTTAAACTTGGTAAAAATACCTCAGAAACGTATGGAATGCTTCAGACTGCTTTTAGAGCATCTTGCATGAATCGAATATCAGTTTTTGAGTGGCATAAGAGATTCAAGGAAGGCAGGGAGTCTGTGAGGGATGATGAGAGGTGTGGGAGGAGTAAGGAAGTCAATACACCAGAGTTGATTGGTCAAAGGGTTAGGGTTATGGTTAGGTTGCTATGTTGAGGTTTTAAGGAAGTTCAGGACGAGATTCCGTCGAAAGAGGCCAGCACTCTTCAAATCGGGTCAGTGGCATTTCTACCAGGACAATACACCAGTCCACAACTCCATCCTTGTCAGACTATTTGAGCAAGATGGGCATAAAAGTAGTTCCTCACCCACCCTATAGTCCAGACCTTGCTCCCTGTGACTTTTGGTTATTCCCTAAGCTCAGAGGCTGTCGTTAAGAGACATGAGGAGATGAAAGAGGCTATGACAAAGGTCATTGACACGCTCACACAAGAGGACTTCGATGGGGCCTTGCAGAAGTTGTTGGAACGGTACAAGTGCATTGCAGCCGGAGGAGATTACTTCGAAGGGGACTAGAGTTTCATGTGTGTACTATCAATAAAAGTGTCCATACGAAAAAACTCCGGAAACTTATTTAATGACCCTCGTATGTATAAAAATGAATTCTGATACGAATTAATTTCAGTTTTAAATGCTTTTTCATATCATTCGAAATATAAGCAAATCTCTATCAATTTTCGTTGCATGAAATTACAAATAATATTGGTTTAGTAATTCACTAAGCTTTTTGATAAGATATAGCATAAGGCCGTACGATTGGGGCACCCAGTAAGACTCAAACTCACTTGTGAAGGTTTACCAGTCAAGCATTACACGACCCGAGTGGCCCAAATAACATTAATTTACGGTTTCTTCAACTGATAGCGAAAACTTACATAGGGTACTATTTACTGTATAAATCGAATGTGGATTTTAATGCTAATTTTATTATTCTTTCTGATAGCCGCTTTATCAATAATATGTCGTTTGGGCCATCTCTCTTTAATCAGAATTATCCTAATGATCCGCTTGGTGAAACGTTGGAACGTAGTTTCTAACTCTTATATATATATATATATATATATATATATATATATATATATATATATATATATCCTTATATTATCCAACGCCAAGTCAGTCAATGGTGAGAAGGATTCTATTTTTGGATTTTCTTTCTACAATGTTCAAAATCCAAGTGAGAGCTCAATGTAAAATAATCATAAATTATATTACCGAGCAAATAATTCCATATAAAAGAAAATCCTTAAAAAATTACTCATATTTCTTTTAATAATATTTATTTCAGCAGGCCCTATGTTTTTAGAAATATAGGGTCAGTTGAATAAAATATTGTTACAAAAAATATGAGTAATTTTTAAAGGTTTTTCTTTTATACGATATATATATATATATATATATATATATATATATATATATATATATATATATATATAACATTAGCCCATGAATATTTGCACCGACGCTCTTTCTTTGTGATACTTACTCTTCAGATTATTTTAAGTGTTTTCTTCGAGGAATTGACGGATGTTAGAGAAGGCGTGGTACTCTCATTTTAAGTGTTAGCGGTTTATTCTTTGATCAGATAGGAAACAAGTTATGCTTAGTTCCTTAAAACAAAACAATCAGCAATAAATAAAATAATCTAAGATCTACCAGCAGGCATTCTAAAATTGCTTTTAATTCTCAGAACACCAATGACGTCATGCACAGGAATGTCACTGTTGGTTGAGACAACGAAAAAAAGGTGCAGGACGAGGTTGTCACTTGATCCCGGTGACAAAAGAATAGACAGACACGTTGTTACAGTTTGGTTCTTGTGTTTAATCATGTACTAATAGTTCTGGCCGGCCATTCACCATGTGCCCGTGGTGTAGTCGTTATCGCCGTAGGAAATGAACACGGCGATACGAGTTCAAATCCTGGACGAGACTGATTGCATTTCACATAGCACTAATACCCTTGGAAAAGGTATGAATCCAATAAGTCTCCCTCCAGCTATGGGTAAATAGTAGGACAGACTAGGTTCTTCAGCCATGGTTAGGCAACTAGTCTAGGAGAAGGAAAACTCTGAATTCAAACCTGTTAAACTCCGCTTAAAAATTGACCTTGTGTCATATCCTGCCCGAGCGGAGGGGTTGGGTAAATAGTACCATGTTTTTTTCAAAACCGTTTTCATGGAGAGGTAGAAAGTATCTTCCTTTTCTAAAGAAAATACTGAAGCCCCGAAAAAAGTGACTTCTTAGATATTAAACTAAAAAACTCAACTCCGCTCTGCAGTAAAATAGAAATACGGCTCCAAATCTCAAACGCAAAATTTCCGATTGCTTGTGTCAATCTAAAATAACTTTAACTTCCACTTATCTATCAAACTTGAAGGTTTGTCAAAGGGAAAGGCCATTACTTAATACCAGCAACACAATGTATCGTTTAAATAATCTTTTTATATATATATATATATATATATATATATATATATATACTACCTCTCACCCTTCCTTCCTTACGTCATGAAACGTAAATTTTTAAGCAAGTTAACTGACTGTAATTATTTTATACATTAGATCTGAAGAAGTCCTGTTATTTTTGGTGTTATTGATTCATATCAATACCCATAACAGGATGGAAATAAATTTATAATCCTAATGTGACCGGTTTTTGTTTTTCTTAAAGGAATTATTGCTCTGTGATGTCAGTTACAGTTGAAGCTCTTTACCAGGAAAATTTAAATGTTCATTGTTGAATGATTTTTTTGTCCTGACGGAATTATTCCCGACTCCGGTTTAACGGGACTGAATAATATATATATATATATATATATATGGGGTGTACATAATTTTATCCATATATATTGTTAAATTTTAACTCTCTCTCTCTCTCTATATATATATATATTATCAAAATATCTTATAAATTATATATATATATATATATATATGTGTGTGTGTGTGTGTGTGTGTGTGTTTGTTTGTGTGTCAAAGATTAATTGGGGTAAAAAAATGCACCCATAAGGGAGGATAGGAAACACTCTTAGAAAAAGAAAAAGAGAAAAAAAAAGAAAAGAAAGAAAGAAACAACCCATACATGGAATCTATCACGAAATTAAATGAAACAACCACCCCATCATAACTGTGACCTTCATATAAACCGAATAACACACCTGAAAGAATATCAAAAGTTACCTGAAGAAAGCATTAGGCTGGAAACGTTCCGTAAGAACTAAATAAATGATTTTCAAAAGGATATAAATCTCTTTGTGGACCAATTCATTTTGATATATAGATATATGTATATATATATATATATAATGTCAGGTAGAAAGTGTTTTTGTCATCTTCAGAGTGGGAATTATCAATTAAGAATAGCGGTTTGTAACGAATACAAAAAATATTCCAAAAATGTTACGTCATGAAACGTAAATTTTTCAAGCAAGTAAAGAAGAAACAAAGCGTCCATAAAAGGTCAGTTTGTATATGTGGAGAGGGAAAAAAGAAAGAAAAAAAAGGATAAAGAGGGAAGAAAGAAATAAAGAAAGAAAGAAAGAAAGGGGCAAGAGTGAAGAAAGGGAAAAATAGAAATGACTGTTTAATTATCCATGTTAGTGTAAGTTAAAATCCTTCAAATTTTCGTAATTTCATATCTTAACAATCTGGTCGAAACGCGTCGGTGGGACTTATAAGGGTGAAACTCATTAATCTTTTCTCCTCAATTATATGTGTATTATTCTTTCTGTTTTCTTGCAGTTTTCTTTTTTTCTTCTATTTTATTCTGTTTTCTTTTTTCAAAACAGTTTTCATGGAGAGGTAGAAAGTATCTTCCTTTTCTAAAGAAAATATTGAAGCCCCGAAAAAAGTGACTTCTTAGATACTAAACTAAAAAACTCGACTCTGCTCTGCAGTAAAATAAAAATACGGCTCCAAATCTCAAACGCAAAATTTCCGATTGCTTGTCTCAATCTAAAATAACTTTAACTTCCACTTATCAATCAAACTTGAAGGCTTGTCGTAGGGAAAGGCCATTACTTAATACGAACAACACAATGTATCGTTAAAATAATCTTTCTGTATATATATATATATATATATATAAATATTTCTATACCACCTCACATCCTTCCTTCCTGTGTCTATTCGGGCAGTGATTATTTTATCCATTTGATCTGAAGAAGTCCTGTTATTTTTGGTGTTATTGATTCATATCAATAACCATAATAGGATGGAAATAAATTTTACTTTCAACGGCCCAGACGCTCTTCTTCTTACCAAGTAGTAATGTACATACAAAAGTTACATCACTTTTGTAATAGATCCTCCCCTGATGATGGCCCAAAGTCGGGCAGAAAGTACTTGGGAAATAAATAATTATGGAAGATACATCAACCAATTCCCGTTGAATATTATTAAATCAATATGCCAACATGAAAGGATGAACAAGAAAATACATTGTAAGTAGACAAAAAATGTCTATTTTTTCGTTTAACGAAATATATATATATAGATAGATAGATAGATAGATAGATAGATAGATAGATTTTGGGGTCTTTCGAAAAGCTCTAAGATTCATCGAGATTTTTGATTTGTCGCATACCTCTTATCCTTCTATGGGCCTCACCTGCACAGAAATTAAGACAGGAATCCTAATTAGTTTTTCTTGCTTTATATATATATATATATATACTTTAAGAAAAACAACAAACCGGTCTCATTAGGATTATAAATTTATTTTCATCCTGTTACGCGTTTTTGAAAAATTCAAAAACACGAGAAAAATTTATCAAAAAATTTATATATATATATATATTGGAGGTTCATTCAAAAAATTATATATATATATATATATATATATATATATATATATATGGAAGAAAATAATACATATATATCTATATCTATATATATATGTCGTTTGAGTATGGGTCATGGTTATCTTTCGATGGCTGTTTTTTTTATTCTCATCTATAGAAGCCACTCTTATAGATGAGCAGCAGTAGTTCCCCGATCGAACTGATGATCCGGGACGGTAAGCCAATGTCTCATAGGTCCAGGACCAGGTGAGGTGTCCATCATGCTGCTTCACATGTGTACGTAAAAAAAAAAGGTGGGGTTCATTACAGGTAAGTTTGAACTTAGTTAAAGTCCTAGACTAATGTATATCTATAAGAGATTTATGTTTATTTTCATCTGTCTTCTGATGCTGGCCTTGATGCTTTTTTTGTTTGTTTGTTTTTTTTAACTACTATGGGACAACAAAAACAGAGGGCATTCTAAGCTTTTAGAAGACTTTCAGAAACCTTTCGCCGTGTATGCTAACACATGGGACCAGAAATCATATATTCAATTGGGGTTTATGGTTAAAAACTCTCTTTGCATTTAAAATACACTATACAAGCAGCTTTTTACAAAGAATAGGACACTGCTGGAGGAGTAGAGACGAGCTCATAAGTGATGTACTTCTATGGACCCCCACTTATGGCCGAACAAAAGCAGGACGACCAGCTCGAACATACATACAGCAGCTATGTGAAGATACGGGATGTAGTTCAGAAGACCTGCCGGAGGCGATGAACGACAGGGAAAAGTGGCGAGAGAGGGTCAGGGATATCCGTGCCTGTCGCACGACATGATGATAATGATGATGATAAGTATATATATATATATATATATATTCTCATCCACAGAGAGACTATTTCGATGTATCACAACTCTTCAGTGTGGCTAGACAGGCTAGATTCCCGAAGCTGGGATCGAAACCTGGCTGACTGAAACACCAATCCAAGATTAGAGAGAGAGAATTGGGGATAGATAGATAGATAGATTTTGGGGTCTTTCGAAAAGCTCTAAGTTTCATCGAGATTTTCGATTTGTTGCGCAACTCTCTTCCTTCTAGGGGCCTCATTAACACAGAAATTAAGACAGGAATCCTAATTAGTTTTTGTTGTTTTATAAGACGTGATAGTGTGTTGCCACAACAAAAATGTTCTGTTAAGGCTCTTCATTCTTGGTGAGGCTTAGAACTTTTGGAACGAAGCACGAGTGTGGGAATTGGCCCTTCCTCTACCAGGATTTCGTTAAGCTAACAATAGCTTGGAAATAAAAAAGAACATTCTTTTATTTAATAGCTAAACGTATGAACTCAAAAAATTATCGCTAATTATTATATTATTAACACTTGTTTTTTTTTTGTTTTTTTTTTTATCTTAACTCGTTATTGTTTTTCCGTTTTTCGGTGCGTTGCCTTCTAAACATCCACTTGGAAAAAAAATCTACTCACATGCAGAAAGATTTGGTGTCTTTGTTTAGTGGCATATCAACCTTTGACGGTTATTCAATGCCAAAGTCATCCTTGAAGAAGAAACAGCTATGATACTGTTTCACCCAAACCTTTTGTGGCCCAGTCGGCTGGGGCTGTAGAATACATCAACTGCTTTTCTGCATAGGGGTAAGACCCCGCCACCAATGAGTGTCCTGGATATGACATTAAACAATCTAATGGTGACTGGTCTGTCATTTAAACTGCGTACTTATACTAAACTGAATTGTTAGAAATAAAACAGTTTTTCATTTAACTGTGTATTGCAGAATACACTGACTGCTTCTCTGCAGAGGGGTAAGACACCACCCCAACGAATCTCCTAGATATGACATAAACAATCTAATGATGAGGTTCCAGTAATGCCGGAGCTCTGGGGAATGTGGAGAATCCGTTCATTGCCATCGTTCCTAAGTCCACTTTGGCCTGGAGTTTTGACATCTGATAAGGTCCTATCTATGGGTCAAATAGAACTAAATTCTGAACGTTTGCTAAACTGAATTGCTTGAAATAGGACTGTTTTGACTTTTAAACTTTGCACTTATGCTAAACTGAATTGTTTGAAATAGAACTGTTTTGACTTTTAAACTGAGTACTTATGCTAAACTGAATTGTTTGAAATAGGACTGTTTTGACTTTTAAACTTTGCACTTATGCTAAACTAAATTGTTTGAAATAGAACTGTTTTGACTTTTAAACTGAGTACTTATGCTAAACTGAATTGCTTGAAATAGGACTGTTTTGGCTTTTAAACTTTTCACTTATGCTAAACTAAATTGTTTGAAATAGAACTGTTTTGACTTTTAAACTGTGTACTTATGCTAAACTGAATTGTTTGAAATAGGACTGTTTTGACTTTTAAACTGTGTAATTATGCTAAACTGAATTGTTTGAAATAGGACTGTTTTGACTTTTAAACTGTGTACTTATGCTAAACTGAATTGTTTGAAATAGAACTGTTTTTGACATTTAACTGTTTGTAAACAAAAACTAGACTTATACTTGACTAAATTGTTAAAAATTTAATTTGACGTTAAATGAACCGAAAAGGTTTGATACACTGTTAAACAAACCAACCAACCAACCAACCAACCAACCAACCATATTTGGGGGTTAAGAGAGTTAATACCTTTGCTAAGGGTATTTCTCCGGGCGAATATTGCTCCTGTTATATATGTAAACAAACGAACTCGACTTTTTCCAAAAATCAATTTTCAGAACCGGAGAAAAAAGCCAGCAAAAAGGTCTACGTAAGAACTTCGTCTGCATGGAAATGTTTAGTTTCTTTATTTAATGGCATATCAACCTTCATGAGTTATTTAATGCCAAAGCCTTCCTTGTAACAGAACAGTAGTGAAACTATTTAACCCATGGCTAGGGGAGGGAAAAGGGGTTTCGTGCCTTTCTCCAGACGATTGGTCCGAAAGTGAATATGTGAGAGCGACTGGAGCTTATAGGACTTTACACTCCTATAATTTAATTTGGGCGGTATGCCACTTGTTCCCATTACAAAGATGGCGGACGCACACAAATAATCAGTCTCAAGAAACCATTGGCCAGGAGAACCACGTGACCTGCGTAAAACTACGTCCCCGTTTAAATTTAGTCCCGCGTTTTATAGAGCCGATTCCAAGACACGTAATTTCTATAAATACGTCGTCTTCAAACACTCTTTCTCTTTTTCCCAATTTCCATTGCAGCGTTGGCACACTCTCTTCAGTGTGACTCTCTTATTCACCAACAGAAGTAAAAAGCCAAAAAATGGATAAGCCTCGCAGACATAAATTTCTTCAAAATACTTTGACTAAGAGACTTTTTTCCAGCCTCGGAAACACCGACTGTTTGAAACTATAAGAAGAAATAGACATTTTAAAATATGAAATCAACCTTAATGGGACGCTTTCGTTATTTAACCCTTTCCCTAGTTTTTAGTTGTGGTAGACACACACACACACATATACACACAGGACTATTTTACTAACAATGTAGAATTAGCAATATTTTTAAAGTATCAATGCATGTTTTGTTATGAGTATAAATTTGTTTTGTTTGTCGCCTTGTTTTGAATGTTCCTTTTGTCCGCGCCGTTTCATATCTTCATTCATTTGCTTCATTCACGTCCCTTTTTCTATGTGCCTATATTATGCCTTTTTCCAAACATACCAAAACACATATAAAACTTCAACATTAAATTTTGGGGGACTAAACATAACTATCAAATAACATATCCCCCTACTAGCTCGAACTCGCTTACTATGATGTAGCAGTCCAACACATCAACCACTATACCACTGTAACTCTGCCACAAGTAGAAACAGAAAATTGCCATATCAGTAAGAAAGTATTTACGGGTATGAATATTTCTAATGTCATTTTTTTATCGATAATATTTTGAAGATAAATTCTTTAAGTGAAATAATTAATTCCTTAATATCATTATCAATCAAATTAAATAAAAAAAGTAAATTATTTTTAACTAAAGAAAAATCTTGCTCTGACCATAGAGATCCGGATTTTTGCTTATTATGTCAGTTTCAGTATTTCTAAGAATTTGTTGGTGTCGGTGTTTTTATATGAGTCAATATTCCATTTATTTTCTCTATATTTTAAAAAAAATTTATTCTTGAAGCCGAAAACATTTCAAGAAATCGACCATCTCTTCATGGCCTTTTGAAAGATTAAGAAACAATGTCGATAATATTTATTTATTTACTTTGTGTGGTTGGGATAGAAATTATATTCTCATTGAGCTAGT
>OY757923.1:88079186-88168678 GCA_963585895.1 Sepioteuthis lessoniana | reverse complement strand
GCTAGTGGGTAGAGTGTTCGCCAAGGTTCGGGAGACCTGGGTTCAATCCCTGGTCGCGTCATACCAAAGACTTGAAAAATGGCACTTGATACCTCCTTGCTTAACACTCAGCAATATAAGGTACGTATCAAGGGTAAAATGGAGCAATCCAGGAAAAGGAGTAGCGCCCTCCCCTACACCTTGGTGTAGTAGTTATTGAAAAGGGAGCCTTCGGGCCACTCTCGACTACGGTCACCAACTTTACTTTTACTTACATGACAATGATATTAAAATTGTTAAAATTTAGGAATGAGCCAGAAAACTTGTAACTTGAACAATTATATATTCAACCCAGATATATTGAAACTATCCAGTTAGAACGAATGTAATGCCTAATTTTAGAGTATAATGAATGTAAAAAAAACAACAAAAACAACAAAAACAAAACAAAGCAAAACAAAAATAACTACTGCCTATAGAAATATTTAATCATTAAAATAACCTCCATTGCTTCTTACAACCTCATTTTGTCTGCCAACAAACTTTTAGATGTCATGTTTATAAAATTCTTTAGGTTTTAATTTAAAATGTATTGAACCTCTTCATTTGATATCAACCTCAAATCAGCCAAATGATTTTGTAATTACCTAAACAATTGATAATCAGAAGAAGCAAAGTCAGCAAAATATCAAAGAAGAAGCAATTTTTCCCAACTGAGCTTCTCTCAGAAATCTTAAGTCAATTGTGCCTTATGAAGATGGGTATTATTAGTGTTGTAGGTGACTCACCTATGACCAGAATAATAGACTTACCCAAAGAGAATATTAATCAAGAACTAAGCTGGTAGAGCCGAGAACAGCAGCTGTAATAAGCACCTTGCTTGTCTTCGTGTACGTTGAACAAAGGAGTATCCTCCTCAGAGACTTGGATACATTTGTGTAGCACCTCATATCTCCGTGTTGAGTTATCTATTTATTGATCCCGAACAATCGGTCATAACAAATAGTATCATAGAGGATGACTCCTTTCTGTTGACTAAGATGGGACTTTTTTTTATCTAAAGTCATTTTCAAATGATAATGTTGATTGCTGTTGAGGTCAGAGGTGATTATTTGATTATTGTCTAACATTTCATAGAGTAAATGTCTCCTTTTCTGTGGACAAATGAGGGTCGTCCTTTAGACTGAAATCTCCATTTTAAAACTGGAAACCCCTCTTTCATTTAATGTATCAATCTATACGAATGCTCTGAATGGATTTTGCTGCCGTACACGCACTGACACCTTTATGAAACACGGTAAAACATAACAAATATATTCTTTCGATAGGACAAACATAATAGAAGGTTTAATTTGGTTGGGGTTTATGGCATATCAACCTTTGTCGGTTATTTAATACCAAAATCTCTTTATGCTTGTATGTTAGATATATAAGTTTTGGTTTGACTGGGGTTTATGGCATATCAACCATTATAGGTTATTTAATACCAAATCCTCTTTATACATGTATGTTAGATATATAGGTTTTGGTTTGACTGGGTTTATGGCATATTAACCTTTGTAGGTTATTTAATACCAAAATCTCTTTATGCATGTATATTAGATATATAGGTTTTGGTTTGACTGGGGTTTATGGCATATTAACCTTTGTAGGTTATTTAATACCAAAATCTCTTTATGCATGTATATTAGATATATAGGTTTTAGTTTGACTGAGGTTTATGGCATATCAACCATTATAGGTTATTTAATACCAAATCCTCTTTATACATGTATGTTAGATATATAGGTTTTGGTTTGACTGGGGTTTATGGCATTTTAACCTTTGAAGGTTATTTAATACCAAAATCTCTTTTTGCATGTATGTTAGATATATAGGCTTTGGTTTGATTGGTGTTTATGGCATATCAACCATTATACGTTATTTAATACCAAATCCTTTTTATGCACGTATATTAGATATATAGGATTTGGTTTGGTTGGGTTTTTTGCACACAGTTGATCTTCATTTTTTAATTAAATTGTAAGTGATACATAGAAATACTTGGAACCATTTAACAGTGTGCAAAAAACTGGTCAACTGTTGAGGCAGACTGAGTTCTTTAGCCTTGGTAAAGCAACCAGTCAAAGTATGAAAATGAATTCATCAGTTCATCTCTCAGCTATTGGGAAATAGCAGAACAAACTGTGTTCTATTGGTTTGGTTAGGCAACCAGCCAAGGAGAAGGAAAACTCTGAATTGAAATCAACTGTCTTCTGCTTTTAAATAATTGATCTTGTACTGCATCTTGCTCGTGAGGGAGGTTTAGGATTTATATATATATATATATATATATATATATATATATATATATATATATATATATATTTCATCATACGACACGTGAAAGCACGTGCGATAGTGTGCAGTTTGTGATTTTTTTAAAAACGCGTTCACTTTCGGCCGTTGATGTCATTAAGCCTTTACAGTAACCGTTTATATATATATATATATATATATATATATATATATATATATATATATATATATATATATATATATGTTTGTGTGTGTGTGTGTGTGTATAGGGATTACCGGAGAGATTTCCGACCGCTCGAGTTTAAATTGTTTGGTTTGTTTTCGTTTTATGGTATATCAACCTTTATAAAAATGAAGATCAACGTCCAATGTAATCTCTGCTTTTAACTGATCTGGCGTATATATATATATATATATATATATATATATAATTCTTTTGAAAACAGTTTTATCAGACCAATAGATAGGACCCTATCAGTTCCTACCACTCTGGAGTAGAGTGGACCTAGGATTAACGGCAATCAAGGAGTACTCCACATTCCCCAAACCTCCAGCATTACTGGAGCCTCACTATCAGATTGTTTAGTGTCATAACAGGACACTCGTTGAGAGGGTCTTACCCCTCTGCAGAGATGCACTCGAATTATTCTTCAACTCCATTAAATGATTAACACTTTTGTACATACGTTGGCTTGGTTGGTTCGTTTAATGGCATATCAACTTTCGTGTGTTATTTAATGCCAAATCCATTCTTCTAAAAGAACAGGAGTGATGCTATTTAACCCATAGCTGTGAGGATAAGGGGGTTCATACCTTTCCCAAGGGTATTTGTCCGAAAGTGAACGTAATAGCGCGACTGCAGTTCGAACTCGCTTGCTACGATTCCGCAGTCCATTACTTTAACCATTACACCACGAGGACGCCCCCCCGTACATACTTTCATTTATAATATAAAGTAAAAGTTGGTGACCATAGTCGAGGGTGACCCGAAAGCTCCCTTTTCGATAGCTACTACACCAAGGTGTAGGGTAGGGCGCTACTCTTTTTTCAGGATTTCTCCACTTTACCCTTGATCCGTACCTTATAATGCTGAGTGTTAAGCAAGGAGGCATCAAGTACCATTTTTAAAGTCTTTGGTATGACTCGACCTGGGATTGAACCAAGGTCTCCCGGGCCATTGGCGAACACTCTAACCATTATACCAATGTCCGGTAAAAAATAATATAATCTGCTGAACGTGTATTCTTAAAAGCAAAATGTTTTCAAACGCAGCCAAGGTCGAATTGATCGGTTGATTTTTAATCAGGGTTACCAGCCTGAAAAATAGAAATAAAGATGTAGTCTTATTAGTTTCTATATTGACTTTGTATGAACGAATAAATCCGTGGGTTTCTTTAAGATTTCCCTCATGACCATAAATACATATATTTCCTTTTTTTTTTCATGCATCGTGTTTCTTTTGTAACAGTGTGTGTAGGCCGGCTAGGGTGGGTCGTTGCCCTCGGGGTTCAAAAAGATCTCAAAATACCCAGTCACTGACTCAAGGGATTTTTATTCAAAACTGTTCCCAACACCGACGCCTTTAGCCCAAATATAATTGGGAAAAATCCTCATTTTTAATTCACTTACATCCTTTCAATAAAATTAACATACAAGATCCTAATAGAGACTTTTGACCTCAACCTTTGTGAGCAGTAATCCTTGTGACCCAGTCTGCAAAAAAAAAATCTATTTAAGCAATACAGTCCGGTATTGATTTATTTATTGATTTTAATGGCATGTCAATACGTATAGGGTTATTCTTGGCCCAGAGGTTTGTGAATTGCGTTTATTTTACCTAACTGAGTAGGATATGACACAAGGTCAATTTTTAAGCAGTGTTCAACAGGTTTGAATCAAGAGTTTTCTTTCTCCTTGATTGGTTGCCATACCTAGGGTAAAGAGCCTTGTCTGTTTTATTTACCTTATGCTGGATAGCGAATAATTGGTTTCATGCATTTTCCAAGGGTATTAGCACTATGTGAAATGCAAACGGCCTTGTTCCAGGCTTGAACTTGCGTCGCCGTGTCCATGGAATTCGTACAATCAGGACGACTTGATGATTATATTAAAAGATCTAAATGTCTAAACAGGGTTGAAGAAAACAAGTCGAAATATCCGCCTAATCGCCGCCATCTTGTTACTTATGTAAGATTGATGTACGACAGTTATTTTAAAAAGAAACAAGTATAAATGATCCTTTATGGCTGCCTGATATCCTCCAACGTTCTCTCTCTCTTTCTCTCTCTCTCTCTCTCTCTCGTTCTCTCTCTCTCTCTCGTTCTCGCTCGTTCTCTCTCTCTCTCGTTCTCTCTCTCTCTCTCTCTCCCTCTCTCGCTCGTTCTCTCTCTCTTTCTCTCGTTCTCTCTCTCTCTCTCTCGCTCGTTCTCTCTCTCTTTCTCTCGTTCTCTCTCTCTCTCTCTCTCGTTCTCTCTCTCTCTCTCTCGTTCTCTCTCTCTCACTCTCTCGTTCTCTATCGCTCGTTCTCTCTTGCACGTTCTCTCTCTCCCTCTCTCTCTCTCTCTCTCGTTCTCGCTCGTTCTCTCTCTCTCTCTCTCTCTCGTTCTCTCTCTCTCTTGTTCTCTTTCTCTCTCTCCCTCTCTCGCTCGTTCTCTCTCTCTCTCGTTCTCTCTCTCCCCCTCTCTCTCTCGTTCTCTCTCTCTCTCTCACACTCGTTCTCTCTCTCTTTCTCTCTCTCTCTCTCTCTCGCTCGCTCGTTCTCTCTCTCTCTCTTTCTCTCTCTCTCTCTTCCGTGAATTCAGTGCTTACATAGCTTGTTATGCTCGCCAAGCAAAACAAAGTAACAATTCTACAATTATGTTTTCTTTCACTGTTAATATTAAAGAAATAATGGGGCATTATTAATGATCGAAAACATATGCGTGAATTCACTTCCGGCCGCTGGGACTCTTTTGACGTATGCGCAAAGTATTTAAAAATGTGTGGAGGCGGAGACTATGGCTATTGTCTCAGTATTGTTTTTAAAAGCTTACGAAACAATTTCCCATTTAACCGCATCCATAGATAGATAGATAGATAGATTTGGTGTTGTAGTTGGCGACTGTAGTCGAGAGTGACCCGAAGGCTCCCTTTTCGATAGCTACTACACCAAGGTGTAGGGGAGGGCGCTTTGGAACAAATAACACATTTGTAAGTTAACTATGTCTCAAACTTCAATGCCAATACATTATCATATATATATATATATATATTGAGCTCTCTGGCGAAGGAATTGACGGCCACCGTTAGCGTAATGCAAGGCTCTTCGAAATAATTGAGCTCTCTGGTAGCCGATAGGGTATCAAAAAAGAAAAAAAAATGTAAACAAAGGCTGCTGCTGCTGTTTGCTAAACATAAAAAACCTAAAAATTCCCTTAGCCAACGTTGGACGGGTTTCGATTCCGGCTTCCAAAGACTCAAAAAAATTGTACTTGATAACCCTTTGCTTAACACTCAGCATTATAAGGTAAGGATCAAGGGTAAAGTGGAGCAATCGTGGGAAAGGAGTGGTACCTTCCCCCTACAACTTATTGTGGTATCTATTAAAATAGGAAGGAATTTTCTATCTAATAAAATTCATCATTTAAAAATTTGTGGGTGCAAATCCCAAGAGCTATAAAGTAAAAACCTATGATTATTCCCATCTTTTATTTTTGTTATACGATGTGAGCAAAAATGTTATTTTTATTTGTGGATTTGGGATGAGCCTTGAATTTTGATTTATTGTTATTCTTTATTTGTAAAATGACCAAGAAATGTAAGTTGGTTGGTTGGTTGGTTGGGTTTTATGGCATATCAACCTTTGTAGGTTATTTAACGCCAAATCCATTTTATACAAATGATCAGTTCTATTTCAAACATGCACGCAGTTAAATGTCAAAACAGTTTTATGTTAAACAATTCAGTTTTGTGTAAATACAGTTTCAATGTCAAAAACAGTTCTATTTGAAATAATTCAGTTTAGTATAAGCAAGCAGTTTAAATGTAAGAACGGTTTCAGTTTAGCAAAAGCAGCAGTTTAAATGTAAGTACAGTTTAATTGTGAAAAACATTTCTATTTCAAGCTATTCAATTTAGTCAAGCAGTTCTAATTCAGCTAATTCAGTTTAGCATAAGTACAGATTTTCTTTACACACAGTTAAATGTCAAAACAGTTTTATGTTAAACAACTCGGTTTAGTGTAAATACAGTTTCAATGTCAAAAACAGCTCTATTTCAAATAATTCAGTTTAGCATAAGGAAGCAGTTTAAATGTAATAACGGTTTCAGTTTAGCATAAGCATGCAGTTGAAAAGTAAGTAGGGTTTAATTGTGAAAAACATTTCTATTTCAAACTATTCAGTTTAGTCAAAAGAAATGTAAGGTGTTGTTATTTTCTAGCTCATAAATAAAATCTATGGTCGGTTCAATTGTATTTAATCTGTCACTTTTGTGAAGTCATCATTCCACAGATATATGAATAAGATATAATCTATGTAAGGGAAAAAGTTAGAATTTTTGGCTATTTAAAGAGTCCAGATTGTTGAAATTCAAGGAAAAGGTATGCAAGGACGTTATAAAGAGGAGAACCCATGGGTAAAACAAATTATTATTCATCAAAAATACCGTTTTATCGAGAAAAAAACCCCAATGTTTTGTGAATAATGTCCAAATTTTGATTATTTTGTTATCAGATTGGTTGGTTGGTTGTTTTCTTTTATGGCATATCAACCCTTTTTGGGTCATTTAACACCAAATTCAGTTATTTTGATAAAATATTCAAACAATTCAGTTTCTTATAAGTACAGTTTTTTTTGTTTACACACAGTTAAAGAGCTCAATTTCAAACAATTCAGTTTAGTTTGGTTTCTTTGTTTAATGTCATATCAACTCTTTGTGGGTTATTTAATGTGTGACGCGAAATTGACTAAAATCCCAAAACGGGACTTTATTTTCGCACGTGTGAAGACGGGGCAGGTTGGCACTTGATCCCCTATAGAATAAGTCCTCGTTCAGAGTTTTTCTCTCAGGCATAGAAGAACTGGCATATTACGTGAGGGAATAATTTAGGACCAGACTGACCGCCGCTGGCAAGGGGTTCCAAATTTCACACTATCACACACCCACCAGGCCGCTTTCTTCCTTTCCCGAGACAATGGAAGATAATGAGCCTATAGGTTTTAGTCGTAATAATATTAATATTGTAGTCGTCGGCAACTCCGGTTTCCCGTGTGATATTTTAGGAATTAATAGGACAATTCTAAGCAAGATAACATAAGGCGAATAGAAGCTGAAAAGAAGCATGAAATAACAACATAGACCACATAGTAACATAAAAATACATGAATTCCTTTACTACAGTTATGTACACTTTCACAGTGTCAAGAACATATAATAAATTGACAGTCCACGAATATAAATGTCTTTTCTTGACTTTTATCTTTCTTCAAATTGAGAGAGAGAGAGAGAGAGAGAGTGGTATATAAAATTTAGGTATAAAGGAAAAATGTCCCCAAAGTTACTTATCTTTTTCTCGACGGGGTTCCGCTGGAGAATCGTTCTTCTTTCACGGGCTAATAGACTTTGTTCTGTTTTTAATACTGGCTTGAAGGACTTGGGGTCCTTCGTGTCTCAGTAATTCTTTTGTCTTTCACCCGGAGTAAAATGGCTATGGTTCGTCCGCCCGCTACGAACCCTGCTCAAAAACTCATTTTCTTATCCTTACTTCCGCTGAGGGGAAGGGAGCCCCACTTCCGTTTTGGGGTCCCAGCCAATCATTTGGCTTCTCTCTCTTTCCCCCTCCGGTGTCCGGCGACCTGAGGTTACTAAGTGCCAACACCTGGTCTCCCCTGTGTGACCCACATTCTTCCTTAACGGTCACTTTTTTGACGGCTTGATACTGTCAATTCAAATACGAGGAGTAGTAATAGTCTTACCTCTTCGTCTCCGTGGGCTATCACGTGACAAATGCCAAAGCCATTCTCATAGAAGAACAATAGTGGTACTATTTAACCCATAGCTGGGAGGATAAGGGGGTTCATACCTTTCCTAAGGGTATTTGCCCGAATGTGAACATAATAGTGCGACTGGACGTCGAACTCGCTTACTACGATTCCGCAGTCCATCGCTTTAACCATTGCACCACGAGGACACCAATTAAGGTTAGCATAAGTACGTAGATTAAATCTCAAAAATAGTTCTTTTTCAAACAATGCAGTTTAACATTATACAGTTCAAATACACAGTTAAATGTCAAAACAGTAAATTTCAAACAATTCAGTTTAGCTTTATTCTATAGTTTTGTTCTATTCGACTCATGGATAGGACCCTATCAGGTGCTACAACTCCGGGTCAGGGTGGACTTGGGAGCGATGGCAATAAAGGGGTACTCCGCATTCCCCAAAGCTCCATTATTACTGAAGCCTCACTATCAGATTGTTTAGTGTCATATGCAGGATAGTTGCTGGGGGGGGTCTTACCCACTTCTTCAGCCCCAGCAAACTAGGTCCATTTTTGTATGTGATTGGTTTATACATGATCCGTCAGAGAAATACCTCCTACATTTTAAAGTGTCCCCTTTGTGGAGCAAGTGAAGTTCAGCAAATAGCAATGGTAGCTCCATCAAGCTAATGGCTTTTCACTGTCTTTCTTTCTTTTTTTTTCTTCAGATACAATCGGAAGGAAAAAGACTAGGAAATCTTTAGACTCAAATTTTAGGGGGATGGTTAAGGCTATTCTGTCGTGTGTAATGTTCACCTGAACCAGTAGAAATTGTTGTTCTCCCCCAGACAAGGCGTTTTAAGGACATTACTGAATCTTCTTCAGTAAATTATAAATTTAAGTGTCTGTCACATGACCAGTGGGTATATTCGCCCGGTGCTGCAACTAGTCGGTGACACAACGCACTGCTAAGTTTCCTTACTCAGTGAGCACGTGCGTTCCCTAACGTCTCAACCGAGGTCGTAAAAGCTACTGAGAAAAAGGTTCTCTTTGGCGCCAAAAGCCCATCTTTTCAGACATGCACAGATTTCGTTTCCTCTTGTAAAACTGTTAATTTTGCATTTATTTATTTCATTTTTTTTATTCATTTATTTTATATGTTAATGTCCTTTTTCACATCTCATTCACTCCTCACTGTTGACATTACAGTCCTTGTATGGGTCCTTTGCTGTGATTGAAATCAATGTCTATAGTTTAAGTTTATTAAATTTACAATGTTTAGGCCATTTACTTCTGTAGTAAATTTTGAAGCAAATTGAAAGGCTTCTGTTTAAACTGTGCTGGGGTGAGTGTTCAACAAATCTTGGATGAGATTATTTTCCAATGTTTTTTCAGCTGCTGTGGTTACTCGAAAACAGTTTTTGTTTGGTTAGTTGGGTTTATAGCATATCAAATATTATAGGTTATTTAATGCCGAATCCTCTTTATATATTTTTATTAGATATATATGCTTTGGTTGGTTTGGATTTTATGGCATATCAACCATTGTAAATTATTTAATGCCAGATCCTCTTTATACATATATATTAAATATGTATGATTTGGTTTGGTTAGGTTTTATGGCATATCAACCATTGTAGGTTATTTAATGCCAAACTCCCTTTATACATATATATTAAATATATAGGATTTGGTTTAGTTGGGTTTTATGGCATATCAACCATTGTAGGTTATTTAATGCCAAATCTTCTTTATACATACATATTGAATATATAGGATTTGGTTTGGTTTGGTTTTATGGCATATCAACCATTGTTGGTTATTTAATGTCAAACCCTTTTTATACAAATAAAGTAAATATACATGATTTGGTTTGGTTGGGTTTTTTGGCATATCAACCGCTGTAGGTTATTTAATGCCAAATCTTTTTTATGCATATATATCAAATATATAAGATTTCGTTTGGTTGGCTTTTATGGTATATCAACCATTGTAGGTTATTTAAAGCCAAACCCTCTTTATACATATATATTAAATGCATGATTTCTAAACACATTTTGTAGATAACGTTTTTAAACGAGCCTGAGCTCATTTTTTCACACAGTAAAAATAGTTTCATTTTTTCTATCGAATACTAATATTTCTATTATTATCAATCATTTATTTGCACACAGTTTAATGTCTTCAAGTGTTGCTATGTATCACAAATAATTCAGTTACGCATTAGCCATTTGTTTACACACAATTCAATGATCAAACAGTTCTGTTTTTAAAAAGTCAATTTCGCATACAGTTTTATTTATACACAGTTAATTTTTTTATACACAATTAAATGTCAAAACAGTTCTATTTCTGACAATTCAGTTTAGAATAAGTACACAGTTTAAATGTTAAACAGTTGTATAGATAGAACCCTATCAGGTGCTACCACTGCGGGTCAGAGTGGACCTGGGAGTGATGGCAATGATGGGATACTCTGCATTCCCAAAGGCTCCAGCATTACTGAAGCCTTACCATCAGATTGTTTTCTGTCCTATCTATGATACTCGTTGGGAGTGGAATTTTACCCCTCTGCAGAGAAGCAGTCGGTGTATTCTGCAGCCCCAACTGACTGGGCCAACAAAAACTGTAAATTGTGCTTTATTTGTGTTTTTCGAGCGTTTTATAGAACAGGCATGTTTTGATATAAAGATTAATTCCCAAAAATCTGGCTTTTTCGGAAGAATAATCTTTTGAGAATTTTAGTCTCTTAATTTTAGTCTCTTCTAACAAAGATTTTATGTATCTCGGGGAAGTTTTGTGGCAAGATTTGTATGGGTATGTCTTTCTCATAGTTGCGTCACACAAACTCGAAACAGAGCGTTTCCAACGGCAGTGGAATTTTTCAAACTTTCTCGTCTCTTTTGTAAGTAACTTCCTCGCTATGATGAAGCTCTGGAAAACCGATGTTTAAAATTGGTAAATATTTTTTCATCTCTAAACATTTTCACACACACATATACAATGTGTATATCATGTTTATTAAATTCCTTTCTTTGAATTTATCTATTTTTGTAAATTCTATAAATTGTTATATACATCACACACAAAAACACACTCTCACGCACACACACATATATACTTATATACATGGTGCCTTCAATAAGTTTCCAGACTTTTTTTACAGGTATTTAAACTTGTCGCAGACTTTTGAAAATTCAATATGTTATTGCGATACATCTTATGAAATAACTGACTAATTTTTATGATTTCAGCTTCAAATGAACAGCTACAGCAGCAATTGGAATACACCCTACTGAAGCCTGATTGTCACAACTGGTGAATTTCAAAAATGCAATTTGAACCTGAGGACACTTTAGAAGAACAATATAAAATAAAATTCTGTTTTAAACTTTGAAAAAATGCCGCCACAGAAACCCTTTTTCGACCATTTTGCATGAATCGAGCATCAGTTTTTGAGTGATATAAAAGATTCAAGGAAGGCAAGGAGTCTGTGAGGGATGCTGAGAGGTGTGGGAGGAGTAAGGAAGTCAATACACAAGAGTTGATTGGCCAAAGGGTTAGGGTTAGAGTTACTATGTTGAGGTTTTAAGGGAGCTCAGGAAGAGATTCCGTCGGAAGAGGCCAGCACGCTTCTAATCGGGTCAGTGGCCTTTCCACTAGGACAATGCACCAGTCCACAACTCCATCCTTGTCACAGACTATTTGACCAAGATGGGCATTAAGACAGTCCCTCACCCTGCCTATAGTCCAGACCTTGCTCCCAGTGACTTTTGGTTATTCCTTAAGCTCAGAGGCTGTCATTATGAGACAATTGACGAGATGAAAGAGGCTATGACGAAGGTCATTGACACGCTCTCACGAGAGGACTTTCATGGGGCCTTCCAGAAGTTGTTGGAACGGTACAACAAGTGCATTGCAGCCGGAGGAGATTCCTTCGAAGGGTACTAGAGTTTCATGTGTGTACTATCAATAAAAGTGCTCATACGAAAAACGTCTGGAAACGTATTTAATGATCCTCGTATATGTTTGTTAGATAAACAGTAATTTTGCATATATACATTCAACCATGTTTGATTTGATAATAAATATTGTTTAATTAATTTCATTAGAATGCTTTCAGGTTTCCTTACCAATGTTTTAGTTTTAGTTTGGAGTCGGTAGATGAATTCACCGAAATTCTCCTGAGCGCTTTCGGATCTTTCATTGGCCATTATCAGGGGATGTTTACAAGTAGAAAGATTGTTTTTTGAAAAAGTTTTTAGGTTTTTTATAACATTGCAAAAATTACGTATGTACAATTGGATTAAACTGAGATGCTGAACAAATTTAAAATGTTTTAAAATGCCTTTAGTCCTTTTTTTAAATATTCTGAGAATATTTTATTTCTGTTGATAGCGCTTAGGTAATTTTGCAATGTTATAAATACCTAGAAAATTAAAAATAAAAAACAATCTTTTCACTTGCAAATAACCCCTGATGATGGCCTATGAAAGGTTCGAAAGTGCTCGGGACAGCTGCATTGAGCACTGATTTCTGTTTAAGTATATCTGTTGGGTTAATATATATATATATATATATATATATATATATATATATATATATATATATATATATATATTGAAATGAATAGGTCTGCAAGTGAATTAGAATTTGGTACTTTAGTTTTCATTTTATATATCTATGCACTCACACGTGTTATGGACTCCGTGGGCCTCTTTAGAAGACTGATGGTGGCAAGGGTATTCTCTGCTTATATATATATATATATATATATATATATATAAATGTGTGATGTTGGGCACCAGTCTTTCATTTAAACATGTTTGATTAAATGATAAAGACACATATTCTCTCTATAATTTTATTAAGATCCTTTCAAGTTTCCTGATAAGTGTCTTGGTTTCAGGTTGGAATTGGTGGAAGAATTTACCAAAATTTTCCCGAGCGCTTTCGGACATTTCATAGGCCATCATCAAGGGTTGCTTTCATGTAAAAAGAGTGTTTCTTAAAGAAATTTTTAAAGAGTTTTCAGGTTTTTAATTACATTACAAAATTACATTTTTTGTCAACATATTTTTCTGTAAATCCTTTCGAATTGCCGTATTGATCTTATGATATTCGGCGGGAATTGGTTGATAAACCTTCCATAATCAGTCATTTCACAAGTGCTTTCGAAAGGATTAACAAAAAAAATGTAGACAAAATATGTCTCTAATGTTCAATCAAATATGTATCCATGAAGAAATGCTGCTAATATATATATATATATATATATATATATATATATATATTATTTGTTTGTTTGGGTGTATGGCATATCAACCTTTGTAGATGATTTAATGCTAAATCTATTTTTTATACAAATAAACAGTTCTATTTCAAACAATTCAGTTTACTTTTTCAAGCTATACAGTTTAGTCAAACAGTTCTAATTTAAACAATTCTGTTTAGTATGAGAATAGTTTTTGTTTACACACAGTTAAATGTCAAAACAGTTCTATTTCAAACAATTCAGTTTAGTGTAAGTACAGTTTCAATGTCAAAAATAGTTTTATTTCGAACAATCCAGTTTAGCTTTAGTACAAAGTTTACTTGTCAAAACAGTTCTATTTCAAGCAATTCAGTTCAGCGTAAGTACACAGTTTGACCCATCGATAGGATCCTATCGGATGCTACTACTCCGGGCCAGAGTGGACCTGGGTGCGATGGCAATTAAGGGGTACTCCATATTCCTTACTGGAACCTCACCTTTAGATTGTTTAGTCTCATATCCAGGACACTTGTTATATATCAGCCGACTGGACAAGATAGATATATATATCATATCTTATCTTTTCTTTTATTCTCGTTCCTTTTCTTTTCTTTTCCTTTTTTCTCAGGATTGTTTGACTTTCATCTTCTCTCAATCTGTTGTATTTCCTAGAAGTTCTACACATTTAAACAACATTGCCTGTGCGAATCCCGTGTTAGTTTTTCAAAAAAGAACCCTGATTGAACGGTTATATGATCTTTCTTTGTATATACATTTTTTTTTTCTGTTCCCTTGTTATTGTATTTTATTAAAATATCCATCGTTGTTCTAGCAACACTTTTTTCAGTATCTTAAAGTCCTGATGAAGGTTTATTAAAGTCAAAACGTTTTAACATTGACTTTCCATTGTAAAACTTCATCACTTGATGGATTACTTTGTTTTGTTTTTTTTATCTTATCGGACTCATTTCCATTATTTACTTCCACATACATGTATACACACACACACACACATGTATATATATATATATATATATATATATATATCAGTGGCGACTCTAGCCTATTTTTGCTACTCATGCCCGCCCCCGCACTCTGTCAACTTCAGTTCCCAACCTGTGGTCCGTGGACCCAAAGTAAGTCATCATAGTTGCTATTGCGTGATTCTCCATTGTATAGCACAGATTGACAAACGTACCTTGCATGGTGTTTTTTTTTGTAAACAATCAAGATACTATATAATTTGTAGTCTTCCTTTCAAAAGTATAGAAAAAAAGAGAAGATGTTCATTACTATGACGAAAAAAATATGTTTATTAGAATAAAGAAACTGATGACAATATACACAGACACAACTAGTAGTTTCAATTTCGCTTAAAATAAAGATTATTTGCTGAAAATGTATTCAAATAAACGAATTTTAGTCACAGAATGTAATATATGCAACATTCATGAAAGAAATAGACATCTGTTAGTGAAAAAAGGAATTAAAACACGCCGTTTAACCAACATTTACCATAGCGATGATGATGACGTTGGCGACGGCTCTAATCTGCTATCCCCTCTCTCTCTCTCTCTCTCTCTCTCTCTCTCTTACTCTCTCTCTCTCTCTCTCTCTCTCTCTCTGTCCCTCTCCCTCTTCCCAATATATATATATAACAGTCACACGTGCTAAAATTTTTGAGCACAGTGTAAGGGTTGCTCTTGCTATTGGCTACAGTCAAAAGCATATTTCTCTAACATTACTGTTATTATAAGGGTCTAGTGCCTGGCACGGATCGGGCGTTCAACTTTATAGCCGATTTTATGGAATGTTCAATGAATCTGACGGTGGCCGGACAAAGACCATCCGTTCAAAACAGCATCGTTGTATTATTCCCAGATATATTTATGAACTTTTGGCTACTTAGTTATCGAAACTTGAATAGATACGTAATTTAATTGAGATCAGACTAAGTGTGTTTGCTTGAAATTAATGGATGATTTTTAATCCATTTTGAATAACATTGACCGAGTTATTGGTCGTGCCGGGCACGAGTAGCACTAGTCCCGTCTCCGCCCCTGATATATATATATATATATATATATATATCAAGCCCTCCGCTCGGGCAAGATATGACACAAGATCCATTTTTTAAGCGGAGTTTAACAGGTTTGAATTCAGAGTTTTCCTTCTCCTAGACTAGTTGCCTCACCAAAGCTGAAGAACTCAGTCTACCCTACTATTTACCCATAGCTGGAGGGAGAATAGTTGGATTCATACCCAGGGGTATTAGTGCTATATGAAATGCAACAAGTCTCGTCCTGGATTTGAACTCGTGTAGCCGTGTCCATTTCCTACGACGATAGCCATTACACCACGGGCACCTCCAAAATATATATATACTAGTTCTCAATAGCAATTTACAACCCTTTTTTTTTTAAATGTGGTACGAGACCATATAAATATGGTACGCAGTAAGAATCGAACTCACTCGTGAAGGTTTGCTTGTCTAGCTTGTTAACCATTACACCATTCGAGGTGCACATGAGTTATCAATATTTTCTAGGTCGTTATTTTAGCATTGTTTATTAAGTATCCAGGATATGATGAAGATATATTCTTGATTAAATAACAATAATGGCTTTAACTTAAACGTCAGCAGCACACAAATTGAGAAAGGCACACAATGGTAATAAAATCGAATCTGGAATAATAAAAGTAAGTAAAATTGGCGACCTTTGTCGATGGTGACCTGAAGGCTCCCTTTTCGATAGCTACTACACTGAGGTGTAAGGGAGATGGTGCTACTCCATTCCCTGGATTGCTCCACTTTAGCCTTGATACGTACCTTATATTGTTGAGTGTTAAGCAAGGTGGTATCAAGTACCATTTTTAAAGTCTTTGATATGAGTCGACCAGGGATTGAACCCCAGTCTCCGAGACCACTGGCGAACACTCTACCCACTCTGGATTTAATCATAGATTTATCAAAAAACCATTAGTATTTGCATATATGTGTCTACGTGCAGACAGTATTTTATTACACACACACACACACACACACACACATATACATATATATATATATATATATATATATATGCGTGTGGGTGGGTGATTCACTAGTTAATTTCGTATATCCATGATTGGTGCATTCAGTCTTCACCATACTTGCGCCCTGCTGCCAAATCTAAACTAATTTTTCGGGCGTCTAGCGTTGTGCAATGTTAAGCGAGTTATGATGTCATAAGATCGTTCGTGAGTTTGATTCTCACAGAGTGCCCCATACTTTCGGTCTTCTGTCTTAGTTAAAAACTAAAAGAGAAGCGTGTCTTGATATTTTGTATGAATTATAAAATTCAATATATTTATGTATACCGACACACACACGTGTATATATGTATATATATATATATATTGTGAAGAATGTATATTTAGGCAGCATGTTGTTTTTAGGCAAGTTTTATTGAAGACGATGGAACACTGTTCATTATTTTTAGTTGTAACATATTCATGAGATACATACATGGTGAAATAAAAATCCACAAGCAAGATAATCCAATTAGACTTATTATTTCAGAGATCCCTACACCAGAATACCCCTTATCAAACAAACTTAAACAAATTCTTGAAAAAAAACTCCCTACTAAACTTTACTACCAAACTCAAAATTAATTCATTTCCTTGACGTACTTACTGACTCCACCAATAATAACAAATTCACTACATCTCCATATAAAAAGTCTACCAACGACAATTCCACCCTACTTACCTACCAACGACAATTCTACCCAACTTACCAACCAACGACAATTCCACACTACTTAACTACCACAGTGGATGTCCCAAAAATACAAAATAGTACTTATAAAAAAATTAATTCACAGAGTATTTTATATCTCCTCATCCAAGATAATATTTTATAAAGAACTTACCAACATAAAACAAACCCCTGTTAATAACAATGTCCCGATTAAACAAGTCGATCAACTAATAAAACTATATCTTCACAACATTCGCAAAAATAATGGCACTAACAACAATAACAACAATAACAGAATTAATTTATAATACAGAAATTAAATGCACTATAACTGCAAATTAGACGAACAAGCAATAACCAACATAATAAAAAGATACATAAAACCTATCAATAAATAAATAAATAAATGAATAAAACTAATCATCTTCTAGACTGAATTTAAAACATCAAACTTCATTGTTAAAAACAAACACCAACTCGGCTAAAACACTCCTAAACGAAACCAATGTAATTTATAAATTTATATGTTCATTTCGAGAGTGCGAAAAATTTGAATAATTGTTACATAGGCTATACATACTTACCCAACCCCTCCGCTCGGGCAGGATATGACACAAGGTCTATTTTTAAGCGGAGTTTAACAGGTTTGAATTCAGAGATTTTCTTCTCCTAGACTAGTTGCCTCACCAAGACTGAAGAACCTAGTCTGCCATACTATTTACCCATAGCTGGAGGGAGAATATTTGGATTCATACCTTTCCCAAGGGTATTAGTGCTATGTGAAATGCAATCAGTCTCGTCCAGGATTTGAACTCGTATCGCCGTGTTACATAGGCTATACAACCACTACACTATCTTGTCGCCTCACTAATCACCTTACTGAAAATAGCGCCATACCACAACATTTAATTATAAAACACAACTATAGCACTGACCAATTTACATTGTCCAATATAAGGAAGGTTCTCTCAGGTAATACAACAATTATATATATAAACAATAATAAGAAAAAAAGATTAGAAATCCTCGAAGCAATATGCATACAAATGAAAAACCTTAACATAAATAAAATAGCCTTTAACACAGGCACCAATATATTAGATATTTTTAATAATTAAAATTACTAACTTAATTAGTAAACCTTTTTATTCAAACCAAATGTTTTAAAGCAAAACTCTGATAACGTTCCCAACGTCAACTTCAAAACAAAGCGTAACAAATGAAAAAAAGAATAAAAACTCAAACGGTCGACTAAAACTACACGACTCCTGAAGACGACCAAAAAGTATGCTCGAAAGCGCTTAGGCAGAAGATAAGGAACAATTCCTTTGCCACCTACATCCTGGCACAAGAAAAAATACAAGGAAACTTGAAAAATTACAACTAAAAATAATAAACAGTGTTCTTTGATAAAACTTGCCTTAATATATATATATATATATATATATGGGAAGAAAAAACTGCAGAAATTATTTGTATTAATAGTTCTGATTAATTTTCTCCAGTCTTTGGTTTAGTTTGGTTCGGTTTGGTTTGGTTTTATGGCATATCAACCATTGTAGGTTATTTAATGCCAAATCCATTTTTATAAATAAAAAATGTTCTATTTCAAACAATCCTGATTAGCATAAAGTATGCACTTAAGATGTTGAAAAACAGTTCTATTTCTGACAATTCAGTTTAGCATAAATACACAGTTTAGTTTTATTCGACCCATTGATAGGACCCTATCAGTTATTCCACTCCAGGTCAGAATGGACCTGAGAACGATGCCAATGAAGGGGTACTACGCATTTCCTAAGGCTCTTGCATTACCGGAGCCTCACTATCAGATTGTTTAGTGTCATATCCAGGCCACTTACTGGGGGGGGATATTGCCCCTCTGTAGAGAAGCAGACGATATATTCTATAGCCCCAACTGACTGGGCTATCTCCTGTCTTTGCCCTCGGCGTAGGAGAGATTTCATTGCTTTTAATTCAGAGAAACATTAACTCTTTATGTCATAGAGACATATATATATATATACATATATATATAGGGGGATAGAGAAAGGGGGATAGACAGACAGAGATAGATGTAAGCGTATGGGCGGATTATATGTATATATATATACACATAAATGTGTATATATATACATGTATGAAGTTAGATACACGAGCATAAAGATTGACAATATAGTGATATATATATATATATATATGTGTGTGTGTGTGTGTGTGTGTGTGTGTGTGTGTGTGTGTGTGTGTGTGGCTTACATCGTGTTTCTTATAGCATATCGAGTCCTTTAAAAAAATTTTAACTTTCAAAGAAAAACATATTTCCTGATGATGACCTAAAATCGGAACTGGCGGAGAACAATGAAATACATTTCTATTTGTCTTACAACTTTGGGTCATATGATATATATATATATATATATATATGTGTGTGTGTGTGTGTGTGTGTGTGTGTGTGTGTGTGTGTGTGGAGGGAGAAAGAGAGACAGAGAGTGTGTGTGTGTGAGAGAGAGGGGGAGAGAGAGATCACTGTACAAAAACCCATATATGGATAATACATCTGAATTCTAAAAACTATTGCTGTAATATTCCATTATGGAAGTGTGTGTGTGTGTGCATATATATTCCTGATTGTGTGTATGTGGGAAGTATGCCAGGCCAACATGTATGTGACTATATATATGTGTGTGTGTGTGTGTGTGTGTGTGTGTGTGTGTGTGTGTGTGTGTGCGCGCGCGTTTGCGTGTGCAATATATATATATATATATATATATACGCTAAAGGCGAGTTAAGATAGATGGTCAAAATGAGATGACCACTCCTTCGCCTCTGGACCGCTTAACAAAACAAAGCTCCAAGTCATTAATGTGTGGGATGTGACGAAAATCTTTTCCTCATTGTCAGCATGTCCGGACTATCCGCTGATGTACGTTAGCCTAACCTGATAGTTTGATGGACAAGGCCGAAGAGGCCAGAACTGACACAAACAAACAAACTAACCAAAAAAAAAAAAAAAAAAAGGAAAGAATGCAACCACAACTGTTAAGACAATGATAAATCAAATAACATAAACAACAAAAAAGATTCCAGTCCAAAACTCTAAAAATATTGATAAATAAATAAATAAATAAAAATTCGTGATTAAATAAAGTAAATGTAAGTCATCATCATCATCATCATCATCATGTCGTACTGGTAGCACGGATATCCCTGACCCTCTCTCGCCACTCCTCCCTATCGTTCATCGCCCTAGGTAGGTCTTCAGGACAACATCCCGTATCCTCACATAGCTGCTGAATGTATGTTCGTGCTGGTCGTCCTGCTTTTGCGCGGCCATGTGTGGGGGTCCATAAGAGTACATCTCTTATGAGCTCGTCCCTGCTTCTCCAGCAGTGTCCTGCATGTCTGGTTCGTCTAACTTGATTAGTTTTCGTGATAGGAGGCAGGTGGCCGTACAGTTGGTGTCTTGTGGGGTGTTGCCGTCAGAACTTGTTCAAGATTGCTCACAGCATTCTTGTGTAATTGCCGTCTAGCTTATTCTCCAGCCGTTTTCTTAGAGTCCATGTAGTGCACCCATATAGCAGTATCGATGTGACCGCTGCCTGGAAGAAACTGCGTTTCATTTTATCGGTTAGGTCAGATCTCCATATAATCAATAGCCTATTGATAGCTGTCCATGCTTTCGTTAATCTCTTGTCGATGTCCTTTTCGGTTGATGCGACACTGCTTCCTAGGTAAGTGAATTTGTCTCTTTCGTTAACCTCGTGTCGATACTAAAGAGGATTTTTTACCCAGTCGGCTGGGGGTGTACAATACACTGATTGCAGACCCCGCCTCCAATGAGTGTCCTGGGTATGTTACTAAACAATATGTTGGTGAGGCTCCAGTAATGTTGGTTTTTAATCCATAGCCATAAAGCTACCTTGGAAATAAATTATCTTCTTGTGCTCATGCAGAGATTAAAACAACAAAATCATTTAATCTTTGATGTTTTTATCTATCACTAACTTCTTTGGATGGATATTTTGTTCTCCCCATATAATTTCCTCTTGCCCAGTCAGCTGGGGCTGTAGAATACACTGACTGCACCTCTACAGAGGGGTAAGACCACCCACGCTAACGAGTGTCCTAGATATGACACTAAACAATCTGATGGTGAGGTTCCAGCAGTTCTGGAGCTTTGGGGAATGCGGAGTACTCCTTCATTGCCATCGCTCCCAGGTCCACTCTGGCCCGGCATGGTAGCACCTGATAGGGCCCTATCTATGGGTTAAATAGAACTAACAGCATACCTATGCTAAACTGAATTGTTTGATTAAACTGAATTGCTTGAAATAGAAATGTTTTTGACAATTAAACCATACTTACATTTAAACTGCGTGCTTATGCTTAACTGAATTATTTCAAATAGAACTGTTTTTCGACATTAAAACTGTATTTACACTTAACCGAATTATTACATATAACTGCTTGACTAGTTTGAAATGGAAATGTTTTTGACAATTAAACTGTGTACTTATGCTAAACTGAATTGTTTTAAATAGAACTGATTATTTACATAAAAATGGATTTGGCGTTAAATCACCTATAAAGGTTGATATGCCATAAAACCCAACAAAACAAACAAACAAATAATTTCTTCGCAGCAGACATAGGGCTTCAGTTTTTCTATCTGAATTGAATGAAGACCAATTCTTCTGTTGTTCAGCTTTGTAACCTTGGAATTCATCTTTGACATTAGGAACAATGCCCAGTTTACTCACAACAAGATCAACAACACTAGCAAAGTCAGGTTCTTCTGTAATTCTTTTGTCTTTCTTTAAAAAAAAAGCATACAACTTATCTTCATCATCATCATCATGTCGTGCCGCTAGCACGGATATCCCTGACCCTCTCTCGCCACTTCTCCATATCTTTCATCGCCTCCGGCAGGTCTTCAGAGCTACATCCCGTACCTCACATAGCTGCTGTATATATGTTCGCGCTGGTTGTCCTGCTTTTGCTCGGCCATATGTGAGGGTCCATAGGAGTACATCACTAATGTGCTCATCCCTGCTTCTCCAACAGTGTCCTGCATGTCTGGTTCGTCTAACTTGTATAGTTTTCGTGATGGGAGGCAAGTGGCTGTATAGTTGGTGTCTTGTGGGGTGTTGCCGCCAGGACGTGTTCAATATTGCTCGCAATATTCTTGTGTAATTGCCGTCCAGCTTCTCCTCCAGCCGTTTAGTTAGGGTCCAAGAAGTGCATCCATACAGCAGTATCGATACAACTGCTGCCTGGAAGAAATTGCGTTTTATTTTATCGGTCAGGTCAGATCTCCATATGATCGATAATCTATCGACAGCTGTCCATGCCTTCGTAAGCTGCGTGTCGATACAACTCAATATTGTTTAATCAATTCATTTTAATATCTTGGATTACTTGATTAGACTCCTAAATAAAAGAAAATATGAACTTATTGAATTGAATGGAATACGGAGCACCCCTTCATTACCATTGCTCCCAGGTCCACTGTGGCTCGGCCTGGTAGCACCTGAGAGGGCTATATCTATGGTTTAAATAGAATTAACGACATACTTATGCTAAACTGAATTGTTTGAGTAAACTGAATTGCTTGAAATAGAAATGTTTTTGACAATTAAACACTACATACATTTAAACTGCGTGCTTACGCTAAACTGAATTATTTGAAATAGAACTCTTTTTGTTGTCTAAATTTCTGAGACGAAGCTTGTTGATTTTTATCATTAAGGGTTTTCGGACTATTGTCTTCATCTTTATTGCTATTTCCAAGTATTCCTGTACTACAGGCGAGTAATATATAGGAATACTTAACACTTGTACCCGGTTATGGCAAACGGAATCAGAACAGGCGACCCCCGTGATTTCAATAAAGGACGTAGTTCGAAGTTTCGAAAAGGTTCCCGAGTTCAACAAACACCTGAAGAAGGCTGGAGGACATATCGGCCGAAACGTTGTGGAAATAACAATAAAGATGAAGACAATAGTCCGAAAAACCTTAATGATAAAAACTCTTTTTGTATTTACACTAAACTGAATTGTTTAATATAGAACTGTTTTGACATTTAACTGTGTGCAAAGAAAATCTGTACTTATACTAAACTGAATTAGCTGGATTAGAACTGCTTGACTAAACTGAATAGCTTGAAATAGAAATGTTTTTAACAATCAAACTGTACTTACATTTAAACTGCGGGTGTCCTCGTGGTGTAATGGTTAAAGCGATGGACTGCGGAATCGTAGAAAGGAAGTTCGAACTCCAGTCACGCTATTACGTTCACTTTCGGGCAAATACCGTTGGAAAAGGTATGAACTGCATTATCCTCCCAGCTATGGGTTAAATAGTACCACTACTGTTCTTCTAGGAGAACGGCTTTGGCATTAAATAACCTACAAAGGTTGATATGCCATTAAACAAAGAAACCAAACCAAACATTTAAACTGCGTGCTTATGCTAACTAAATTGTTTGAAATTGAACTGATTATTTACATAAAAATGGATTTGGCATTAAATAACCTGCAAAGGTTGATATGCCTTTAAACAAAGAAACCAAACCAAACATTTAAACTGCGTGCTTATGCTAAATTGTTTGAAATTGAACTGATTATTTACATAAAAATGAATTTGGCATTAAATAACCTAGAAATGTTGATATGCCATAAAACCCAACTAAAGTTGATTTTAACGGCATTTCAACCCGTTCAGGGTTATTTTCTGTCAAGAGTTTATGGAATTGTATTTTTTGTATGCTCATTTTTACATTTTAATTTAACTGTTTCTTAAGAGATTTCTTTGCCCATTATCCAATCGAATACGAAAAATCTTTAAATAGATCAATTTAAACCCTATATGAGACCCTAAGATGTATAGGGTACGAAAACAAAACATGAAATAATTTTTAAAATGTTTTTTAGTCAGATTAGTCCAATTTTTGGAGAAAAAAGAATGATGAATCTAAATTTTCCTGATTAGCTCTATTATTCAAGCCCCCTTTTTTAAATTAAAATTCAGCCCAATATGAGTGAGTAAGAAAAGAAACGACAAAGAATCTATTATTTGCTTGACGCCGAAACCAAGCAAAGAAAACGTATGGACTGTGATGAGAACAGACCGACTCATGTTGAAAGTGGCAATTTCGTTTGCCGAGAGAAAACTTTAACTCATATAACTACCCTCTAGTCTATTAATCTCTCCATCTTTTGGGAAGGATTAACCGTAGTGTAGTGGTTAACTGCAAATTCATAGTAATCGGGTTCGAGCTCCAGTCACGGTATTACATTTACTTTCGGACTAATGCCCTTGGGAAAGGAACTGACTCCCTTATTCCCCACCAGTTATGGTTTAAATAGTACTGTTCTTCTAAAAGGTTGACTTTGGCATTAGATTACCCACAAAGGTTGATATGCCATTAAATAAAGAAACACCAGCTATGGGTTAAATAGTATCACTGATGTTCTTCTACAAGGATGGCTTTCGTATTAAATAACCCACAAAAGTTGATATGCCATTAATCAAATAACCCAAACCAAACCAAACCAAACCGTCTACATCTATTCATCAGGTAATTTGTGGTAAAGTAAACAAAAACAAATAAATATGATTGATCGATTGATTTTAACGGCACGTCATCACGTCTTGAGTTATTTCATGCCTACAGGTTTGAGAATCGTGCACTAATTTACGTTTTTTTGTATAGTTATTTCTTAAGGGGTACTGGGTTTTTTTTTTGGTTTTTTTTGTTTATTTGTTATTCATATCTTTTTTGTTTGCACATGGTCCCATTGGATACGAGTCATTTTTCCTCTGATCTATTTGACCCAGAGATAGGTTGGTTGGTTGGTTGGTTGGTTGGTTCTATTTTCCAGTGTATCAACCCTTTGCGGATCATTTAACGGCGGATTAAGTCATTTTGATAAAAGTTTCAAACAAGTAAATTTTTTGTTACACATAGTTTAAAGTCGAAAACAGTTCTATTTTCAACAATTCAGTTTAGTATGTGTATAAATTTTCGTTTAACACAATTAAATGTCAAAACAGTTCTATTTCAAACAATTCGGTTTAGCATAAGTTCACAGTTTAGTTCTATTTGACCGATAAATAGGACCCTATCAAATGTTACCTCCTCGGGACAGGGTGAGCCTAAAAGTGATGGCAATAAAGGGGTACTCTCCATTTCCCAAAGCTCCAGCCTTACTGGAACCTCACCATCAGATTGTTAAGTGTCATATCTACGACACTCTTTTGGAGAGTCCTACCCTTCTGCAGAGATGCAGTCGGTATATTCTACAGCCCCAGCCGACTGGAACGCCCAGAGATGAGACCCTAACAGGTACTACCATTCCAGGTCAGAGTGATCCTCGGAGAAATGGAAACGAAGAGGTACTCTGGATTCCCCAGATCTTCATAACCAAAGCCTCATCATCAGACGCAATTTACTGTTATACCCTGGAAATCCCTGCCCCAGCATATGTAGTTAGTGTATTGTAAGCTCCAAAAAATGGAAAAAAATCGCCTTTATAAGTTTAACAAGAAGCAAAATTGCAATGGCAATTTTAAATACAGGAGATCTTTCTACCGAACCCTAAATATATCTTATTTTATTTTATTTTGGTACTTACAGATCATTAAATAAGTTTCCAGACTTTTTTCATATGGGCACTTTTATTGATAGTACACACATGAAACTCTAGTCCCCTTCGAAGTTCTCCGGCTGCAATGCACTTGTTGTACCGTTCCAACAACATCTAAAAAGCCCTATGGAAGTCCTCTTGTGTGAACGTGTAAATGACCTTCGTCATAGCCTCGTTCATTTCGTCAATTGTCTCATAACGACAGCCTGTGAGCTTAGGGAATAAGAAAAAGTCACAGGGAGCAAGGTCTCGACTATGGGGAGGCAGAGCAACTGTCTGGGTGCCCATCTTGGTAAAACAGTCTGTGACTAGGTTGGAGTTGTGGACTGGTGCATTGTCCTCGTGGAAATGCCACTGACCCAATTTGAAGCGTGCTGGCCTCTTCCGACGGAATCTCTTCTTGTACTCCCTTAAAACCACAACATAGTAATCTTAACCCTAACCGTTTGGCCAATCAACTCTGGTGTATTGACTTCCTTACTCCTCCCACACCTCTCATCATCCCTCACAGACTCCCTGCCTTCCTTGAATCTCTTATACCACTCAAAAATTGATGCTCGATTCATACAAGATGATTGAAAAGCAGTCTGAAGAATTTCATACGTTTCCGTGGCATTTTTTCCAAGTTTAAAACAAAATTTTATTGCATATCGTTCTTCTAAAGTGTCCTCACGTCCAGATTGCATTTTTGAAATTCACCAGCTGTGACAATCAGGCTTTAGTAGTGTGTATTGCAATTCCTGCTGTAGCTGTTCATTTGAAGCTGAAATCATAAAAATTGGTCAGTCATCTCGTAAGATGTATAGCAATAAGATACTGAGTTTTCAAGAGTTTACAACAATTTTAAATGCTTATACAAAAAAAAAAATCTGGAAACTTATTGAAGACATCACGTAATAATCAACCTTTAAGGCATGCCAAACACCAACCAAATACTTCAAGTTAAAGCGTAAGAGTGCCCAATCCACTAAGTAGAGCGAAATATGAATACCTACAGAGTCAGAAGTAATCTACCTGGGTTTCATCAAACTAGATCATCAGGGTAATTCTAATTAAAGAAGGGTTGGACCTAACTACATTTTTAAAATGTGGTTTGGTCTAACGCTTCTTCGGTCAGAACTATCCTGATGATCCAGTTAGGTGAAATCTCAGTAGATTACTTCTGACACTGTTGGTATTCGTAAAAATATATATAGTAGGTATCATACAATAACTGATGTTAATACAACAGCATTACTTCTAACAAAGCCTTCATCAGATGATGACTCCGGGTTCAGGCATGGTTTCGGGGCCGAAACATCATTACCACCAGCCCAGAGCGCCACAGCAGTATCTCACGACACCACCAGACTTTGTCAGATTGTCGCTCTGTGGGATTGCTAGATCCACGCTGATGCAGATAGAGCCTTATCTTGGATCTTTTCCGTGTATTTCGTCTTGTCTGATGGAGGAAGTCCAAGATTAGTCAAGAAAACGGAGGCTGAGTTGGCAATAAAACCTCTGCATCCGACTTCGATGGGAAATACATTTGTTATCCAGTCATTTCTGACACATTGTTCTCGCAGATCTTCATATTTTTCCAACTTACGCTGATGTGCCCAGTCGAAATTTTCTTCATAAGGGACCGTTAACTCAATAACGAAATTTTTTTTTTTGCTTTAACGGACCAAATGACAATATCTGGACGCTTTGTCGTTAACGCTATTTCAGTTGGAATATGAAGTTATGTCTTCAATCGGTTGCGACATGCCAGTCCGTGCAACGCTCAAGCAATGATGGTTTACGCAGATTTTCACGTGCAGTTTTCGAAATATTTCCTTTACTGATCTGAATTGCTCCGTTGTTGATAATATTTAGAGTTTTATTGGCAGTCTCACAACATGTTTTTGAAATTTATATATATATATATATATATATATATTACTGATTTGACGCAAACATTTCTGTGCGTTCTAATTATTCTCGTATATATGCTTGTTCAATGACAGTGTTTTGGTTCGATTTCTTTGTTTAATGGCATATCAAATTTCGTGGGTTATTTAATGTTATCCTTGTGTTGTATATTGACCTCCGACCCAGCCAAACATGCCATTCCAAAGTGATGCACCGGAAGGAAGTGACACATTCCAATGGCCAGTAATCGAAAGAAATCGCGTATGCGGACTTGGCTGACGAAATGGGACAAGGTAAAAGCACATGATACACTCATAGACTGATGCACCGGAAGAGAGTGACCTCTGAACGGCATGACAGTTATTTCCGCTTGATGACGATCAAACATGCCATTCCAAAAATTGAGTGGGCGATTGAGTGGGCGATTGAACTATTATATAACTCGGTGTAGACAGGAAGTCAGTGAGTTGGAGCACAGACGAGTTGGAGACAAGTTGTGGTAGGGAAAACCACCACCCAACATAAGGGGTCTTCGGGACCCCCGATGGAGTTTGGGGACTAGACCAGTTGGTGATAAGATGCAATAGAGAAAGCCAGCAGAGTGGGCCCCCGGGCCTCTGGTTGAGCATCAGAAGAACGAGAAAGACACAACGCTGATGGCCATAAGAGTGGGGGTCAATATATTGCAGTTCTGTTCGGTCTCCAAACCCCCTCTCACACGAAAACCTTGCAATAAAGTAAGAGGTATATTTTTTAAAGAAGTCTTCGCTCGTCTTTATCCATTCCGTCAGTATGTATTCAGCATATATATATATATATAGTTGTATTATATGAGTATACAGCACTTATAGAAGAACAGCAGTGATACTTTTTTTTCATTTAGTGTATTCAGACTATTGTCTTCATCTTTATTGTTATATTCACAACGTTTCTAATAGCAGCCCAAATAATCTAAATGATAAAAATTTTCAATCTTCATCTCAGAAATTTAGACAAATAGCAGTAATGGAGGTATAAGAGGGGGTTCATGCCTTTCGCAAGGTTATTGATCCAAAAGTGAACGTAGTAGCGTGACTGAAGTTTGAACGCATTTACTACAATGTCACTATTCAACACGTTAGCAACAACGCAACGAATGTAACATAGCCATATATGGATATGTGAAACGTGCATAGAATGTTCATTACATATATACATAGAACATAGGAATCCCGAAACACGAAAAACACTTACTACTTCTTAGTTCAGGTACGAAACCTTTTATTACCTTTGAGTTTAAAGGTTTTTCGACATAAGGAGAGAGGGGCACAATCTTTCTATACAGGCTTTTCCATCTGCCCCCCACCAACACGTGTGGTGCCCGTAACGCACAAATTCGTCTGGTCTCAGCGAGCCCCGAAAGTCGACCTTTCCCATTCGGAGTCTAGTTCTCAACTAACTGACTTTTTCACAATCCCCAAAATCGTCCGCGCGCGCTTCCGGTGCATGACGTCATTCACATCTACTGGTCAACCTTTCTATCTGGGATTTTTATTTTGACATCTGTGAACGACACATCCTCCGCGCACGCGCGTTAACACCTGCACTCAAGTTTGCACCTAACTAATCCATGTGATGAGCTGAAAGGTTCTCAGCCTAACTAAACCCAAAGGCAAGATATATAAAACGAAATCCCTCGGCCATTATATTACACGAAGCTCCCCTACCCACACTAACAAGGTTACACCGACAAACATCATTATCTAATAGACGAGAAACTGACAGTCACCAAACACCGTTGGGTCAGTGTCTATCCACACACACACACACACACACACATATATATATATATATAGTATTACGCATAAATAAGTACATACAAATCATTTTTTGAGTTCATTTTCTTCGAAACTAAATATACCAGGATTTTATTATTTCTGGTAGAACATCATACAATCAAAATGGAGGAAAATATAGTGGATCAATAAAAAATATGGTCTGTTTACGAAACACCAAGAATAGATTATTGTTCAAGTCACGTTACAAGTTCCTACCAATCACCAAAGCTAATCCAGCCCATGACCCAGTCACCTGCGGCTATACTCTGCACTGACTGCATCTCTGCAGAAGGATAACACTCCTCCAATGAGTGTCTTGATATGACACTAAGCAATCTGATGGTGAGGTTCCAGTAATGCTGGAGATTTGGGAAATGCGGAGTACTCATTTTCTGCCATCGCTTCCTGGTCCAATCGAGCTCAGAGCGATAGCACCTGATAGGGTCCTATCTATAGGTCAAATAGAACAAAACTGAGTACTTATCATATTTACCAACCCCTCCGCTCGGGCAGGATATGACACAAGGTCCTTTTTTAAGCGAAGTTTAACAGGTTTGAATTCACAGTTTTCCTTCTACTAGACTAGTTGCCTCACCAAGGCTGAAGAAATAGTCTGCCCTACTATTTACCCATAGCTAGAGGGAGAATAATTGGATTCATACCTTTCCCAAGGGTATTAGTGCTATGTGAAATGCGATCAGTCTCGTCCAGGATTTGAACTCATGTCGCCGTGTCCATTTCCTACGATGATAACCACGGGCACCTCCAACTGAGAATTTATGCCAAACAAAGTTGTTTGAAATAGAACTGTTTTGACGTTTAACTGTGTGTAAACAAAAAAAAAATACTTATGCTGAGCTAAATTATTTGAAAATGACTTAATTCGGCGTTAAATGACCTGAAAAGTGTTGATACGCCATAAAACCAACCAACCAACCAACCAACCAACTAATCCAGCCCAATTTGCTGGCGGAGAGTGGGGGCGTAGTATACACCGACTGCATTTCTGTAGAGCGGTTAGACTTTCCAAAGCAAGTACCCTCTCCTTGAAATTACTCCTAATGCAACGGCAATAAAGCATTTCCAACTGCTTTTGACAAAAGTGTATTTTATTTAATTGTCGATGCAAAAGTCAAAATTAAATGCATACTTAGAATAAAAATACAAATGTTTTACTATACAATTGACATTAAAAGCTGATCAGAGGTTAATGTTTTTGACTTCGATGAAAAACGGAAATGACCTTTGAACCCAAACAGGACAGTTAATGTTTATGATTCAATCTTTGAATCATCGGGTTTTGTTTTGGGTCGGCCATCGGATTGCGTGTGTGCATTGCGTGGGTGAAACCAAGAATGCATATAAAAGAAACTCCTTTTTGCGAGTGAGCGGTGTCTGGCCAAAACTGCGGAGAAAAACGTATCTGTTTACCCTGGTGGGGGGGTCACACATACACATATCCAAAACACAGACAGGGCACAAAACGTCAGCAGTTTCGAAATTGTCATCACCTTGTATTTTATTTGTTTATTTTGACCACATGTATAAAAGATATTTTGGCCACATGTATAAAAGATATGTATCGATGCAGACAGGTGTTCTAAATTTCTTCTGATGTAAATATGAAAAACTTCTTCCTTACTGGTTATCAAGACGAATACTTTTATACCTCGGTTTACCAACAAGAGAATAAAAACTGACTTTCTTGGTTCATAAGAAACACAACGCTAGACGACTACCTTATCCAGTCGGCTAGAGATGTAGAATACACGGACTGCATCTCTGCAGAGGGGTAAGACCCTCACAACTGTTTTTGAATACTAAACTGAATTGCTTGAAATATAACTGTTTTTGATATTTAAACTGTACTTAAGCTAAAATGAATTGCTTCAAATAGAACTGTTTCGACATTCAACTGTGTGTAAACAAAAACTATACTTATACTAAACTGAATTGTTTGAATTAGAGCTGTTTGATGTAACTGAATAGCTTGAAATAGAAGTGTTTTGTCCATTAAACTGTGTATTACCAGGGGATGGAGTAGTGCCTTCCCTTACACCTCGGTGTAGTAGCTATTGAAGAGGAAGCCTTTGGGTCATCCTCAACTTAGGTTGCCAACTTTACTTACTATACAAACTGTGTACTCATGATATACTGAATTGTTTGAAATAGAACTGTTTATTTGTAAAAAAAGATGGATTTAGTATTAAATAACCGACAAAGGTTAATATGCCATAAAACCCAACCAAACCAGACCAAACCAAGAGGATTACTGACTGATCCAGTGATGGTATAACTCGTCTGATCCTTAGCTAATGAAATAGTTGAAGATATTTAAACAGCCATAGATCCGAACTGAGTGACGTTGTCTAGATAACAGCAGAGCTGTACCTTTGGAGACCAGAAGACATGTAATAGCTGGTTATGGTTAAACTAGGTCAACACCGACCCGGACTGATAGTATAGAATAAATATCTGTCCACAATGCAATGTTAAAGTCACGTGACTACGAATCCCGTGGTGATTAGTAACGTTGTTCGATTTGACAACAAATTACACGGTAAAAATTTACTTTCGTGCCGACATTTAGATATTAATTCCTTTCTTTTATTCCTCAGATTGCTGTAACATACCCATACATGAAAATGGGAAACGTACATAGAATGTTCATAACATATATACATAGAACATAGGAATCCCGAAACACGGAAAACACATGACGACTTCTTCGTTCAGGTATGAAACCTTTTATTACCTTTGAGTTAAAGGTTTCGACATAAGGAAGAGAGATGCACAATCTTTCTATGATGGCTTTTCCATCTGCCCCCTCCCCATAATGTGCGGTGCCCGTAGCGCACAAATTCGTCTGGCCTCAGCGAGCCCCGAAAGTCGACCCTTCCCGTTCGTAGTCTCGTTCTCAACTAACTCATTTTTTTCCAAAATCCTCCGCGAGCGCTTCCGGTGCATGACGTCATTCATATCTCCTGGTCAAATTTTCTATCTGTGATTTTTATTTTGACATCTCTGAATGAGACATCCTCCCTGCACGCGCGTGAACACCTGCGCTCAAGTTTGCACCTAACTGACCTATGCACTGAGCTGAAAGGTTCTCAGCCTAACTAAACCCAAAGGTAAGATATATAAAACGAAATCCCTCCGCCATTATATTACATTGCTAGAATTCGGAAATTTGATAATATTTCTCCACCAAGCAAAGTTTTCTTTGTTTTGATTCCTCATAACAAAAATACAGTCTCATAAAAATAGACCATTTGATGTCTGGTTTTTCCTCATGTTTTATGAATATTCCTTGACAGTAGTCGCACTGTGAATAGACCTGCCTAATTCCAATATTTTTTCCTGTGTGATTCTTACTGAATATGGCCTTGGTTAAAGAGAAGCACAACGTTTCTCCTTTTGACGGATGCAGAGCGTTTTCTTTCAAGATTTTCATGTTCACTTTTCCTTTTTTTTTTTTTTTTTCTTTCAGAGACAGAAGATTGTTGATTGTGATGAATTGAGGTAAATTCTCAAGTCCTTTTGCTGGGATTGCATTCCTGTAATTCACTTGATGGCGATCTCATGGGCGTCCTGGTCCGGGTTCATCATTCAATGACGTGTCGATAGAACAAAACTTTGAAAACTAGTTTCGGACTTGGCAGTCAGTAATGACGTTTTGACTATAATCAACAGGAAATTGTTTCTGCATTGTTTTTGTCATTGTCACCACAACATTGCAGGTCGTATATGCATTTTCAATACCCCCATTTTAAGGGTGTGAGATCATAAAACAAATTATGATGCGCACTCTTTTATTATTGGTTTGGTTTCTTTGTTTAATGGCATATCAACCTTTGTAGGTTATTTAATGCCAAAGCTATTCTCCAAGAAGAACAGTTGTGGTACTATTTAACCCATAGCTGGGAGGATAAGGGGGTTCATACCTTTCCCAAGGGTATTTTTACGAAAGTGAACATAGTAGCACGACTGGAGTACGAACTCACTTTCTACGATTCCGCAGACCAGCGCGTTAACCATTACCCTAAGAAATTCGACCGAGTTATGTTTTCTTTTCATGTCATGGGATAGATTTATCCAACCTCCCAACAGGCCAGATTTGACAAAAAAACTTATGTACAGCAGTCACAAAAATGCTTTTGTTACATATTGACCCTCGACCGAGCCGTCAATCAAGAGATGCACCAGTGTTAATAAGCAGAAGCAGGTGGACGTCAAACAAAGATATAACCAGGTACCACAGACGGCTTAGGTCAGTTCCAGTTGGAGTTGGAGTCAGTTGGGGGACAAGATACCAGCGTGAGAATCAGCTTGCAGACTGAGGTCTAGCGGCCCTCTGAGGAACCACGGTTGAGCAGCCCAGCCAAGATGAGAAAGAAGTGCTGCTATTGTCAGAAGAACTTTGGGTCAATATGTAGCAGTCTGTCCCCGTCTCACACTCACCTCTCACACACAACCAACATCAACCCTTTCGAGAATAAAGTGTGAGATATATATATATTTATAAAGAAGTGAGTTCGTTCGTTCATTGAACCTCGTCATCATGTTTGTATATGCATCTGCCTATATTTGTATTCTCGTAGTATAAAAAACTTTATCCTTTCGCCATTCTTCTTTTATGGCGCCTCAAGCGTCATGTGATCAACTCAACCCCGCTAAGCAGGTATTACCAAGGAATAGATGATCAACTTGATAACACTGGATGTTGAAGAAATATTTTTGTCGGCTACCTTTTCTTAAAAAAATCAGGGGTCGTTCTTTACACGTCGTCATTCACTATTCAACTCTATATGACATGTAAATATGGAAACACAAGGTAGTAATTTTAGAATGATTTTAATTAAAGTGAAATAAACAGGACTAAAAACAATCATCAGACAGCACAAATAATTTAACAGCTACTCTCGTCAGAGGATCGAAGCAATATTTCTTTTTGCCACAGTTTTTCTACTGTTCAGCTTACGAGCGATAGAGCACTCTGATTTTATTCCAACCATTTCTTCTTCTTCGTATATAAGGCATTGGCATCTACATAAATTTAGTTCACGTGTTTTTAAAGAGGAAGCCATCTTCAATTTAAATAGTTTGGTGTCTTTGCTTAATGGCATATGAACCTTTGTAGGTTATTTAATGCCAAAGTTATTCTCCAAGAAGAACAATAGTGGTACTATTTAACCCATAATAAAAATGAACACTGACGGCACTTTTTAATTAGGTAATTTCTGGTTACGTTTGAAACATTAAAAGTTTGAAATGGGTTGTTAGAACTTACTGTAATATAATGGGCGAGGGATTTCGTTTTATATATCTTGCCTTTGGGTTTAGTTAGGCTGAGAACCTATGGGTTAGTTAGGTGCAAACTTGAGCGCAGGTGTTGACGCGCGCGCGGGGAGGATGTGTCATTCAAGGAGGTCAAAATAAAAATCCCTGATAGGACTTGAGGATGTGAATGACGTCATGCACCGGAAGCGCGCGCAGAGGATTTGGGGGATTTTGAAAAAGTCAGAGTTGAGTTCTGCCTCGGGAGAAGACGGTTGACTTTCGCGAGCTCGCAGTGGCCCTGTGGCGGATGCCACATGTGTTGGTGGGGATGGAAAAGCCAGCATAGAAAGATTGTGCCTCTCTCCTTATGTCGAAAAACCTTTTAATTCAAAGGTAATAAAAAGTTTCGTACCTGAACTAAGAAATCGTAAGTGTTTTTCGTGTTTCGGGATTCCTATGTTCTATGTATATATGTTATGAACATTCTATGTACGTTTCCCATATTCATTTATGGGTATGTTACATTACTTTTAAAAAACTTTAATTATTTATAGCTCAACTCAATTTAATATTTATTCATTAGAAGCAAGAAACAGACCCGTAAATGTAAATTACAAAGAGAATAACGATCGATTTTAGTAATTGTAGGGAAATATAAAATGTTCTAACTTTTAATTTTTAGACTTTATTTTAATTTTAACTTTTTAGATCTTCTCAAAAAATAACAATATATAACCTAGCGAGGGATTTAAAGTAAGAAGTGAGGAACTGTTCACAAGAACCTGGGGTGGCAGGAATATCTTAGTAGCAGTAATCAAGAACGTGCATAAAGAGATAGAAATAAAGTATAAACAAAGAAGTCAAACGAAAATTTCTTAAAGAGTAAAAGGGTCAAATGGGGTGGGTAACTAGTGGTCCCTTGGGGTGGCACGTGGAAAATAAATGATAAAATAAAAATAAAAAATAGAACAATTTACGGGGTTAACTGAAAAATGATACCGAAATTTAACCTAAAACGTACGAATGGTGACTTAGCTTGAGGCGGCTTTTGGTCCTCTCTTTCAGCCTAACCTGCTTACAACTGTAGGTGGTGGGCCGACAAATATGTCTATATTCTGTTCTAATTTTTTTAGTATATGAAAATATTCTTTGGTTGAACCACATAATCCACAAAAAATGTATATGCCGTATGATGAGGCGAGAAATAACGCGTCGAAATAAATCTATAATAGCACGGTAACAATTCGTTGAGTTTTCTTCCTTTGCATAAAATATATATATATATATATATATATATATATATATATATATATAAATTCAGTCTGTATGTGAGTTTTTTTTACATATCCTGATAGATCTATATACTAATCATATATATATATATATATATATATATATATTAGGAACATTCGACCCAAACTTAACAGAATTAATTTTCAAACCAGTGCTAATTTACTGTAGCTACTGACACTATTTATAGAAACAAATTTAAAAGTAAACTCTACACACTGCAACGGTCAAGATGCACTTCTTCTTACAAAGTAGTAATGTACATACAAAAGTTACATCACTTTTGTAATAGATCCTCCCCTGATGATGGCCCAAAGTCGGGCAGAAAGTACTTGGGTAATAAACAATTATGGAAAATACATCAATCAATTCCCGCCGAATATTATAAAATCAATACGGCAATATGAAAGGATCAGCAAGAAAATATGTAGACAGAAATGTTCAACGAAATTTACACATATATACATATATATAATTAGTATATAGATCTATCAGGATATGTATTTAAAAAATCACATTCAGAGTATATATATATATATATATATATATATATATATTCGGTCTGTATGTTATTTTTTATACGTATCCCTATAGATCTACATATTAATTACAAACACACACACACACACACACACACACACACATATATATATATATATATGTAAATATATATTCGCTCTGTATGTGAGTTTGTATCCATATATATCCTGATAGTTCTATATACACTATATATATATATATATATATATATATATATATATATATATATATATATATTCGCTCTGTATGTTATTCTGTTTTCATATATATCGTAAAATGCATATATATATATATATATATATATATATATGTATGTATGTATGTATGTATATATATTTGCTCTGTATGTTAATCTGTTTTCATATATATCTTTATAGATATTGCAAGCCTCTTCGTAGATGAATTGAGGTCTTGGCAACAGTTGAACGGATGTATGTAAACAATAGTAATTGTGATTCATAACCGTTTAAAATTTACTTCGCAGCTAATATCTCCTCGTGGCTGAATGGTTAGGAGCTTTGGTTTGGCGTTTGAGTCAACCGGGTTTCGATCCCAGCTACGAGAAGATACTGTCTAGCCACACTGATGAGTTCTGATAGAACGAAACAGATCTGTCTGTGGATGATTATAGAGATATATAATTATATTTGCTCTGTATGTGAGTCTGCTTTCATATATATCCTGATGGATCTATATACTAAGTGTCAAACATTGAGAAATCATAAGAAATTTGTCAAATGTTTTGTATATGAATATTCCCAATTCAAAATCTCTGAACACTAAAAATAATTATTAACCTATAAGATTCTGACAGTTTCAAAAAAAACCTGATGATGCAATTTGCTAATAAAAATTATACAAACTGATATTTGAGGGAGAAAAAGTTCAATACAAAAAAGAAATGACTAACAGCACCTGTCCTATTTGAAAATAAAAAAAAAAGAATTTTTAAATAATCAAATAGTGCTGCGATTCTAAGCCAAAAGAAAAAACGCCGACACAATCAGCTAAAAAGGGCTCGATACACGAAGTAGAACGAATTTAAAGTATTAAAACCTACTACTATTGTCGTCATGTTGACTGCATTACTTTCATATATATATATATATATATATATATATATATATATATATATGTGGAGAGAGAGAGAGAGAGAGAGAGAAAGAAAGAGAGAGAGAGAGGGCGAGAATTAAAGCCTATTACTATTGTTGTCATGTTGTCTGCATTGCTTTCATATATATATATATATATATATATATATATATAGAGAGAGAGAGAGAGAGAAAGAGAGAGTGAGAGGGTGCGAGTATTAAAACCTACTACTATTGTTGTCATGTTGTCTGCGTTGCTTTCATATTTTTTATATATATGTGTGTAGAGAGAGAAAGTGAGAGTGAGAGAGAGAAAGAGAGAATGAGAGGGGGCGAGTATTAAAGCATTATACTATTGTTGTCATGTTTTCTGCATTGCTTTCATATATATATATATATATATAGAGAGAGAGAGAGAGAGAGGGAGGGCGAGTATTAAAGCCTACTACTATTGTTGTCATGTTGTCTGCATTGCTTTCATATATATATATATATATACTTATATGTAGAAAGAGAGAGAAAGAGAGAGAGAGAGAAAGAGAGAGAGAGTAGTAAAACCTGCTACTATGTTGTCATGTTTTCTGTATTGGTTTGGTTTGGTTTGGTTTGGTTTCTTTGTTTAATGGCATATCAACCTTTGTAGGTTATTTAATGCCAATGCTATTCTCCTAGAAGTACTATTTAACCCATAGCTGGGAGGATAAGGGGGTTCATACCTTTCCCAAAGGTATTTGCCCGAAAGTGAACGTAATAGCACGACTGGAGAACGAACTCGCTTACTATGATTCCGCAGTCCATCGCTTTAACCATTACACCACGAGGACACCCCTTCTTCTGTTTTGCTTTCATATATATATAGAGAGAGAAAGAGAGAGGGGAGAGAGAGAGAGAAAGACCGAGTTGTAGAACCTGCTATTATTGTTGTCATGTTTTCTGTATTACTTTCATATATACATATATATATATTAAGAGAGAGAAGGAGAAAGAGAAAGAGAGGGGGAGAGAAAGAGAGAGAGAGTAGTAAAGCATGCTACTATTGTTGTCATGTTTTCTGCGTTGCTTTCATATATATCTATAGCGAGAGAGAGAGAGAGAGAGAGAGAGAGAGAGAGAGAGAGAGAGCGAGTAGTAAAGCCTACTGAGTTTGACCAATCAAACAAGGTTTCACCAACTGAAACATCAGGAAAAATATGTTTTAGGAAGTTGTGACGAACGACATTTATAAATGTGAAAAACCAAACAGCCTTATCTAAGCACTTTTTGAGTTTGAAAAATAAATGTTTGACCCCTGAGATTCAATGGTCCATATTGAAAAAGTCGAATACTCCAAAATGCTTCGATAGTAGATGTAATCTGTGCCTAGAAGAAAAAATACAATTTTTTTTCATCATACAACGTGTGAAAGCACGTGCGATACCATGTCCTCATCAGCCGCCAACCAGCGGTGATAACACAGTTTCGGTAGCTCAAGGCGGTACTGCCACTCCTGGCGCTACCAAGCAGCTTTTGCCACCGGACAGGGTATTAAGAGAATTATATATATATACCCAGACACTGAAAAATTATTAAATCAGCGATGTGAATTAATAGCTAGATATAGGAATAAATTTAAACTATTGACAAATATCATAGATAATGTTTAATTAACCAAAACATAGGATTAATTTGAGATTTGAGGTGAAATAAATAAAATAAAATAGAATAAAAAGATGAGAATACACCATGTGATGTGTATGTACTTTTCAATGCAAGGGTAACTGAATTAATCGGCACGAATATAAATTTTGAATTTTGAATTTTAATTTTAAATTTTGAATTTAATCTAAGATAAGTATTACTGTATCCTTACGTAAAGTTATTAAGGAATGTTGTACTTCCCTAAATGATAATCAAATCTGGATTTTTAAGTTGAAATGCATTTAGAATTTAAACATTTGAAAAAATTGATTTACTGTGATTCCAACCGGTGATAAAAAATAAAAACCAGAAGTGGGCAAAATGAGGAGGAAACTCTTCACCCCACTTCTACCCCCTCTCACCCTTCCTTTCTGTGTCTATTCGGAATGTAATTATTTTATCCGTTCGATCTGAAGAAGTCATGTAATTTTTGCTGTTATTGATTCCTATCAATACCCATCACAGGATGGAAATAAATTTATAATTCGAATGTGACCGGTTTTTGTTTTTCTTAAAGATATATATATATATATATATATATGATGACTAATCAGAATAAGAAAATATCTTTATTTAGCTACCCAGAAAGGCAAAATTAAATTGAATAAGCATAAGACTTCCGTCAACCAATCAAAAGGTATTGGGGGGGGGGAAAGATGCACTGCAATCACTCTCTTCTTTTAAAGAATGGTATATAAAGATATTTCTTTTTCTTATTTCATATATATATATATGTATACATATATATATATATATATATATATATATATATATATGTATGTATATATATATATATATATGTATGTATATATATATATATATATATATATATGAATGTCGTGTGACCCAACCTTCTTTAGTCAGATTTTTCCTGGTAATAGAGTTGATGAAACCTAGGTAAATTGCTCTGGCTCTGTAGGATTTATTACAATATATATATATATATATATATATATATATATATATAAGCAATGAAGACGACATGACAACAATAATAAAAATATACGTAGATATTTGGTTTGGTTTCTTTGTTTTAATGGCATATCAACCTTTGTAGGTTATTTAATGCCTAAGCCATTCTCCTAGAATGTAATGGTACTATTTCAAAGCCATTCTCCTAGAACAGTAATGGTACTATTTCACCCATAGTTGGGGGGACAAGGGGGGTTCATACCTTTCCCAAGAGTATTTGCCCGAAAGTGAACGTAATAGCGCGGCTGGAGTACGAACTCGCATACTACGATTCCGCATTCCATCGCTTTAACCATTACACCACGAGGACACCCCAAAATACGTAGACATATGGATAAAATATTTCCAAACACAGGTGTCATATGAAAACTTAATTATCGTGCCTTGAAACAGGCTTGGCCGACTTTGGAGGACATATTACCACCTAAATAAACAATAAAGCAGGCCGTAGCGGTTATGACTAATTTGAAACACACTCCTACCTAATTTAACATATATAATATATATAAATATAGATTTTTTTTAAAAATCGTTTGTCAGGTGTCTTCACTACTAATATATAAAGTTAAAGACACTTGGACACCGAAAAAATAATTTTTATTTGACAAATGGAGATGCTACGTCATCAGTGCATTTTCGGCTTATTGGCATATCAATATCTTTTTAAAAAAAACTTTCGACAAAAACTTTTTTCTCTTGTCAAAAACCTAAGTTCAAACTTGAACATAATAGACATTTTTTGTCTACATATTTTCTTGTTGATCCTTTCATATTGTCGTATTGATTTTATAGTATTCGGTGGGAATTGATTGATGTATCTTCGATAATTGTTTATTTCCCAAGTACTTACTGCCCGACTTTGGGCCATCATCAGGGGAGGATCTATTACAAAAGTTATATAACTTTTGTATATACACTACTAGTTTGTAAGAAGAAGAGCGTCTGGGCCGTAGCAGTGTGTAGCGTTTACTTTTTAAATTGTTTCTATTAATAGTGTCAGTAGCTAAAGACATTTAAGTATTTTGGCACTGGTTTGAAAATTAATTTTGTTAAGTTTGGGTTGCATGTTTCTGACATATAGTGCTTCGAGAATCTGCAGTTTTTGTTTGTTATTTTGATGTTCTAATCTCTGAAAATAATAATATATATGTTGGTTCAACCTCAACTACCCTATCGAGGAGACGTACAATGCACATTTCTGATGCAAGTTCCTTAGCACAGCATTTAAAAAAACATTCATGCCCAACAACAGAATTACGAAAAAATTTTCACCGAAAACACAACAATATTAGAACATCAAAATAGTGGCTGGAGCTGTTGAATACACCGACCGCATCTCTACAGAGGAGTATGTTTCCTCGCAAAAGAGCCTAGTCGGCTGGAGCTGTTGAATACACCGACTGCATCTCTACAGAGGGGTATGATTCCTCCAACAAGAGCCCAGTCGGCTGGAGCTGTTGAACACAGCGACGGCATCTCTACAGAGGGGTATGATTCCTCCAACAAGAGCCCAGTCGGCTGGAGTTGTAGAATACACCGACTGCATCTCCGAAGAGGGGTATGGCTCCCCCAACAAGGTCCCAGTCGTCTGGAGTTGTAGAATATACCGACTGCATCTCTGCAAAAGGATAAGACCTCCTCGCTAACGAGTGTCTTGAATATGACATTAAACCATCTGATGGCGAGGCTCCAGCCTTGGAGATTTGGGGATTGTGGGGTACCCTTTAATTGCCATTGCTCCAAGGTACACTCTGGCCTGGAGTGGTAGCACCCGTTAGGATCCTATCCAGGGGTCAAATAGAAAAATAGAAAAAATATGTGCAAACAAATGACTGATGTTAAATTGTGACTGTTATATAGCAATACCTGAAACTCAGTGGAAATAAAATGAAATCAAGCTGATTTTAAAATGTTATCCACAAAATGTGTTTACGAATCATATATATATTATATATATATATACATATATATATATGCATGTGTGTGTGTATGTGTGTGTGTGTGTGTGAATATGTGTATGTGTGTGTATAAAGGATAGGTGGCATTAAATAACTTACAATGGTTGATATGCCATAAAATCTAACCAAACCAAATCCTATATATTTAATATATATGTATAAAGAGGATTACAGATTCGAAATACTACAAGAAAAGACGGAAAAAAGTACACCAAACGACGAATACGAAAATTTCGTCAATGCACACCTCGAGGCAGCAGCAAAATACATTCCAACAAAAATTAAAACTAAATATAGAGTCCCATGGGAAACTTTAGCGGTGAGAGAAAAACGTGCACTAGTGAAAACAGCCTCCAAAAACTATCGAAAAAACCCAACAAACACAAATGCCTTAAAACTAAAAACGGCACAATATAAATTAGCAGGCATATATATAAAGGAACAGACAGAATACATTCAAAATCAGATAGATAAGATTAGAGACTCGGTGGAAGATAGACAATCTAGAATTGCCTGGCAAACAATAAACGAAGTGAGCAGAAGAAAGAACACAGCCAAAGCAAAACTTAAAGCAGCAAACCAACAAGAAAGAATAAAACTGTGGAAACAGCACTTCGAAAACTTACTTGGAAACCCACCAAAAATAACGCATGAACCAATCACCAGAATAATTAGCAAACAATTAGACATTAAACTTGGACCGTTCACACAAGAAGAACTCGACTCGGTTCTCAGAAAAATTAAAAATAGGAAAGCTGCAGGGCTGGACGAAATTCCCCCGGAAGTATGGAAGACCAGACAATTCGACGACATACTGCTCCGACACTGCAACGCAGTATACAATCAAAATCCGATAGATAGATGGACGAAGGGATGCATACTCCCTTTCCCTAAAAAGGGGGACCTCGGATTAGCCAAAAACTACCGAGGCATAACACTTACATCCATAGCAGCCAAAATCTACAATGCCCTACTACGAAACTGAATAGAACCCGAAATCGACAACATACTTAGAAAAAACCAAAATGGCTTCCGAAGGAATAGATCCACGACCTCACAAATATTAACCATCCGCAGAATCCTTGAAGGTGTACGGGCAAAGAACCTACAAGCGACATTAATATTTGTCGACTTTACCAAGGCTTTCGACTCCATTCACAGAGGAAAGATAGAACAAATCCTACTAGCGTACGGCATACCTAAAGAAACCGTAGCGGCAATAACGATTCTCTATAGAAACACTAAAGTAAAAGTACGATCACCAGATGGAGACACAGAATACTTCGACATTGTAGCAGGAGTACTACAAGGGGACACGCTGGCTCCGTATCTCTTTATCATTTGTCTAGACTACGTACTTAGAACATCGATTGACAAAATCAAAGAGAATGGCTTCGAACTGACGAAGAAAAGAAGCAGAAGATACCCCGCAACAACAATTACCGACGCCGACTACGCCGATGACATAGCGAAACTGGCAAATACACCTGACCAAGCCGAAACACTTCTGCATAGTTTGGAACGAGCAGCAGCAAGCATAGGCCTCCATGTTAATGCACACAAAACGGAATATATGTGCTATAACCAAACGGGAGACATCTCCTCTCTAAAAGGAACCCCTCTTAAACTAGTAGACAAATTCACGTACCTAGGGAGCAGCGTCGAATCAACCGAAAAGGACATCGAAACGAGGTTAACGAAAGCATGGACAGCTATCAATAGGCTATCGACTATATGGAAATCAGACATAACCGATAAAATGAAACGCAGTTTCTTCCAGGCAGCGGTCACATCGATACTGCTATATGGATGCACTACATGGACGCTAACAAAACGGCTGGAGAAGAAACTAGATGGCAATTACACAAGAATGCTGCGTGCAATCCTGAACAAGTCCTGGCAGCAACACCCCACTAGACACCAACTGTACGGCCACCTGCCCCCTATCACGAAAACTATTCAAGTTAGGCGAACCAGACATGCAGGACATTGCTGGAGAAGCAGGGATGAACTCATAAGAGATGTACTCTTATGGATCCCCACACATGGCCGCGCAAAAGCAGGACGACCAGCACGAACGTACATTCAGCAGCTATGTGAGGATACAGGTTGTTGTCCTGAAGACCTGCCTAGGGCGATGAACGATAGGGAGGAGTGGCGAGAGAGGGTCAGGGATATCCGTGCTGCCAGCACGATATGATGATGATAAAGAGGATTTGGCATTAAATAAGCTGCAATGGTTGATATGTCATAAAATCAAACCAAACCAAATCCTATATATTTCATATATATGTATAAAGAAGATTTGGCATTAAATAACCTATAATGGTTGATATGGCATAAACCCAACCAAACCAAATCCTATATGTTTAATATATATGTATAAAGAGGATTTGGCATTAAATAACCTACAATGGTTGATATGCCATAAAACCAAACCAAACCAAATCAAACCAAATCATATATATTATATATATATGAAGAGGATTTGGCATTACATAAGCTGCAATAGTTGATATGCCATAGATTTTATGACATATCATAAACCTACAATGGTTGATATGCCATAAAATCTAGCCAAACCAAATCCTATATATTTAATATATATGTATAAAGAGGATTTGGCATTAAATAACCTGCAATGGTTGATATGTCATAAAATCAAACCAAACCAAATCCTATATATTTAATATATATGTATAAAGAGGATTTGGCATTAAATAACCTGCAACGGTTGATATGCCATAAAACCCAACCAAACCAAATCCTATATATTTAATATATATGTATAAAGAGGATTTGGCATTAAATAACCTGCAATGGTTGATATGCCATAAAACCCAACCAAACCAAATCCTATATATTTAATATATATGTATAAAGAGGATTTGGCATTAAATAACCTGCAATGGTTGATATGCCATGAAAGCTAGGAGTGAAAAGATTTCTGAAATTATTTTGGGTTTTGATCCTTAAAATTAATCACGGCAAGTCAAAATATTGTCGTCAGCGAAGTATATCGAAATTTAAAACTTGTTCTAATTGCTTGATAGATAAATAAATACTGATACGAAAATTTTAGATTCTCATGCCGATATTTTACACAAAACTAAATACCTTTTTTTAGATGGAAATTAGTTGAGTTCTTATATACAAGTATGTATATAGATATGTATATAGATATGTATATAGATATATCATTGAGAAACAAGAAAATCAATAAGTATATTCCATAAATTAAGGTGTACGGGCAAAAAAACCTACAAGCGTCATTAATATTTGTCGACTTTACCAAGGACTTCGATTCCATTCACAGAGGAAAGATGGAACAAATCCTACTAGCATACGGCCTACCAAAAGAAACCGTAGCAGCAATAACGATTCTCTATAGAAACACCAAAGTAAAAGTACGATCACCAGATGGAGACACAGAATACTTCGACATTGTAGCAGGAGTACTACAAGGGGACACGCTGGCCCCGTACCTCTTTATCATTTGTCTAGACTACGTACTTAGAACATCGATTGACAAAATCAGAGAGAGCGGCTTCGAGCTGACAAAGAAAAGAAGCAGAAGGTACCCAGCAAAAACAATTACCGACGCCGACTACGCCGATGACATAGCGATACTGGTAAATACACCCAACCAAGCCGAAACACAACTGCATAGTTTGGAACGAGCAGCCGCAGGCATAGGCTTCTATGTCAATGCACACAAAACGGAATATATGTGCTATAATCAAACGGGGGACATCTCCACTCTAGACGGAACCTCTCTTAAACTAGTAGACAAATTCACTTACCTAGGAAGTAGCATCGCATCAACCGAAAAGGACATCGACACGAGGTTAACGAAGGCATGGACAGCTATCAATAGGCTATCGATTATATGGAAATCAGACCTAACCGATAAAATGAAACGCAGTTTCTTCCAGGCAGCGGTCACATCGATACTGCTATATGGATGCACTACATGAACTCTAAGAAAACGGCTGGAGAATAAGCTAGACGGCAATTACACAAGAATGCTGCGAGCAATCTTGAACAAGTCTTGGCGGCAACACCCCACAAGACACCAACTGTACGGCCACCTGCCTCCTATCACGAAAACTATTCAAATTAGACGAACCAGACATGCAGGACACTGCTGGAGAAGCAGGGACGAACTCATAAGTGATGTACTCTTATGGACCCCCACACATGGCCGTGCAAAAGCAGGACGACCAGCACGAACATACATTCAGCAACTATGTGAGGATACAGGATGTTGCCCAGAAGACCTACCTGAAGCGATGAACGATAGGGAAAAGTGGCAAGAGAGGGTCAGGGATATCCGTGCTACCAGCACGACATGATGATGATGATGATGATGTCTATAAAGTCTATTGATATATATGTATATATACGTGGTGTATTCAATAAAGTTTCCAGACTTTTTGTACAGGCATTTAAAATTGTCGTAGACTCTTGAAAATTCACTATGTTATTGCTATATATTTTATGAGATGACTGACCAATTTTCATGATTTCAGGTTCAAATGTGTGGAAAATGAATTAGCTGTCTTTTCCGTCGACACTGACCTTTTGCACCCTCAAACCTGCTGAAAACCCACGTATTTTATCATAGAATTGACACGAGTTACATGTAGGTTGCTGTTAAAGGAATTATTGTTAAACGAATCTCCGATCGTTTGTCGTCATGAAATCTCATGTAACAACCAAGTCTAGCTTTGGAAAAACAGACTCGACTGCAGATGTTACAAATACTATATATATATATATATATATATATGTGTGTGTGTGTGTGTGTGTGTGTGTGTTTGTTTGTTTAGGTGTTGGTCAGAATTATTGATATAAGCATCACTGATAGTACCCATCAATGTGGATAATGTTTAACTGAAAGTTTTGCAATCCTCTACCAGAGATGACTGGTCTTAAGGGAATATCAAGTTTACGGGTTTTAGGAAGACTGTAAATTTTAGGGATAGTGGGTCGGTAATTAATTAACAAAGACCAAAATTTATCTTCTTTTGAGACAACTTTTTTGTAAGATTTATTAAAATCATTCACATTTTTTAAAAATAGTTTGTAAGGAGATCTGTTCAAAACGTTATCCCCATTATTTGGTAATATCAGCGATGCACATATCAATAATTACTTAACATATATATTGTCATCAACAGAGACTATTTCGTTGTATCACAACTCTTCAGTGTGGCCAGACACGTAGCACGCTTGAAACTGGGATCGAAACACTCCCAACTTTGCGTTAGGCTTAGTATCATACCGCTCAGCCACAAGTGAACCACATCAGCTCAGAAATTATAAGGCATTAGTTAGTATCTTTCGTTTGTTTACATTTGTATACCTTACCGGATACCAGAGTGCTCAAGTCGTTCGGAGAGCTTTGCATTATGCGAGTGGCAGCCGTAAATTCCTTCGCCAGAGTGCTCCACCCTCATAGGGGTGCATGTACATTGTCATTCACAAACAGACTGTTTCGTTGTATCACAACTCTTCATTGTGACTGGACACATCGGAGGTTTGAAGCTGGGATCGAAACCCGCCCAACTTCCCGTTAGACTAGTATAATATATATATATATATATATATATATATATATATAAGTGTGTGTGTGTGTGTGTGCGTGTGTGACACCAGGTTGTAAGAAAAATAAGAAAGAAAATAAACAAAAGAACATAGTTATTGGTTTATAATCTACTATTTCTAATAAACGATTTTTAAAGCCATGGATATGAATTAACAAATTGTCTCTGAGAAACGTATTAGTATTAGCGAATTGTCTCTGATAGTTTTTTAATTGTCAGTATATATAACGTTCGACGAAATATCTCTGAGAGTTGTTTAATTGTCAGTATATATAACGTTCGACGAATTGTCTCTGAGAGTTGTTTAATTGTCAGTATATATAACGTTCGATGAATTGTCTCTGAGAGTTTTTTAATTGTCAGTATATATAACGTTCGACGAATTGTCTCTAAGAGTTGTTTAATTGACAGTATATATAACGTTCGATGAATTGTCTCTGAGAGTTGTTTAATAGTCAGTATATATAACGTTCGATGAATTGTCTCTGAGAGTTGTTTAATTGTCAGTATATATAACGTTCAACGAATTGTCTCTGAGAGTTGTTTAATTGTCAGTATATATAACGTTCGACGAATTGTCTCTGAGAGTTGTTTAATTGTCAGTATATATAACGTTCGACGAATTGTCTCTGAGAGTTGTTTAATTGTCAGTATATATAACGTTCGACGAATTGTCTCTGAGAGTTGTTTAATTGTCAGTATATATAACGTTCGATGAATTGTCTCTGAGAGTTGTTTAATAGTCAGTATATAACGTTCGATGAATTGTCTCTGAGAGTTGTTTAATTGTCAGTATATATAACGTTCGATGAATTGTCTCTGAGAGTTGTTTAATTGTCAGTATATATAACGTTCGACGAATTGTCTCTGAGAGTTGTTTAATTGTCAGTATATATAACTTTCGATGAATTGTCTCTGAGAGTTGTTTAATTGTCAGTATATATAACGTTCGAAGAAATATCTCTGAGAGTTGTTTAATTGTCAGTATATATAACGTTCGATGAATTGTCTCTGAGAGTTGTTTAATTGTCAGTATATAAAATGTTCGATGAATTGTCTCTGAGAGTTGTTTAATAGTCAGTATATATAACGTTCGACGAATTGTCTCTGAGAGTTGTTTAATTGTCAGTATATATAACGTTCGATGAATTGTCTCTGAGAGTTGTTTAATATTCAGTATATATAACGTTCGATGAATTGTCTCTGAGAGTTGTTTAATAGTCAGTATATAACGTTCGACGAAATATCTCTGAGAGTTGTTTAATTGTCAGTATATATAACGTTCGATGAATTGTCTCTGAGAGTTGTTTAATTGTCAGTATATAAAATGTTCGATGAATTGTCTCTGAGAGTTGTTTAATAGTCAGTATATATAACGTTCGACGAATTGTCTCTGAGAGTTGTTTAATTGTCAGTATATATAACGTTCGATGAATTGTCTCTGAGAGTTGTTTAATAGTCAGTATATATAACGTTCGACGAATTGTCTCTGAGAGTTGTTTAATTGTCAGTATATATAACGTTCGACGAATTGTCTCTGAGAGTTGTTTAATTGTCAGTATATATAACGTTCGATGAATTGTCTCTGAGAGTTGTTTAATATTCACTATATATAACGTTCGACGAATTGTCTCTGAGACTTGTTTAATTGTCAGTATATATAACTTTCGATGAATTGTCTCTGAGAGTTGTTTAATTGTCAGTATATATAACGTTCGACGAAATATCTCTGAGAGTTGTTTAATTGTCAGTATATATAACGTTCGATGAATTGTCTCTGAGAGTTGTTTAATTGTCAGTATATAAAATGTTCGATGAATTGTCTCTGAGAGTTGTTTAATAGTCAGTATATATAACGTTCGACGAATTGTCTCTGAGAGTTGTTTAATTGTCAGTATATATAACGTTCGATGAATTGTCTCTGAGAGTTGTTTAATAGTCAGTATATATAACGTTCGACGAATTGTCTCTGAGAGTTGTTTAATTGTCAGTATATATAACGTTCGATGAATTGTCTCTGAGAGTTGTTTAATTGTCAGTATATATAACGTTCGACGAAATATCTCTGAGAGTTGTTTAATTGTCAGTATATATAACATTCGACGAAATATCTCTGAGAGTTGTTTAATTGTCAGTATATATAACGTTCGACGAATTGTCTTGGAGAGTTGTTTAATTGTCAGTATATATAATGTTCGACGAATTGTCTCTAAGAGTTGTTTAATAGTCAGTATATATAACGTTCGACGAAATATCTCTGAGAGTTGTTTAATTGTCAGTATATATAACGTTCGACGAATTGTCTCTCAGAGTTGTTTAATAGTCAGTTTATATAACGTTCGACGAATTGTCTTTGAGAGTTGTTTAATTGTCAGTATATATAACGTTCGACGAATTGTCTCCGAGATTTGTTTAATTGTCAGTATATATAACGTTCGACGTTAACTTATTTTACTGGGAACGCCCTATTGAGCAGGTAATGGTCAGCTAACTAGAGCAACAAATTTTCACGAGTGAGTTCGAATCTCACTGAGTGTACCATTCATTCGGCCTTGTGCCACATCTGAGCAAAAAGCTAAGTAAATTACAAGAGAACGTCCTGTGGCAGGGTTTACATATCCGGCTACTGTATCTCCTGCAGAGGGGTAAGACCTCCCCCCACCCCACACCCAAAATGGAGTGCCCTGAGTATGAAACTAAATTGCATCTCATTGTTAGATCTCCACTTATGAAGATCTAAGGAGTGCAGAGTACCCCTCATAACCATGACTCCCAGGACCACTCTGATCCGAAGTAGTAGTACTTAGGGTTCTCTCCATAGGTCAAATAGACATGTAAGAATGTTATTAGTATTAAATGGGAATACTTGAAACCATATAATTCTGTATAAGTTATTAGTATTAGATAGGAATACTTGAAACTATACAGTAAGTTGGCGATTGAAGTCGAAGATAACCCGAAGGCTCCCTTTTCGACAGCTACTACACTGAGGTGTAGGGGAGGGTGCTACTCATTTCCTTGGATTGCTCCACTTTACCCTTGATACGTACATTATAATGCTGAGTGTTAAGCAAGTACCATTTTTAAAGTCTTTGGTATGATACGACCTGGGATTGAACCCAGGTCTTCCGGACCATAGGCGAAGGAATACTTGAAACCATATAATTCTGTATAAATTATTAGTATTTGATAGGAATACTTGAAACTATATAATAGTCGATTAAATTGATCTGTTAAAAATTCTTCGAATTCGATAGGACAGTGTGCAACAAAAAAAAAACTCCCAAGAAACAACTATACAAAAATTTAAATATGAACGTAAAATGAACGCGATTCCCTAACCTCTTGGCATAAAATAACTCTAGATGGGTTGAGGTGCCGTTAAAATCAGTCGAGTACTATTGGTTGTTACTTTAAGAAATTAGACACTGACAAAGAAGAAATATAAGATGGATGGAGGGTATCCAATAAATATTCAAACTATTCCTTTAAATTTTGAAAGTCGAACCCCCACGAATTAAAGTCACGACCCACCACTGTTCGTTTCTCCTCGATCTATTTTACAAATGCACACCCGAATAAACAGGTTAATTTTTTTTTTTTTTTTCATTCCAGAGAAATCAAATGCTACTGAAGGTTTTCGCTTACGTCTAAGAATTTTAGGGTCACAGTAAAGGTCGACGCACTTCTCACCGACAACCCCTCCGACAACCCTTTGCTGCGCTGAGAGCGAGGAACGAACGGACAATAAAAACAGGAGGACTAACTTAAAAATACAAAAAAAAATATATATACAAAAACAAGAAGACTGAAAGAAAGAAAGAAAGAAAGAAAAGAAAGAAGACAAATCCCGAGATCGAATTTCGGCATTTTCTTTTTTCTTCTCTTCGCTTAGACCCACCTGCAAAAAGTCACGTGCACTGTGACGTCGGCAGTGACATCAGAGCAATAAGATTATTTTTTTTATTTATTGATTGATTTATTTGTTTATTTATTTTCACTGCTCGCTTCATTTCCCCCACCACCACCGTCACTTTTTTTGTTTGTCTTTCTTTTATCAAGACGCAGGTGCCCTCGCCCATCAGATAAAGACGTCTTCCTACTGTAATTCGATCCGATGAATGTCTGAGATGCATCTTAACACTCAGCAGACATTTCGTGCACTCTATGACCGACGCAATCTATCTTTTTTTTCTATCTGCCTGTCTGTCTGTGCGTCATATGCACTCATCCCGAGTATTTAGTTAGGTTAGTTATCAAATCTCGTTTCTCCCATAATAAACTGACTTCATATCAATTCTAAAATTGTATAAAGGAAAAATCGGAGGTGCCCGTAGTGTAATGGTTATCCTCGTAGGAAATGGACACGGCGACACGAGTTCAAATCCTGGACGAGACCGATTGCATTTCACATAGCAATAGTACCCTTCGGAAAGGTATGAATCCAATTATTCTCCCTCCAGCTATGGGTAAATAGTAGGACGGACTAGGTTCTTCAGCCTTGGTGAGGTAACTAGTCTAGGAGAAGGAAAACTCTGAATTCAAACCTGTTAAACTCCGCTTAAAAAATTGACCTTGTGTCATATCCTGTCCGAACGGAGGGGTTTGTAAATATGATAGAAGAAAAATCGCTTATCAAATCCCGTTTCTCCCACAATAAACTGGCTTCATATCAATTCTAACTTTGTATTAAGGAAAAATCGCTTATCAAATCCTGCCGTCATTATTCCGAAGTCTTCTTATTTTTTTCATTTATTTATTTATTTATTTTAATACCTCTTTATCATCTGTCTAGACTACGTGCTTAGAACATCGATCGATAAAATCAGAGAGAACGGCTTCGAGCTGACAAAGAAAAGAAGGAGAAGGTACCCCGCAAAAACAATTACCGACGCCGACTACGCCGATGGCATAGCATTACTTCCAAATACACCCAACCAAGCCGAAACACTACTGCATAGTTTGGAACGAGCAGCTGCAGGCATTGGCCTCCATGTCCATGCACACAAAACTGAATATATGTGCTTTAATCAAGCAGGCAACATTTCCACACTAGATGGAACCGATCTGAAACTGGTTGACAAATTCACCTACCTGGGACGCAGTGTCTCATCAACCGAAAAAGACATCGACAGGCGGCTAACGAAGGCATGGGCAGCTATCGATAAGCTATCGGTCATATGGAAATCAGACCTGACTGATAAAATGAAACGCAGTTTCTTCCAAGCAGCGGTCGTGACAATATTGCTGTATGGATGCACCACTTGGACGCTAACAAAACGGCTGGAGAAGAAGCTAGACGGCAATTACACAAGAATGTTGCGAGCAATATTAAACAAGTCCTGGCGGCAACACCCCACAAAGCGCCAACTATACGGCCACCTGCCTCCCATCACGAAAACTATCCAAGTTAGACGAACCAGGCACGCAGAGCACTGCTGGAGGAGCAGAGACGAGCTCATAAATGATGTACTACTATGGACCCCCACATATGGCCGAGCAAAAGCAGGACGACAAGCTCGAACATACATACAGCAGCTATGTGAGGATATGGGATATAGCCCAGAAGACCTGCCAGAGGCGATGAACGATAGGGAAAAGTGGCGAGAGAGGGTCAGGGATATCCGTGTTAGCGGCACGACATGATGATGATGATGATGATTTATTTTAAAATTTTATAAATAATAGTTTCAAGTAGACTATAATTTTAATTTTAATGTCCCTATAAGTTAAATGAGCAATGACTTCGGGCCACACACCCTTGAAGAGTCTCATTTAAGAAAACTTTTCTCTCCAAAAAGATATTTTTATTGTTTTCATTCTTTAGCAATAATTTATCAAAATTAAATTTTGTTATGAATAATTAATAAGAATCGTGTATGATTGTTTTTAAAAAATTTCATGCAATTTTTTTTTTTTTTTTCTTTTTTAGAGAGAGAAGAGCCGCAAACTTCATAGAGCTTACGGCCCCCAACAGATGAAAGTTTGCCCTGAATACAAGTAATTACATGGTGGAACGCTAAAATTGTCGTCCTAAAGAAAACAACACTACAGCTTTATTTTTAAACTTTTATTGAAAAAAATCAATTCAGCTAACTTGATTATGTAGTAGAGCTGACATCTACAGGGTGGAACGCTAAAATTGTCGTCCTAAAGAAAACAACACTACAGCTTTATTTTAAAACTTATTGGAAAAATCAATTCAGCCAACTATGTAGTACAGCTGACATCTATTCAATGTAGCCACCTTCAGCCTCAATCACCGTCTCGATACGGATCCGGAACAAGGAGCATGCCTTTTCCACAAGCGCCGGCGGGAGCTCGGCGAATACTCGGCGGATGGCGGCGATCAGGCTGACTTTGGTGTTGTGGGAGGTCATGTTGGTGATGTTCTCGACGTATGACCAAACAAATTAGTCCAGCGGGTTCAGGTCGGGGGAGGAGGGGGGCCAGTGAGAGAAGGGTACAAAGTCGTAGTACTCCTTCTGAAGCAAAGCCTGGGTCTCTTTAGACTTGTTGGTCGGCGTCGAGTCCTGCTGCCGCACCCAGGGTCTGTCAGCGGCCACCTGATTGCACCAGGGGATCACCACACTCTTCAGTACAGCCAGGTACACTTTGGTGTTGACTTTCAAGCCGACTTCGAAGATGTGAGGTGGCATGATGTGGCCCTCACTTGAAAGCACACCAAAGACCATAACTTTAGCCGGAAACTTTATTTTCATCACCCTGGGCACGTCCCTGTTATTCGTGGCAATCCATGGATTTGTATTTTGAGGGTGCTGGCAATGGTCCTGTTGTCATAAGTTGGATCGGTAGAGAGCATGAGTTGTACAGCGGCACATCCATCTCGGTCGTTGAACATTGTGTCACTTTCAGACATGATAGAAGGCTCCTATCGCTCTTGGGATTTGTACACAACTAGCCAACTAGTAGATGGTCTGCAACAAAAAAAGAAAACCGGTTTTCATTAAACGGAAATGGAATCATGTCGTCTTTTCTAGGGCGACAATTTTATTGTTCCACCCTGTAATTATTCTTTAAATAAAACTATATGTACACAGTTATATGGTTTTGATGATTTATTTATTTATCTTAACGGCATCTCAACCCACCTGGGCTTATTTTAAAGCGAGAGGTTATGGAATTACGTTTATTCTACGCTTATATTTATATTTTGGTATTGTTGTTATTTTTTTTTATTTGCACACTGTTAAATGATATCAAGTATTCCAAACAAACACAAATAATCTGCACACAGTTGTACACAAGCATGCTGCGAGCAATATTGAACAAGTCCTGGAGACAACACCCCACAAATACGACCACCTACCACCCATCACGAAAACTATCAAAGTTAGACGAACCAGACATGCAGGACGCAGCTGGATAAGTAGGGACGAGCTCATAAGTGATGTACTCCTACATCACATGGCCGTGCAAAAGCAGGGCGACCAGCTCGAACCTACATACAGCAGCTCTGTATGGATACGGGGTGTAGCTCTGAGGAACTGCTGGAAACGATGAACGATAGGGAGGAGTGGCGAGAGAGGGCCAGGGAAATCCGTGCTGATGGCACTGCAAGATGATGATGATATATGGTTTTAAGTATTCCTATCATATACAAGTACTTTGCACACGGTTGAATGGTTTCAAGTATTCTTATCTAATACAAATAATTTGCACACAGCAGTGTGGTTTCAAGTATTTCCATCTAATAGTAATAATTTCCAAACAGTTGTATGGTTTCAAGTATTCCTATCTAATACAAATAATTTGCACACAGTTCTATGGTTTCAAGTATTCCTATCTAATACAAATAATTTGCTCACAGTTCTATGGTTTCAAGTATTCCTATCTAATACAAATAATTTGCACACAGTTCTATGGTTTCAAGTATTCCTATCTAATACAAATAATTTGCACACAGTTCTATGGTTTCAAGTATTTCTATCTAATACAAATAATATCATGGTTCCAAGTAATTATTCCTTATTTCACAATATCTTATCTGTTGCACACAGTTATATGGTTTTTGACCGGCCCATTAGCATGAATGTTCGCCAATGGCCTGGGAGACCAGAGTTCAATCCCAGATCGACCATACAAAAGACTTAAAAATTGTACTTGATGCTTCCTTGTTTAACACGCAGCATTATAAGTTACAGATCAAGGGTAAATGGAGCAATCAAGGAAAAAAAGAGTAGCGCCTTCCCTTATTCCTCGGTGTAGTAGCTATTGAAAAGGGAGCCTTCAGGTCACTAACTTACGTTCCATATAGTTTTAAGTAATTAATATTACCATCATCATTCTTTCCTACATCATTAAGTTGTGCAGACAGCAGAATCCCTTAACTTTCTCTCTCTCTCTCTCTCTCTCTCTCTCTACCGCCATCCGTCCATCGCTCTTGGCAGATACTCAAGATTACATCCCATGATCTCTGTAAATCTCTGCTGGTCGCGCAACACCGATTTGTCCACGTGTGCGAATCCATAAGTATGATTTGTGAGATGGAGGGCAAGTGGCGGAACAGTTGCTTTTTGGTGGCGTGCAGCATCTGGCATTCTTGCGTTGTTCCCATCAAACCTTTTGTCCATGCGTTTCGTTAGAGTTCAGGTGCATCCATACAGTAGTACTGACACGGCCACAACTAAGAAGAAATCCAGTTTTATTTTATCAGAGGTCAGAGTTCCATATGATCGACACCCTGCCAATAGTAATTATATATATTTTTTTAAATAATTTTCGATTATATGGTATCAAGTATTTCTGTCAAATGTTTATGACTTTCAAACAGATCTATTTGAATCATAGATGGGACTCCGGCTAAGAGTGGACCTGGGAGTAAAGGATATCAAGAGGTACTCCACTGTCCCCTAGATCTCCAGAACTGGTGCCTCACCAACGGATACAGGTTTAACATTGTACCCAGAATACAGACGGCGGGTTCTCATACCATTAATTTGCCAAAAGTTTTATGGTTGCTGGGGGTGTCCTCGTGGTGTAATAGTTAAAGCGATGGACTGTGGAATCGTAGTAAGCGAGTTCGTACTCCAGTCGCGCTATTACGTTCACTTTCGCGCAAATACCGTTGGGAAAGGTATGAACCCCCTTATCCTCCCAGCTATGGGTTAAATGGTACCACTACTGTTCTTCTAGGAGAATGGCTTTGGCATTAAATAACCAACAAAGGTTGATATGGCATTAAAAAAAGAAACCAACCAAACCAATCAGAAATTTAGACATCGTTTAATATTATACTAGATTATTCCTAATTTAGATTCCAGACCCTTTACAAAGTATTTATCGTTTATATTGGAGTATAAGCCAACCATTGATTTAGGCTCATGAAATTGATGATTCAGTGAATTAATTTTTAGAGCCAAGGTTTGCTTTCGGTCCTTTTAAATGGGGCGGGGGTCTGCGTGGTGTAATGGATGTGGTCTGTAAGTAAGTGAGTTCGAACTTCAGTCTTACGATTTCGTTTACGCCGTCCGTACCTCTGCAGAAGGGCAAGACCCCTTAATGAGTGTCCTGGCTATGATGCTAAGCCATCTGATGGTGATGCTCTACTCCTGGAGCTTTGAGTTAAAGCGATGGACTGCGAAATCGTAGTAAGCGAGTTCGTACTCCAGTCGCGCTATTACGTTCACTTTCGGGCAAATACCCTTGGGAAAGGTATTGAACCCCCTTATACTCCCGGCTAAATAAATAGTACCACTTCTGTTTTCTAGGAGAATCGCTTTGGCATTAAATAACCTACAAAGGTTGATATACCATTAAACAAAGAAACCAAACCTATGGTTGCTGGTAATTTCCTGTTCAATGATTTGATAATAATTATATAATTTTATTTAATTATTTTTATCAAATACTTATAATTAACAAGCCTTTTTATAACTTTGTATTATTATTTCTATCTAAAACAAAGGTCATTCAAGAGATAAGCGCCATCTATCTATCTAGCTAGCTAGCTATCTACTAAGGTCATTCAATTAATAAGGGGAATTTATCTCTCTCTCTCTCTCTATCTATCTATCTATCTATCTACGAGGATCATTCAATAAATAAGGGTAATCTATCTATCTATCTACGAGGATCATTCAATAAATAAGGGTAATCAATCGATCTATCGATCTATCTATCTCAGCTCAAATCTATCTATCTATCTATCTATCTATCTACTAAGGTCATTCAATTAATAAGGGGAATTTATCTCGCTTTCTCTCTCTCTCTCTCTCTGTCTATCTATCTATCTTCGAGGATCATTCAATAAGTAAGGATAATCTATCTATCTATCTATCTCAGTTCAAATCTATCTATCTAGCTAGCTAGCTATCTATCTCAGTTCAAATCTAGCCAGCTAGCTAGCTATCTACTAAGGTCATTCAATAAATAAGGGGGATCTGTCTCGCTTTCTACTGTAATATAATTGACGATGGATTTCGTTTTATATATCTTGCCTTTCGTTTTAGTTAGGCTGAGAACCTTTGCTTAGCGCATGAGTTAGTTAGGTGTAACATTAACGCAGGTGTTCACGCTCGCGCGGAGAGAGTGTGTCATTCAGAGATGTCAAAATAAAAATCCCAGATAGAATTGGACCAGGGGGTGTGAATGACGTCATGCACCGGAGGATTTTGGGGATTTGAGAAAAAGGAGTGAGTTGAGTTCCTGCCTCCGAACGAGAGAGTCGAGATTCAGACCTGGGCGAGGCAAGACGACTTTGTGCGCTACGGGTGCCGCGCGTTGGTTGGGTTGAGAGCTGACGATGTAAAAGCAGTCAGCATAGAAAGATTGTGTCTCTCTGTCCTCATGTCGAAAAACCTTTTACTCAAAGGTTATAAAGTTTCGTACCTGAACCAATTTCGCATTTTCGGATTCCTATATATGTTTATGAACATGATGTCTATTTCACATATCCGTATGATGGGTACGTTACATTATCTGTTTGTGTGTCTACGAGGATCATTCAGTAAATTAGGGTAATCTATCTACCTGTCTATCTATCTATCTATCTACAAGGGTCATTCAATACATAAGGGAAATCTATCAATCGATCTGTCTATGAGGGACATTCAATAAATAAGAAGGTTTTAAATTTTTTTTAAAAAGCTAACAAATTCCTTTGCAATTTTTTTTTCCATAAATTTAAACTTAGCATTGTTTGAAATTGGTTTATAGCAAAGAAATTATTCCAATCTTGTAAAAATATTTGTTTTGAGGCTATTCAAAATGGCGGAAAACAAACAGAGTGCTCCAGGCTTCAACAGAGGTTGACCATCATTTTTTTTCTTCTTTGACTGAGAAATGCACACTATTGGAAATTTACCGAACAATGTGGAGATATGTTTGGAGAAGCATGTTTTGATATATAACAAAAAAACAATGTCTATAAATGGGCTAAATATGTGTTTGCCACTACGAACCTAAGTTGAAGAGTCAGTTTATTGAATGGAAACACTCAGATTCTAAAAACAAGGTTTAAGAAATTCGAAAAACTGTTTATAACCGTTGAATTATGATAATTTCTTTTTGAATTATCAAATTATGTATGTCAACCGGCATCATTTAAGGAAGTACGATTAAAGATAATGAAGTTAACTAAAACCGACACACCCACACACACATATATATATATATATATATATATATATACGACGGGCAAAATACATCAAAAGAAGCTATGCGCATTGGCTCACCTTTTTTTTTTGGCTGACTCAGCAATAGCTGATAGTATGCATACTTACTGACTAAAGACAGTAATCAAATTCACTCCATAAAATCGTCTAGAAAGGTATTACATTTTATCGGGGAAACAAACTACAACAAACTGAATATATATATATATATATATATATATATATATATATATATATATATATATTATAACAATGCTGGTTGTCACTAAATCACGTTGTGGGTTTGTGCTGAATCAAGTGCAATATAATATGGAGAGTGCTCAATATCTAGGATAGACCTATTATATAATAATAATGATAAATAAATATATATTAGATACATTTATTTAATTCATGGAATTTAGACTGCGACCCCTGGGTTTCATGGAGTTTTTTGCAAAACAACAATCATCAGGAAATTAAGAAAATGAAATGAATCGAAAATCGAAAAAATACAGTCAAAAACCGTTGGGATTTTGTAGGAATCTTTACGTGTGTTTGTAAGTGTATGAGTGAGCAAACGTGTGTGGGTGTGTGCGTATGCTTGTGAGGGTTATAGTTGTGTATCAGTGTGTGTATGTATGGATTTGTTTAAGTAAAGACAAACACAGCGCGCTGCTTTAACCGGACATAAATTCGTAGGTGTATCCTAATTCTTCTCTACATTATTTTATTTCTGTATGTGTAGGTGAAAATAGGGTATAAATAGGGTTATATTGTATTGCAATATAATATTGTACAATATATATATATATATATATATATATATATATATATATATATATATATATAATATATTTATATATATATATAATGAAATAAAAGCAATTAGAGAATCGTTTAATAGTAGCATTTTCAACACATGAAACTTATGAAAAGAGTGATAAGAACATGAGTCTTCTTAGATTTTCTAGTGCTCCGCTTACGAGCTCTCTCTCTCTCTCTCTATATATATATATATATATATACTGACAATAAGCTGAGACAATAAAACCTGAGTTCTTGGGTGCTTGCAAACAGAGCGCCATAAAAATAAAAAAAAGTCTTTTACGTCCTTATCACTGTATCATATGATATATATATATATATATATATATATATATATATATATATTCATCAATACATATTTCGTTGAACATAATAGATACTTTTTGTCTACATATTTTCTGTTGATCTTTTCATATTGCCCTATTGATTTTATCATATTTACCCAACCCCTCCGCTTGGGTAGGATATTACACAAGGTCAAGCGGAGTTTAACTGGTTTGAATTCAGAGTTTTCCTTCTCCTTGACTAGTTGCCTCACCAAAGCTGAAGAACCCAGTCAGCCCTACTATTTACCCGTAGCTGGATGGAGACTAATTGGATTCATACCTTTCCCAAGGGTATTAGTGCTATGTGAAATACAATCAGTCTCGTCCAGGATTTGAACTCGTGTCGCCGTGTCCATTTCCTAGATATCCATTACACCACGGGCACCTCCGTATTGATTTTATACTATTCGGCGGGAATTGATTGATGTATTTTCCATAATTGTTCATTTCCCAAGTACTTTCTGCCCGACTTTGGGCCATCTTCAGGGGAGGATCTATTATAAAAGTGATGTAACTTTTGTATGTACGTTACTACTTTGTAAGAAGAAGAGCATCTGGGCTGTTGCAGTGTGTAGCGTTTTACTTTTAAAATTGTTCTTCTTCTTCTTTTTTACTCCATTTAACTCGTCGTCATCTTTGTCTATGGAAGGCTGCAAGAGAATTTAATGAAGAAAAGAATGAAAGAAACGAAGATACCGTTTAATTTCCAACTTTATTTTAGGTTTCAAAGTCCATTTGATCGTTTCTAAAACCAATAGAAAGAGTCACGTCTCCTAGACGAAGCGTTAAAATATATTAAGAGTCATTTTCGATGAGTTTATGAAGTTGAGGTTGGTGGTGTGTCCAGGAGATATTTTCAGTTGAGGCCGTTGCTAACAGTTCGAGCCTGGATGAACATGTGCGCTGCCTGCCAGCAGCAGCTAAAAAGAGTCTTTCCAGTACAAGCAGTGAAATTAGAAAGTGAGAGCTGATTTCTCTTTGGTACCAATAAGTCTGTCTTTCAGGCATGCGCAGATTTCACGACCTGTCAGGGGCTTCTTGGAACTGCTACATTTTTTTTAATCATCTAATTTTCCTTTTTTAACAACCCCCTAACAAAGGTTCCTCACAAATGGTATAAACTTACTGAATCGCCCAAAAATTTTGAATTTTGAACAGAATATCTTTTCGAAGATAAGCAATGTTTACCTTGCTCCTAAGATATACACGCTACTATTCGCATTCGTATATTAGATTTTAAAGTTTTTGGTTAACCAAATATTTTCAGAATTCTTGGGTTGTATTGAGTAAGCGAATACTCTAGAGGGGATATTAATTCTATCTGGAAAAAGTAATATTTCATATATTACTGTATGGGTCGATTTTTGAAGACTTGATTTATTAGCAAAAAGTTGACATCAATCGAACAAAAGGACCGGGTTAGGTTTTTTGATTTAATGGCATATCAACCCTTGATGGATTATTTAATGGCAATACCGGTAAATTCATTTAATTTGTTTGATTTTTAAGTGAATAGTTTCTTGGAAGCATTTTTAAACGTGAAAGTGCTTATTTGTTTGCACACAGTTAAATGGTTTCATGTACAGGTATTTATTGTTTGCACACAGTTAAATAGTTTAAAGTATTGCTATTTATTGTTTGCACACGGTTAAATGGTTTCAAGTATTGCTATCAAACAATAATAATTCTACATACTGGTGAAAGGTTTCAAGCACAGCTATCTAAATCTAATAATTTAATTTAATAATAACTATATTTGTTTAATAAAGATGAAGACAATAGTCCGAAAACCCTTAATGATAAAAATAATAAACGACTCTATTATAAGACAAGATTAATTCTAATTAAAAAAAAACAAAAAACAATAAAATAGGAAGATAAACACAAAACAGTAAATTTACTCAATATGGCCGCCTTTTTTTTTTTTTTCAATTATTGTATCAAAACGCCTCCGAATCGATTTGTATGCCTTTAAAATAAATTCTACTGAAATTTTATTCCATTCTTCCTTAATAGGAGTCTTAAACAAACCAATATTTGGATAGGAAGTTGCATTTGTTTCGTTTTCTAAAACGACCCGAATAGCGTAATCAAGGGGGTCTGGGCATAAATCTTGTTATATTTTGTCCTCATAGTTTTCTCGTGGACTTTCAATTCATTAGCGTGCTTTCTTAAATGCCGTAACAAGAGCAGTTTAAAAGCCTTTTTTCATTTTTTGGTTCAATCCGCCATTCCCTCTTTTCCGAAAAAATGATCTTTTTCTGTTATAAATAAAATATTTGCTTTGTATACGGTAGACAAAGAAACTTTGTATTAGTTTCGGTGTTGAACAAATCATAGATTCTTTGTCGTTTCTTTTCTTGCTCGCTCATATGAAGGTGAATTTTAATTTTAAAAAAAGGGTGTTTGAATAATAGAACTTATCATGAGAATTTAGATTCATCCCGTTTTCTTCCAAAATTTGACAAATCAGACTAAAAAAAAGAACGTTTTAAAAATTATTCCATATTTTGATTCTGCACCCTGTATAGTAATATTTTTGGTTGTTCCTAGCCTGGAAAGAATAAGTGAAGTCTGGTGACCAGGGATCTATGCAGCACCTCCAATTACATGACATAGGTTAATGCTTGTGGCTATTCATGATTTGAACGGAATAATTTAAATTTGGAGATCTATTTCTCAAGCAGCACCTCCCCTTTGCTTGAAGTGGGTTAATGTTTCTGGTAACTCATGATTTGACTGGAATAATAAAAGCTTGACGATCTATTTCTCAAGCAGTACCTTCTCTTTGCAGGAAATAGTCAAATGTTTCTGGTTATTCCTGATTTGAAGGGAATAACTGAAGTCTGGCGATCTAAAACCTAAACCAACACCTCCCCTTTGCATGAAGTTGGGTCAGGTTCCTGGCTGATAATAATTTGAACAGAATGGTGCCCGTAGTGTAATGGTTATCGTCGTAGGAAATAGACACGGCGACACGAGTTCAAATCCTGGACAAGACTGATTGCATTTCACATAGCACTAATACCCTTTGGAAAGGTATGAATCCAATTATTCTCCCTCCAGCTATGGGTAAATAGTAGGGCTGACTGGGTTATTCAGCCTTGGTGAGGCAACAAGTCTAGGAGAAGGAAAACTCTGAATTCAAACCTGTTAAACTCCGCTTAAAAACTGACCTTGTGTCATATCCTGCCCGAGCGGAGGGGTTGGGTAAATAGGATAATTTGAACAGAATAATTGGGGTAAGTTCATGTGGTGTAGTGTCTAACGTACTGAACTACAGCCTCGAAGCATGAGAGTTCAAACTCCAGCAGTAGTATTATGTACATTTTCAGACTAATACCCTTAGGGAAAGTAAAAACCCACCGCTAAGGTTAAAATACTGTCCTTCAGCAAGAAAGGTTTTGGCATTAAATTAACCACAGAGGTTGAAATACCATTAAATAAAGAAGCCAAACCAACCGAGCGATCCCATTTGGCTGGTGAGGTGGCAGTAGAATAGATCGATTGCATCTCTGCAGGAGGTACGACCCCCCCTCCAACCAATGAGTGACACTAAGCCATCTGATAGTGAGGCTCCAGGCCTGAAGCTTTGAGAATGTGGAATACCCCTTCATTAACCATTACCCCAAGGTCCATTCAGACCTGAAGTGATTGTACCATTTAGGGTCCCATCTATTTGTCAAGTAGAACTGTTTGACCATTTAAGCATGCGCAAACGAATGAATAATATTGAATAGAATCATTAATGTTGAATAGCGATATTTGAAACAGTTTAAATGCGTGCAAAAATTTAATTATTGTTATTACACAGCAATAATTGAAACCATTTAACTGTGTGCAAAAAATGCTATGAACGCTAGCAATACTTGAAACCACTTCACTAAATGCAAACAAATTAATATTAGGGAGAATTATTGGTGTTAGATTGCAATACTTGAAACCATTTAATTCTCTGCAAATAAAAGGTAACTTTAACTCATTTGAAAATAAAATTACTAACAAACTATTCCCGTACAAATCATATATATAACTTTTAACTGCGTGCAAACAAATGACTGATTTTGCATCGTTAGTGTTACATAGCAAAAACTGAAACCATTTAACTGTGTGCAAACAAGTGAGCTATTTGTTTACAAATCATATTTAATATACTGATGAATAGGAACTGGCATTAAATAACCTACAAGTGTTGATATGCCCTTAAACCGAACCAACCAAACAAAACAAACAGAATAACTGATGTCTGGTGATCTATCTCTCAAGCAGCACCTCCCCCTTGTATACAGGTTGATACGGTCATGTACTCACTGTAATGTCTGTTGCAATATGTCGAAGGTGCTGGGATATTTTTTTAGGTGGCTAAAAAAGACTGTCAGATGTTGTTCTGTGTGGGTGGGTGAGGTGGTTGAATGAAGACGCTTTTAAATAAAACACTGCCACATATTTCACATGCCTTTCTTTTGGGAAGCTATACAGCTGAGAATTGAATTTTTGTGCCTGACAACTGGGCCGGGTGGAAACGAGCACCGTATAGCCATAGAGGATATCTCATTCGGACCTGTTAAAAAAGGAATGTGACTGGCTTGAAATTTTATGCTAATCGGCTCAATGAAGACAACGAATGTGACACGCCTGGCGTCTCACCTTTGCCAGTTCAACAGTTCTACAAGTCGTCTTTGTTCCAGCGTGTGATCGTTTTGGATCAGTGGGCTGAACAGAAGCCTGGTGGTCTAAAACATTTAATGATTTTTAGAAAATATCCTTCATACTCTAATCTTCAGCCCAGTCGGCTGGGGCTGTAGAATACGCCAAATGCATCCCTGAAGTGAGGTAAGACCTCAAACTCAACTAGTGTCCTAGATAAGACACAAGACATTCCGGCAAGTTTGGGGGATGTGGAATACCACTTCATTGCCACTACTCCCAGGTTCCCTTTGACACGGAACAGTAGTACCTGTCGGGGACAAATCTAAGGGTCAAATAAGACGATTTGATCATTTAACTGTGTGCAAACAAATGACTGATGTAATATTAAATTGGTCGGTTGATTAGTTGGTTGTTTTACGGCGTATCAACCCTTTTCGGGTCATTTAACGCCGAATTAAATTTCAAACAATTCTGTTTAGTATAACTATAGTTTTTGTTTACAAACAGTTAAATGTCAAAACAGTTCTATTTCAAACAGTTCAGTTTCGCCGAAGTACACAGTTTAGTTCTATTTGACCCATAGATAGGACCCTATCAGGTGCTACCTCACTGGGCTAGAGTGGACCTGGGAGCAATGGCATTAAAGGGGTACACCGCATTCCAGCATTACTTGAGACACATCATAAGATTCTTTAGTGTCATATCCAGGACACTCATTGGGGGGGACTTGCCCCTCTGCAGAAAAGTAGTCGGTGTATTCTACAGCCTCAGCCGACTGGGCCATATATTGAATTGTTAGTGTTACATAGCAATACTTGGAACCATAAATGTTACCAAAAACTATTTGTTTACAAATTATATATTTCATATGTGCATAAACAGGATTTGGCATTGAATAACCAATAAGGGTTGATATGCCATAAAATCCAATCACCTAACTAACCTGTCTTTTATCAAATTTCTTTGGCTCGAGGCTTTCATGGCGTTTATTTTTATCTTTATTCTTTTTTTATAATTTCCATCGCGTTATTTTGGGGAAAATACTCGTGGTGTGATGGCGAGAGTCCTGGATTGCGACCTCGAACTAAGCGAGTTCGAATAACCGAAGTTCTTTTACGCTCATCTTCAGATTAGTAACCTTGGGAAAGATATTGTTTTGGAATTTGCAAATTGTCAGGTAAAAAATGTTTCAATGTTATTGGCTTATTTAAACTGTGTGCAAACAAATGATTGATATTAAATAAAATTTTAGTATTCAGATTTACCGACCCCTCCGCTCGGGCAGGATATGACACAAGGTCAGTTTTTAAGCGTAGTTTAACAGGTTTGAATCGAGAGTTTTCCTTCTCCTAGACTAGTTGCCTCACCAAGGCTGAAGAACCCAGTTTGCCTAACTAATTTACCCATAGCTGGATGGAGAATAATTGGATTCATACCTTTCCAAAGAGTATTAGTGCTATGTGAGATGCAATCAGTCTCGTCCAAGATTTGAACTCGTGTAGCCGTGTCAAATTTCCTACGACGATAACCATTACACCACGGCCACCTCCAAAATAAACTTTTAGTATTAAATAACAAAACTTGAAAACATTTAAACAGTGCGAAATAAAAATGTTAATTTCTGAAAAATAATTTATTTGAAAATTCTTTATGAAGTTTCTAAGAACAATTTCAGTACCACAACGAATACCCCTACGTTAAAATTTCGAAAACAGAAGCGAATACCCCTACGTTAAAATTTCGAAAACAGAAGCGAATACCCCTACGTTAAAATTTCGAAAACAGAAGGATACAAGAGGTAAAATGAATGGTAAAAATTTTCTCTTTTTTTTACGTTTGATTTTTAAATTTGATTTGAATTCAGATAGATTGTCACATATCAGTATTGCCCTGATAAAGGTTTAATCTGGGAAAATTTCTAAAAAATATTCAAGTTGGGTATAATATTCAATTATAAAAAAAACACATCACTGAATGCTTTGTTTTTTTCCGAATTTTTCTATTTACATACCACCAGATTGCTTATTTTCTCCATATATATATATATATATATATATATATATATATATATATATTGAATGTATGTATATAGGGTATATATATAAACTGCAAATAATAATCAATCCGTTAATATATATTTTTTCTTTTATATATATACATATATACATATATATATATACGTATCAATAAAGAATATATATATATATATATATATATATATATATATATATATATATAAACTAGTAAAATAAATCTACAATAAAAAATAATGAATAATTTTCTTTTTCATGATTACATAAATATATATCTATATATATTACAAAGAAAGCATTCTTCACTGTTTTACTGGTCTCTATGTTTAGATACAGTCGGATTTTTTTCCATTTCTTCTTCTTTTATATATATATATATATATATATATATATATATATATATATATATATATACTAATCTAATATCTACCAGTATTCACGGTACCAGAAAAAAACACAAAAAAACCCTGGCCAGGGACAAGAGATAAAAATATCTCGAATTGCGGTCCAGAGGAAAAAGAAAAAAGTTGGTTGGGGTAAAAAAGAAAGAAAAGGCCAACCTCGTCCGACTCCTTGAAAAAAATCAAGGGGTACTTAGTCAGTGGCCAAAAGAAAACCAAAAAACCCTCCGCGAATGCTGCAATACTATAATTACTAAAGTGCTCAACATAAAACAATGGAGCCAATTATAGAATTAACTTAAATCGCGAGTCGAAAATCTTTTACTAAAGTTTCACCTTAACGGATCATCAGGAAGTTTAACCTCGACTATTCTAAGGAGAAATTGCTTTGCTTTTATTCACCAACACCCCCTATCCTAGAATTTGCATAAAAAAAAAACCTATAACCTATTCCTAATTATATAGTAACCACGCCCTTTTGTGTTTACAAATATTCAACATCTCCGATCTTTTGTTTAGCATATTCTTGCTTTTACAATTTGCTATTACCAATTTTTCCTCCATACAAAGATTACAGGTTCTATTACCTGCCCTATATTTGTGGCATTTCTTTATTACTTCCCATTTCATTATCGGATCTACTCCTTGTTTTTCCTTAAGTTCCCACACATAACTAGATAAAGCAGCGCTATACCTATACCTCTCGTGCGAGAAACTTGTTCTATGGTAATAGTACCTAGTTCTAAAATCCCCTTGGGTCGACCCAAAATATATCTTTTTATCTCTCTTATTATTCGAATCACTATATACTTCTACTTTATATACTACACACTCCTGCTTACACTTGCCTTCGAGAGGACACCTAACCTTATCCCTACAGTTGCATTTGTCAATCACCTTATGCTTCTTTGTACCTAATTTAGCTATATTACTCCTATTTATTATTCCATTAATGTTTGGCATGCAACTGTAACTTAATTTAATACAATTCTTATTAAATATCTTATGTAATTGGCTCCCACTAGGGAAGTTTCTTTTTAATATCTTGAAGAACTCCTTTTCCAAGTTATTAACTACTTCCATGTTGTAAGGGGGATTAAACCATAAAATTTTTCTAGGTCTATTTCTCCTACCTTGTGTTCCAATTCTATCCCTATTCTTATATTCTAAATTGACCCTATATCCGTCATTTTTTAGAGCCTCCTCATATTCCTGCTTAGTTCGTTCAAAAATTTCCCTGTTGGAGGAGTTATTAGATAATCTATGCTCTATTCCTTTAGGTACATGTTTAAACACCTGTATTGGGTGATTAGATCCCCTGTTTACATAACGCAGATCCTGGTTCCTTTTTCTAAATGGAGATACTGTTCCACTATATAAATTTAAAGTAATATCAAGATAATCAGTTATTTTTAAATCTGTTGTTACATCCAACCTAAATCCAAAGTCCTCAAACAGCTTATACAATTTTTTTCTAATCCCATCACACTTCTTCGGTGTACTTTTATCCACTATAATCAGTCCGTCGTCTCGGTAAAGTCCATGGTTATTAGGGTCCATAATCTTATTAATGCTATATAGTAATACACACCCGACGAGTTCACAAATTTCTGCACCATCATATGCTCCGATTGAAACGTCAAAATTTCCACCCTCCCCATTTTTTATCCATACACTATCTTCATAGTATAACAATGTTTTACGACAATGCTTAATTATTTCCACCTTATCTAGAGGTATAACCATATATTCTTTTCTTACTTGATACCTCCTTGCTTACCATATATATATATATAGGTATAGGTATACATCTATATGTGTGTGTGTGTGTGTGTGCGTGTGTGTGTCTGTGTAAAATAGAAAATGGAAAAGAATCCAACGATATGCAAATGTATAGACCAACAAAACAGTGAATATATATATATATATATATATATATATATATATATATATATATATATATATATATATATATATTCACTGTTTTGTTGGTCTATTTATCCATTAGGTCTGAAGAAGTCCTGTTATATTTTTCTTCGTGTTTTTGGTTCACACCAGAAACGAAAAACAGGATGGAAATAAAATTAAAATCCTAAAATAACCGGTCTTTGGTTTTTTCTTTAAGATATATATATATATATATATATATATATATATATATATATTGGAGAAAAATATATATTCACAGAGTTATTGGTCTATATATATTTACATAGAGTCTAATCTATTTCCATTTTCTCTTATATATATATATATATATATAAGGAGAAAATGCTAGTGAATAAGACTCTATGTATATATACAGACTAGTAAAAGAGTATATATATATATATATATACTTTTACTGTTCTGTATATATACATAGAGTCTTATTCACTTCCATTTTCTCCTTATGTACATATATATATGTATATATACAGACAAGTAAAACAGTATATATATATATATATATATATATATATATATATATATATATATATATATATATATATATATATATATACTGTTTTACTGGTCTGTATATATACATAGAATCTTATTTATTGCCATTTTCTTCTTATGCATATATATGTATAAAAGAAAATGGATGTAGATCCGACACAATGTAAATATATAGACCAATAATACAGTGAATAAATATTTTTCTCCAATATATATATGTATATATATATATATATATATTCACCATTTTTACTGGTTTGTTATCTACGTATTATTTGCCTCTTTTAAATGTGTACAAAACATTTCGGGAAGATTTCATGAGGAAATTTGGAGTCCACACTTTGTGTCGACTTCTTCACTTTGTTCTCCTTGATAAATGATTTATTCAGCGACATTTCAACAGGTGTGTCTACAACAGGTGTTTCTGTGGTTAAGAAATTTAAAAAAATATTTTTTATCATACTCGTTCAACTTTATATTCCTAATTTTCTGTGGGTGTAAATAATCTGACGATTATTAAACACATATGAGTCACACTGTAGAGGTTTGAGTAAACATAAATATCGCAACACTTTGAAAATTTGGCAATGTTACTTGCCAGTTTGCAATGCGTGACAGAAGCAGTTAAAGGTTAGGTTTTCTTGGTTTAACGGCATAGCAAACCTTTCGTTATTTAATGCCAAATACTGTTTTAAAATCATTTCCCAGGTTGAATCATTTCTATCCTCAGATGGACAAGGAACACCTGAGGAAGGCCGGAGGATACAGCGGCCAAAACGTTGTTTTTAACTTATCAAATAAAGATGAGAACAACAGTCCGAAAACTCACAACCAAAATAATACCTGTTTATAGATATCAACCGGCTTATTGGTCTAGTTGGTAGAGTGTTCGCTAGTGGCTCGGGAGATCGGGTTCAATCCCAGGTCGAGTCATACCAAAGACTTACAAAATGGTACTTGATACCTCCTTGCTTAACACTCAGCAATATAAGGTAAAGGGTAAAGTGGAGCAGTCCAGGATGTAGTGCTCTATGTAGTAGCTTGGGGTCGCCCTCGACTACAGTCACTAGCCTTACTCTTACTTATAGATATTTACGATTTTTAATGTTAGTGAAGAAACTGAACTAGACGCCTTCTACGGTGATCAACTAGTGGTTCCGATAGGGGCATCGCACATTTCTTCATAGCTACAAGAAACACAATCAAGTCAGCAGAAGAAAAAGAGAACAAACGAAAAAAATACTTGGGTTAATTCAAGGTGCAAGAGAAGGAATTATGTAACACTCTGCATTTCCTATGTGCATATGTAGACTAACGATAGCGTGGTTTCTAGTGAAAATTCTACAACGCTACTAGGAATGCCAACCCATCTTGATCGGTCTCCCTCACTGCTACTGGACTCTCTCTCTCTCATGCCGACTGGTCACTTCTACTGTTCAGTGTCGACTGGCCACTCACGTCACCCTTCGCCAAGACCTTCTTCTCAGTCCCTTTGTCTCACTCTCTGCCTGGCGTTCCCTTCCTACTTCTGGTCACGTCGAGATCTCGAGTCCAAATCCTTTGTCTGGTTTCGCGCCTAAACAGACAAAGAGAACGTCTGCTTGGCAGACCACTTACATAGTGTTACATACGTCTTTATAAACAAGAAATGGGAAAATAGCGCAATGAATTGCGAGGCATACTCTTCTTTTGAGGGTGTGTCCTCCGATCACCGAATAGTCACGGCAAAAAATACGACTAAGCCTACGAAAAAAACGCCACACGAACAGTGACCACCAAACACTATGACTGCGGCCTTCTTAAAAACAGAGATATTAGAGATAAATATGTATAAAAATTGAGAAACAGATTCGAGACACTCCAAGAGAAGACGGAAAAAGGAACCCCAAATGACGAATATGAGAATTTCGTCAACGCGCACCTCGAGGCGGCAGTGAAGTGTATTCGAACAAAACATAGAACTAAATATTGAGTCCCGTTAGCGGTTAGAGAAAAACGAGCACACGTGAAAATGCTTCCAAAAGCTATTGGAAGAACCCCACAAACACAAATGCCCTAAAACTAAAAAAGGCACAATATCAATTAGCAGGCATATATCTAAAAGAACAGACAGAATACATACAAAATCAGATAGATAAGATTAGAGACTCAGTGGAAGATAGGCAATCTACGATAGCCTGGCAAATAATAAACGTAGAAGGAAGAGCACAAGCAAAGCAAAATTGAAAGCTGCAAACCAACAAGAAAGAATAAAACTGTGGAAACAGCATTTCAAAAATCTACTAGGAAACCCACCGAAAGTTACGCATGAACCAATCACCAGAATTATTAAAATAGGACCGTTCACTCAAGAAGAACTCGACTCGCTTCTTAGAAAAATTAAAAATAGGAAAGCTGCAGGGCTTGACGAGACTCCCGTAGAAGTATGGAAGACCAGATAATTCGACGACATAATGCTCCGACACTGCAACGCAGTCTATAATCAAAAACCGATAGATAGATGGATGAAGAGATGCATCCTCCCCTTCCCTAAAAAGGGTGACCTCGGATTAGCCAAGAACTACATCCATAGCAGCCAAAATTTACAATGCCCTACTACGAAACCGCATAGAACCCAAAATCGACAACATCCTTAGGAAAAACCAAAATGGCTTCCAAAGAAATAGATCCACGACCTCACAAATATTGATCATCCGTAGAATCCTTGAAGGCGTATGGGCAAAAAACCTTCAGGCGATATTACTATTTGTCGACTTTATCGAGGCCTTCGATTCCATTCACAGAGGGAAGGTGGAATAAATCCTACTAGCATACAGCCGACCAAAAGAAACCGTAGCAGCAATAACGATTCTCTATAGAAACACCAAACTGAAAGTACGTTCACCGGATGGAGACACAGAATACGTCGAAATTGTTGCAGGAGTACTACAAGGGGACACGCTAGCCCTATACCTCTTTATCATCTGTCTAGACTACGTGCTTAGAACATCGATCGATAAAATCAGAGAGAACGGCTTCGAGCTGACAAAGAAAAGAAGCAGAAGGTACCCCGCAAAAACAATTACTGACGCCGACTATGTCGATGATATAGCGATTCTGGCAAATACATCCAACCAAGCCGAAACACTTCAGCATAGTTTGGAACGAGCCGCCGCAGGCATTGGTCTCTATGTCAATGCACACAAAACTGAATATATGTGCTTTAATCAAACAGGCGACATTTCAACACTAGATGGAACTCTCTGAAATTGGTAGACAAATTCACCTACCTAGAAAGCAGTGTCTCATCAACCGAAAAAGACATCAACATGCGGCTAACGAAGGCATGTACTGCTATCGATAAGCTATTGATCATAAGGAAATCAGACCTGGCCGATAATATGAACATACGAGTATCATTAAATAAGTTTCCAGACTTTTTTCATGTGGGCCCTTTTATTGATAGTACACACATGAAACTCTAGTTCCCTTCGAAGTAATCTCCTCCGACTGCAATGCACTTGTTGTACCGTTCCAACAACTTCTGCAAGGTTCCATCGAAGTCCTCTTGTGTGAGCGTGTCAATGACCTTCGTCACAGCCTCTTTCATCTCCTCAATTGTCTCATAACGACAGCCTGTGAGCTTAGGGAATAACCAAAAGTCACAGGGAGCAAGGTCTCGACTATAGGGAGGGTGAGGAAGTGTCTTGATGCCCATCTTGGTCAAATAGTCTGTGACTAGGTTGGAGTTGTGAACTGGTGCATTGTCCTAGTGGAAATACCACTGAGCTGATTTGAAGAGTGCTGGCCTCTTCCGACCGAATCTCTTCCTGAACTCCCTTAAAACCTCAGCATAGTAACTCTAACCCTAACCGTTTGGCCAATCAACTGTGGTGTATTGACTTCGTTACTCTTCCCACACCTCTCATCATCCCTCACAGACTCCCTGATTTCCTTGAATCTCTTATGCCACTCAAAAACTCATGCTCGATTCATGCAAGATGCCCCAAAACCAGTCTGAAGCATTCCATACGTTTCTGTGGCATCATTTTTTCCGAGTTTAAAACAGAATTTTATGGCATATCGTTCTTCTAAAGTGTCCTCACGTCCAGATTGCATTTTTGAAATTCACCAGCTGTGACAATCAGGCTTTAGCAGGGTGTATTCCAATTGCTGCTGTAGCTGTTCATTTAAAGCTGAAATCATAAATATTGGTCAGTCATCTCATAAGATGTATAGCAATAACACAGTGAATTTTCAAGAGTCTACGCCAATTTTAAATGCCTGTACAAAAACAATCTGTAAACTTATTGAAGGCACTACGTAATTCTATTCATAAACCGTAATTGCATATAAACTGCTTGCTTATGCTAAACTGAATTGTTTGAAATAGAACTGTTTTTTGACATTGAAAATGTATTTACACTAAACTGAATTGTTTAACATAGAACTGTTTTGACATTTAACTGTATGCAAACAAAATCTGTACTTAAACTGAATTGTTTGAAATTGAACGGTTTTTTACATTGAAACTGTACTTACACTAAACTGAATTGTTATATATAACTACTTGAATAAACTGAATAGCTTGAAATAGAAATGTTTTTGACAATTAAACTGTGTACTTATGCTAAAGTGAATTGTTCGAAATAAAACTATTTGTATAAAATGGATTTGGCATTAAATAGCCTACAAAGGTTAATATGCCATAAAACCCAACCAACCAACTAATTCTATTCAATATTAATCAGTTGTTCGCACACAGTAGAAGGGTTTTAAGTATTGCAATAAAACGCTAATGATTCTATTCAACAAGGAAATTAAAATGTTTTATGCATAAGACTGGTAATATCTTTATGACATTCTCATATTTTTGTCGAGTAAAGTTGGCTACTGTAGTCGAGGGTTACCCGAAGGCTCCCTTTTCAAAAGCTACAATACCGAGGTGTAGAGGAAGGGCACTACTCCTTTACCTGGATTGCTCCTCTTTACCCTTGATACGTACCTTATAACGCTTCATTTTAAGCAAGGAAGTACCTAGTACTATTTTTTGGGTCTTCCGTATGACTCGACCTTGAATTGAACCTCGGTCTCCCGGGCCGTTGTCGAACACTCTACTCATATAAGACTCTCCTTAAAATACACTTCAGAAGTATTTTATTAAAATATTTTGACCAAAGCCGGGTACATCAACTAATCTGTTTATGAAGAATAAATTTGTAAGTTGAATATCGTGCTGTATTTGTCTTTCCACCTTCATTCTTATCACCAATCTCTCTCTCTCTCTCTCTCTCTCTCTCTCTCTCTCTCTCTCTCTCTCTCTCTCTCTCTCTCTCTCTCTTCAAACTTGTCGAGAGAAGCCCTTCCCATCTTCCTCTTGCTTTGGAGAAAACAACAGGAAATAAAGGAGCTTTTATCAAACCCCTCCTTCAGTCAACGTGGCTCCTTTCATTCCACGCTTTTAGACTTCCTTTTAAGCAAGCTCCAGACTCGAGAGTTTCAGTATCGAAAAAAACAAAACAAAAAAAAAAAAAAAACACAGACCCCTTCCTCAAATTTTAAACCAATCATCCTGGTACCCCAATTTAAAAATAGCAATATTCATTAACTAGCTCACTAACACACACACACACACACACACACACACACATATATATATATATTAAAACAGTGTTGGTTGTCACTAAATCACTTTGTGAGTTTGTGGCGAACCAAGTACAATATAATAGGGAAAGTGCTCAATATCTAGGATAGAACTATTATATAATAATAATAAATAAATATATATTAGATATATATATTCAATGCCATGGAATTGGGTTTCATGGAGTTTTTTTTTTTTTTTTTTTTTTACAAAACAACAATCTTGTAAGCTCCATGAAACCCAGAGGTCACAGTCTAAATTCCATGGCATTAGATATATATATCTTACATATATATATATATATATATATATATATATATATATATAAATGAGGGTCATTCAAAAAGTTCTTCGTCTTACGCAGAAAGAAGAGCTATAATTGAACATTTTGTTGGGGCCACGCAGTACCATTTCTTAAAAAAATCTTCAAAAACAAATTCAGATTTTTCAAGTTTCATAACAGCATACGTTAACCCCCTTCTTTCAGGGTGAGGCTTAGAACTTTTTGAAGGAGAATCGTATACACACATACACATATATACATATTCATAATCATCAACGTAAAATTTAATGGCATCAGTTATTCTTGATATATTTTAAGTAATTTTCTTAAAGAATAACTGGTGCCGTTGGATTTGACGTTTCAAATTCATCTAATGACGTCATTATTTGAATAACATCTTCATATTTCTTGACCACCATGTTTGACCAACAGTCAAGCATTAAAATTGATCTCCCAGGTTAAATCATTTCCAAACCCAGATAAACAAGGGACACCTGAAGAAGGCCGAAGGATACAGCGGCCAAAACGTTGTCTCACAAATAACAACGATAAAGATGAAGACAACAGTCCGAAAAATAACACAAAAAAAATTGCACATCAAGTCTCATCTCAAAAAATTCCGACAGATATTTTCGTACTAACGGAAATTTGGAAAAAAAATTATTTACCATATTTACCCAACCCCTCCGCTCGGGCAGGATATGACACAAGGTCAAATTTTAAGCGGAGTTTAACAGGTTTGAATTCAGAGTTTTCCTTCTCCTAGACTAGTTGCCTCACCAAGGCTGAAGAACCTAGTCTGCCCTACTATTTATCCATAGCTGGAGGGAGAATAATTGGATTCATACCTTTCCCAAGAGTATTAGTGCTATGGAAAATGCTATCAGTCTTGTCTAGGATCTGAACTCGTGTCGCCGTGTCCATTTCCTACGACGATAACCATTACACTACGGGCACCTCCATTGTTATTTACTGAGCTTAGATAAGGCACAAGACTAGCAGTATGTGGCATCCAGCGAGAATCCAACTTACAGTGGTCTGAAAATCTAGCGCACTAACCATAACAGCACATTCGGTGCCTGAAATTCGAAAAAAAACTTACGTTCCTAGGTTTATTGAACCATTCCTGCTTTAATACAAGGATTGCTTTGGCATTAAATAATCCACGAAAGCTGATATGCCATTAAACAAAGAAACCAATGGAATAAAAAAGTTTTAATATAATCTATCATACTATTAGAATGAGAGATGGGTGTATATGTTAGATATTTCTTTCTTTCTTTCTTTGAGTTTATGGCATATCAACATTTATTGGTTATTTAATACCAAATCCATTTTTATACAAGTAAACAGTTCTATTTCAAACAATTCAGTCTAGCATAAGTACACAGTTTAATTGACAAAACATTTCTATTTTAAGCTATTCAGTTTTGTCAAACAGTTCTTTTTAGAACTGTTCAGTTTTGTATAAGTATAGTTTTTTGTTTACACACACTTAAATGTCAAAACAGTCCAATTTCAAACAATTCAGTTTAGCATACAAAAACAGTTCCATTTCAAACAATTCAGTTTGACATAAGTATAGAGTTTAAATGCTAAAGCAGTTCTGTTTCAAGCAATTCAGTTTAGCATAAGTACACAGTTCAGTTCTATTTAAACTATAGATTGGGCCCTTTCAGGTGCTACCATTCCGGGCCAGAGTGAACCTGGAGGCGATACCAATGAATGAGTGCCCCGCATCATCAGATTGCTTCGTGCTATTTCCAGGATTCCAGCACACTCGTTGTCGTCTTACCCTTCTGCAGAGATGCAGTCGGTGTATTCTACTGCCCCAGCCGACTGGACGAGTATATGTTTGATTGTTATAAGTCTATGATCACCTCCTGTAAATAATGGACTTTTCTGTTTTGATTGCAAAGAAAGAAAGAAAGAAAGAAAGAATAAATGTAGAGCTTTTTTTAAATACTTTTTTTGGAAATTTATTTTTGAATAAACAAAAAAAAAAGGACGTGATATTTCATAAATAATAACAAAATCTTTTAAAAGTCAACAAAATATTCCGTTTAAACAAAATCTTTAGTACTTATTCATTTACAGGTGAAAATAAACTGAAGATTAGATCTAAACCGGTTGAATTCGTCTTATTTATTTGTTTATTTTTCTAGTCATTCATTTATTTTTAAGGAAGCAGGCGATGAATCATAATAAACAATTAAAATAATAAAACAGAATTATTAATAAAATAGAAAATGAAAAATAGAATTATAAATAGAATAAAATAAAATAAATAAAATAAAAAAGCTATGACACAAGTTGATGAAATTTAATGAGTACTTTTTAAAAAATGTATTTGTAAATTTATGTGTCAAACTAAAGATTAAGAAAACTTATAAGAAACAAGACAGTATGAGAAAGAAAGAAAGAAAGAAAGAAAGAAAGAAAGAAAGAAAGGTGGATAGCAAAAGAAAGAAAGAAAGAAAGAAAGAAAGAAAGGTGGATAGCAAAAGAAAGAAAGAAAGAAAGAAAGAAAGAAAGAAAGGTGGACAGCGAAAGAAAGAAAGAAAGAAAGAAAGAAAGAAAGAAAGGTGGATAGCAAAAGAAAGAGAGAAAGAAAGAAAGAAAGAAAGAAAGAAAGATGGATAGCGAAAGAAAGAAAGAAAGAAAGAAAGAAAGAAAGAAAGAAAGAAAGGTGGATAGCAAAAGAAAGAAAGAAAGAAAGAAAGAAAGGTGGATAGCAAAAGAAAGAAAGAAAGAAAGAAAGAAAGAAAGAAAGGTGGACAGCGAAAGAAAGAAAGAAAGAAAGAAAGGTGGATAGCAAAAGAAAGAAAGAAAGAAAGAAAGGTGGATAGCAAAAGAAAGAGAGAAAGAAAGAAAGAAAGAAAGAAAGAAAGAAAGAAAGATGGATAGCGAAAGAAAGAAAGAAAGAAAGAAAGAAAGAAAGAAAGGTGGATAGCAAAAGAAAGAAAGAAAGAAAGAAAGAAAGAAAGGTGGATAGCAAAAGAAAGAAAGAAAGAAAGAAAGAAAGGTGGATAGCAAAAGAAAGAAAGAAAGAAAGAAAGAAAGAAAGGTGGACAGCGAAAGAAAGAAAGAAAGAAAGAAAGGTGGATAGCAAAAGAAAGAAAGAAAGAAAGAAAGAAAGAAAGAAAGAAAGAAAGAAAGGTGGACAGCGAAAGAAAGAAAGAAAGAAAGAAAGGTGGATAGCAAAAGAAAGAAAGAAAGAAATAAAGAAAGAAAGAAAGAAAGAAAGATGGACAGCAAAAGAAAGAAAGAAAGAAAGAAAGAAAGAAAGAAAGGTGGATAGCAAAAGAAAGAAAGAAAGAAAGAAAGAAAGAAAGAAAGAAAGAAAGAAAGGTGGATAGCAAAAGAAAGAAAGAAAGAAAGAAAGAAAGAAAGAAAGAAAGAAAGAAAGAAAGGTGGACAGCGAAAGAAAGAAAGAAAGAAAGAAAGGTGGATAGCAAAAGAAAGAAAGAAAGAAATAAAGAAAGAAAGAAAGATGGACAGCAAAAGAAAGAAAGAAAGAAAGAAAGAAAGAAAGAAAGAAAGGTGGATAGCAAAAGAAAGAAAGAAAGAAAGAAAGAAAGAAAGAAAGGTGGATAGCAAAAGAAAGAAAGAAAGAAAGAAAGAAAGAAAGAAAGAAAGGTGGACAGCGAAAGAAAGAAAGAAAGAAAGAAAGGTGGATAGCAAAAGAAAGAAAGAAAGAAATAAAGAAAGAAAGAAAGAAAGAAAGATGGACAGCAAAAGAAAGAAAGAAAGAAAGAAAGAAAGAAAGAAAGGTGGATAGCAAAAGAAAGAAAGAAAGAAAGAAAGAAAGAAAGAAAGAAAGAAAGGTGGATAGCAAAAGAAAGAAAGAAAGAAAGAAAGAAAGAAAGAAAGAAAGAAAGAAAGAAAGGTGGACAGCGAAAGAAAGAAAGAAAGAAAGAAAGGTGGATAGCAAAAGAAAGAAAGAAAGAAATAAAGAAAGAAAGAAAGAAAGAAAGATGGACAGCAAAAGAAAGAAAGAAAGAAAGAAAGAAAGAAAGAAAGAAAGAAAGGTGGATAGCAAAAGAAAGAAAGAAAGAAAGAAAGAAAGAAAGAAAGAAAGAAAGAAAGAAAGGTGGACAGCGAAAGAAAGAAAGAAAGAAAGAAAGAAAGGTGGATAGCAAAAGAAAGAGAGAAAGAAAGAAAGAAAGAAAGAAAGAAAGAAAGGTGGATAGCAAAAGAAAGAAAGAAAGAAAGAAAGAAAGAAAGAAAGAAAGAAAGGTGGATAGCAAAAGAAAGAAAGAAAGAAAGAAAGAAAGAAAGAAAGGTGGACAGCGAAAGAAAGAAAGAAAGAAAGAAAGGTGGATAGCAAAAGAAAGAAAGAAAGAAATAAAGAAAGAAAGAAAGAAAGAAAGATGGACAGCAAAAGAAAGAAAGAAAGAAAGAAAGAAAGAAAGGTGGACAGCGAAAGAAAGAAAGAAAGAAAGAAAGAAAGGTGGATAGCAAAAGAAAGAGAGAAAGAAAGAAAGAAAGAAAGAAAGAAAGGTGGATAGCAAAAGAAAGAAAGAAAGAAAGAAAGAAAGAAAGAAAGATGGACAGCAAAAGAAAGAAAGAAAGAAAGAAAGAAAGAAAGAAAGAAAGAAAGAAAGAAAGGTGGATAGCAAAAGAAAGAAAGAAAGAAAGAAAGAAAGAAAGAAAGAAAGAAAGAAAGAAAGAAAGGTGGACAGCGAAAGAAAGAAAGAAAGAAAGAAAGGTGGATAGCAAAAGAAAGAAAGAAAGAAATAAAGAAAGAAAGAAAGATGGACAGCAAAAGAAAGAAAGAAAGAAAGAAAGAAAGAAAGAAAGAAAGGTGGATAGCAAAAGAAAGAAAGAAAGAAAGAAAGAAAGAAAGGTGGATAGCAAAAGAAAGAAAGAAAGAAAGAAAGAAAGAAAGAAAGAGAGGAAAGAAAGAAAGGTGGACAGCGAAAGAAAGAAAAAAAGAAAGAAAGAAAGGTGGATAGCAAAAGAAAGAAAGAAAGAAATAAAGAAAGAAAGAAAGAAAGAAAGATGGACAGCAAAAGAAAGAAAGAAAGAAAGAAAGAAAGAAAGAAAGAAAGGTGGACAGCGAAAGAAAGAAAGAAAGAAAGAAAGGTGGATAGCAAAAGAAAGAAAGAAAGAAATAAAGAAAGAAAGAAAGAAAGAAAGATGGACAGCAAAAGAAAGAAAGAAAGAAAGAAAGAAAGAAAGGTGGATAGCAAAAGAAAGAAAGAAAGAAAGAAAGAAAGAAAGGTGGACAGCGAAAGAAAGAAAGAAAGAAAGAAAGAAAGAAAGAAAGAAAGGTGGATAGCAAAAGAAAGAAAGAAAGAAAGAAAGAAAGAAAGAAAGAAAGGTGGATAGCAAAAGAAAGAGAGAAAGAAAGAAAGAAAGAAAGAAAGAAAGAAAGATGGACAGCAAAAGAAAGAAAGAAAGAAAGAAAGAAAGAAAGAAAGAAAGGTGGATAGCAAAAGAAAGAAAGAAAGAAAGAAAGAAAGAAAGGTGGACAGCGAAAGAAAGAAAGAAAGAAAGAAAGAAAGAAAGAAAGGTGGATAGCAAAAGAAAGAGAGAAAGAAAGAAAGAAAGAAAGAAAGAAAGAAAGATGGATAGCGAAAGAAAGAAAGAAAGAAAGAAAGAAAGAAAGAAATAAAGAAAGGTGGATAGCAAAAGAAAGAAAGAAAGAAAGAAAGAAAGGTGGATAGCAAAAGAAAGAAAGAAAGAAAGAAAGAAAGAAAGAAAGGTGGACAGCGAAAGAAAGAAAGAAAGAAAGAAAGGTGGATAGCAAAAGAAAGAAAGAAAGAAAGAAAGAAAGGTGGATAGCAAAAGAAAGAGAGAAAGAAAGAAAGAAAGAAAGAAAGAAAGATGGATAGAGAAAGAAAGAAAGAAAGAAAGAAAGAAAGAAAGAAAGAAAGAAAGAAAGGTGGATAGCAAAAGAAAGAAAGAAAGAAAGAAAGGTGGATAGCAAAAGAAAGAAAGAAAGAAAGAAAGAAAGAAAGGTGGATAGCAAAAGAAAGAAAGAAAGAAAGAAAGAAAGGTGGATAGCAAAAGAAAGAAAGAAAGAAAGAAAGAAAGAAAGGTGGATAGCAAAAGAAAGAAAGAAAGAAAGAAAGAAAGAAAGGTGGATAGCAAAAGAAAGAGAGAAAGAAAGAAAGAAAGAAAGAAAGATGGATAGAGAAAGAAAGAAAGAAAGAAAGAAAGAAAGAAAGAAAGGTGGATAGCAAAAGAAAGAAAGAAAGAAAGAAAGAAAGAAAGGTGGATAGCAAAAGAAAGAAAGAAAGAAAGAAAGAAAGGTGGATAGCAAAAGAAAGAAAGAAAGAAAGAAAGAAAGAAAGAAAGAAAGGTGGATAGCAAAAGAAAGAGAGAAAGAAAGAAAGAAAGAAAGAAAGAAAGAAAGAAAGATGGATAGCGAAAGAAAGAAAGAAAGAAAGAAAGAAAGAAAGAAAGAAAGAAAGGTGGATAGCAAAAGAAAGAAAGAAAGAAAGAAAGAAAGGTGGATAGCAAAAGAAAGAAAGAAAGAAAGAAAGAAAGGTGGATAGCAAAAGAAAGAAAGAAAGAAAGAAAGAAAGAAAGAAAGAAAGGTGGATAGCAAAAGAAAGAAAGAAAGAAAGAAAGAAAGAAAGAAAGAAAGGTGGATAGCAAAAGAAAGAAAGAAAGAAAGAAAGAAAGAAAGGTGGATAGCAAAAGAAAGAAAGAAAGAAAGAAAGAAAGAAAGAAAGGTGGACAGCGAAAGAAAGAAAGAAAGAAAGAAAGAAAGAAAGGTGGATAGCAAAAGAAAGAAAGAAAGAAATAAAGAAAGAAAGAAAGAAAGAAAGAAAGGTGGATAGCAAAAGAAAGAAAGAAAGAAAGAAAGAAAGAAAGAAAGAAAGAAAGGTGGATAGCAAAAGAAAGAAAGAAAGAAAGAAAGAAAGATGGATAGAGAAAGAAAGAAAGAAAGAAAGAAAGAAAGAAAGAAAGGTGGATAGCAAAAGAAAGAAAGAAAGAAAGAAAGAAAGAAAGAAAGATGGACAGCAAAAGAAAGAAAGAAAGGTGGAGAAAGAAAGAAAGAAAGAAAGAAAGAAAGATGGAGAAAGAAAGAAAGAAAGAAAGAAAGGTGGATAGCGAAAGAAAGAAAGAAAGAAAGAAAGACAAAATGACAAAAAAAAACCTTAGAAAGAAAATAGAAAATTAATGATTGCTGAGAAGTAAAAAAAAACTAAATTAAAAAGAAAAATGAGTCGAGCTGCGATATGACTATGCACGTTTCATTATTCTTGCTCATTCTCTTCTTAGTTAGGCCACGAACTTTTTAAAATACACTCTTTTCATTTATTTGTCTCCAAAAATCGTGCATGTTTTTTTTTTTTTATGGCGGATGTTTAATACCACGAAACTGCATTTCTAAAAAATGGAATTTTCTCGAATACTCTAACGAAAATATCATTCCGTTTGTTTTAAGTTCCTCGATACAAAAAATTCCATGTTGTTCATTCGCTTTCCCAAAACATACTTAAAAGTTTAATATAGCTTCTATTCACATCCTTTATTTAAAAAGAATCGTGTGGTAACTTAATCTATAATTCCTGTTTGAAGTTCCCCCACTATTCGCTTAAAATTAAGGATGTGAATAGAGGCCATATTAAACTTTTTATACGTAGTATTAAACGTGACGGCCATGAGTGTTAAGTTTAAGAAACGCAATGTATACTAAAAAAACGCTCAGCCCGAATGTTAGGCTTATCATCATCGTCGTCATTATCATTAATTCCTCGATTCTCTCTCTATCTCTCTCTCTTTCTCTCTCTCTCTCTCTCTCTCTCACTTGCTATCCGTCCCTTTTGACCATCCCAACAGGTAAGTCTTCTTGACGACACCCAGAATCCTCACCGAGCTGATTAATATAAGTTTCTGTTGATCGGCCGAGACTGGTGTGTCCATATGCCCGAGGTGTAATGATTATCGTCGTAGGAAATGGACTCGGCAACACGAGTTCAAATCCTGGACGAGACTGATTGCATTTCACATACCACTAATATCCTTGGGAAAGGTATGAATCCAATTATTCTCCCTCCAGATATGGGTAAAATATTAGGGCAGACTGGGTTCTTCAGCCTTGGTGAGGCAACTAGTCTAGGAGAAGGACAACTCTGAATTAAAACCTGTTAAACTCCGCTTAAAAATTGACCCTGTGTCATATCCTGCCCGATCGGAGGGGTTGGTAAATATGGATATGCATTTACCAAACTTCTTCGCCACAAGCGGCGTGTGGCACAAGATCAATTTTTAAGCGGAGCACATCTGATTTATATTCTGTAATTTCTTTCTCCTAGTTTGGTTGTCTTACCAAGATTGAACGGCCCCGTCTATACTATCATTTAACCTAAGCTGGAGTGGCCCAGTTTGCTAGGGCTATAAAATGCACCAACTGCATCTCTGCAGAAGGGTTAGACCTCGCCCCTAACGAGTGTCCTAGATATGACACTAAACGATCTGATGGTGGAGCTCCATGAATGATGGAGCGTTGGAGAATGCAGAGTACTCCTTCATTGTCATCGCTCCCAAGTCCACTCTGACCCAGGAGTGGTAGCACCTGACAGAGTCCTAATCTATTGGTCAAATAGAACTGTTTGACATTTAAACTGAGTGCAAACAAATGACTTATACTAAACTGAATTGTTTGAAATAGAATTGTTTGATTCTCCTAGAAGAACAGTAGTGGTACTATTTAACCCATAGCTGGGAGGATAAGGGGGTTCATGCCTTTCCCAAGTATATTTGCCCGAAAGTGAACGTAATAGGGCGACTGGAGTACGAACTCGCTTACTACGATTCTGCAGTCCATCGTTTTAACCATTACCATATTTACCAACCCCTCCGCTCGGGCAGGATATAACACAAGGTCAATTTTTTAAGCGGAGTTTAACAGGTTTGAATTCAGAGTTTTCCTTCTTCTAGATTAGTAGCCTAACCAAGGCTGAAGAACCTAGTCTGCCCTACTATTTACCCATAGCTGGAGGGAGAATATTTGGATTCATACCTTTCCCAAGGGTATTAGTGCTATATGAAATGCAATCAGTCAGGTCCAGGATTTGAACTCGTGTCGCCGTGTCCATATCCTGCGACGATAACCATTACACCACGGGCATCGTTTTAACCATTACACCACGAGGACACTCCCTTAATGGTTAGTGTTAAATAGCAATACTTGCAAACATTTAACTGTGTGCAAACAAATAATTAATAGTAAATAGAATTATTCGTATTAAATAGAAATAAGTGAAATGATTTGTGTTCAAAGAATGAGCTCAGGCTCGTTTAAGAAAGTTATCTACAAAATGTGTTTAGAAATCATATATATTTAATGTATATGTATAAAAAAGATTTGGCATTAAATAACTTTCAATGGTTGATATGCCATAAAACCAAACAAAACCAAACTTAGCTAAATCGAGAACGGATTGATTTGTGTTTTTCCCAAGGGCATTAGCGTATAGAGTAACATGTGACGATTTAGGAATTACCAAAGAACTCCCAACCGGATATTGACTCGTCGGCTGCCTGATACAAAATGTATAAACGCGTCGCCACGCATAAGGCTCCACGCATCCATCCGGTTAAAATCAGAAAAAAGAAAAATAATAAAATGTAAAGTAGCCAATGAGAAGCGGTCGCGCCAAAATTAGAAGGATTTTGGCGTAGCGAATTTGGAGCCGGTGAAGAGAGATAAATACTCAGGTTTTCTGTGAACCTATCTCTTTTCGGGTAGTGACGTCGAACCGACAACACCGATTTTACTATCTGGTGTTTTGGGCACCACGCTATGTCTTTAGACGTAGCGTTGGTTAGTCAATTCACCAGGTAAATAAAGGAAAGTCTGAAAGAAAAGTTTTTCGTCTCTTGTCTGTTTCTATCTTTCCCTTTGTATATTTCTTGTGGACCTTCTTTGGGCAAGGCATTGCACCGGCCAAGTCAACGTGGGGTAAAACTAAATAACCAAAATATGGAGTCAGATATCTTACGGCAACACAGTCTTGCCCTTAGCCACTGACCTTCATAAAAATTTTAAACCCCACAAACACAAACAGCAATTTATCTGACATCCCACCGTATCAGAATATGACATAAGGCCGTATTATGATTGGGGTCTCTCCCAAATCAAGACTCGTGCGTGGCAGATGCAAAAATTATTGACTCCATTGCCATTCCCTTTTTGGGGCACCTCAGGCACCAAGCGGTAAATTTAGTCCTGCATACAGATAAAGACATGAGTGGAGGTGGCTCTCTGAGGCCAAGATGTCATAGTTTAGCAAACACAACCACCCGGCACGAATGCCATGTGGCCGCTCCGAAGCGTAACACATACAGATTCGTCTCGAATTTGGACTTTCCTCGACCATTCCATTTCAACCGTTACACTAAAGGCGCCTCTCGGTAATCATATCTCATGAACTGAAAGCGATGTCGACACTTACAAAGGAAATTATGAGTTCAACCTTACATCTCTAGCATGTTTTGCTCGCCTTTCTTGAATAGCTTGTGGGATGAGAGGTAAGTGACCGTACAGTCGCTATTTTGTAGGGATGATAATGATTTGTTCAAAACAGCACGCAGCATCCTTATGCAGTTCCTATCTGGCTTTTTCTCCAAGTATTTCGCTAAAGTCCAAGTAGTGCAACCATACAGTTGTACTGACACGGCCACAGCTTGAAAGAATTCGTTTTATTCGATCAGAGGAATCGGTTTTCCATGTGGTTTATAAACAGTCAATTGCAGTCCATTCTTTATCAATGGTTATGTTGGCATCGGTTCCAATAGATGAAATATTGCTACCGAGAAAATTGGGTTTATATTGTATGGTATACTAAAACTCTGTTTGAAATATCAAGCTTACTGTACATGAAAGATTAGAATTAAACCCGATTTATCTGGCTTACTGATTTCAAAAGTAGTTCTACCACTCGTGGTGTAATGGTTAAAGCGATGAACTGCGGAATCGTAGTACGCGAGTTCGTACTCCAGTCGCGCTATTACGTTCACTTTCGGGCAAATACCCTTGGGAAAGGTATTGGTAAATAGCAGGACAGACTAGGTTCTTCAGCCTTGGTGAGGCAACTAGTCTAGGAGAAGGAAAACTCTGAATTCAAACCTGTTAAACTCCGCTTAAAAAATTGACCTTGTGTCATATCCTGCCCGAGCGGAGGGGTTGGTAAATAGTACCACCAACGAACGATTCACAACCAACTTTCACCAGCGAGACAGTTGTTGAAAATCAAGAAGTATACAATATTCATTCATCAGGACAGACTGGGTTCTTCAGCCTTGGTGAGGCAACTAGTCTAGGAGAAGGAAAACTCTGAATTCAAACCTATTAAACTCCGCTTAAAAATTGACCATGTGTCATATCCTGCCCGAGCGGAGGGGTTGGGTAAATATGGATACAATATTCATTTTATGAAAACAATTTTTTTTTTTAAATGACTCTCTTCTAAACTAAAGATACCAAGTTTTTATTATTTCTAGTAGAACATTATTCAATAAAAATGGATATCATTAGATATTATTATTGCCATAATCTACAGCATTAAAACTCCGAGATTAAAAATTCTAAATTCTAACACTTCTGTAACCAAAAATAAATAGAAATATATAGAAGTGGTGTACTTTTTTTTTTGTTTAGTCTGTTTTATTTGTTTTTCTTTCTTTGCTTTTTTTTTTTTTTTTTTTTTTTTTGAGGCGTACTTGGCGGAACGGTAGTTATTATTATTATCATTATTATTCCTTGAGAGTTTTTCACATCAGCATCAGCTTATAGTCTTTCACTGGATTCTAAGTCAGAGCAAGTCTCCTCAAGTCTCCATGACATTTCTCAGTATTCTAGTAAATCTCAATAATGCTACAGTCTGGTTGGTCTCCAATCGTCCTCTTATTTCCAAGTCCTCCAGTCTTGTATGGCAGACTTGGTTAATCAACTAGACAAGGAGAAAGAAAACCAGCATTATACTGCTTAAAGATTGGCCTTATGTCACATATTCCCCGTGGTGGAGGGGTTGAGTAAGTAAGTTATCTTTTTCCTAATTTCTTTTTTTTTAGAGAGTCCCAATGCTGTAAATAAAATGTAGTAATTCATAATTGTTTTTTACAATTGTTAAGTGCGTTATTGTAAATAGGTGACATAACTCATCAAGGAAAGTACTTCTTTATTTGTTCTAAGATAAAAATAAAATCTACTGGGTAAGTTCGAGTAGTTAGAATAAATAAGATGAAATATTGCCAAAGGAATTGGCAATAAGAAGCATTGTTCACAGGGGCATCATTTTCAAGGAAATCAACAATGATGGGACCTTTCATGTCCTAGAATACTGACTTTCTTTACTGACCGCTACGACCGGAACTTTTTATTTACAGGAGAGACAGTGGACTATCTTTTCAACTCTGGCTCGTAGTGTCGAATCCATGTTTAGTCTATTTGTAAACATTTTTTAAGAATAAAACATACTTCCCCCATACACATCACACATATTTCTACAGCCTACTTTGACTCATTTAAAAATGAAATTACCTACAAAATGAAATTACCTACCGAAAAAAATTCATTTACATCCATTTAAATGTGTCCACATAAATGACTGGAGTTGCCTGTGGTGTAATGGTTATCGTCGTAGGAAATGAACACGGCGACACGAGTTCAAATCCTGGACGAGACTGATTGCATTTCACATAGCACTAATACTCTTGGGAAAGGTATGAATCCAATTATTCTCCCTCCAGTTATGGGTAAATAGTAGGGCAGATAGGGTTCTTCAGCCTTGGTGAGGCAACTAGTCTAAGAGAATGAAAACTTTGAATTCAAACCTGTTAAACTCCGCCTAAAAAAAATTGACCTTGTGTCATATCCTGCCCGAGCGGAGGGGTTGGGTAAATATGGTTAAATTGTCACTGTTACATAACAATACTTAAAAACCATTTATCTCTGCGCAAACAAACGATTTATAGTAAATAGAATTATTTGTATTGGAAAGAAATACTTGAAACCATTTAGCTGTATGCAAGAAAAGAGCTGAGTCTCATTTTTGAAATGTTATCAACAAAATGGATTTACAAAGCCTAAATATTTGATATATATATATATATGTATAAATCGTATATATATATATATATATATATATGTATAAAGAGGATTTGGCATTAAATAACCTACAATGGTTGATATGTCATAGAACCAAACCAACCAACATTCTTCTGTATATCTCTCATAGTTTGCACTTCTGTGCCACCAAAACTTTGATGACAGACCTCTGTTCAAACGAGGAGCACATAGAATTGCCGACATTTTGA